>CAUJNA010003404.1:315373-525373 GCA_963377175.1 Effrenium voratum | reverse complement strand
AATCAATCAAATCAAAACAAATCAAAATCACTGAGTCACTGAGTCAATGAATCAATAAATCAAATCAAATCAAATCAAATCAAATCAAATCAATCAATCAATCAATCAAATCAAACTCATGTGATTTACTTGTTAGACACATCACATTTCTTTGCTCAAGGGCAAATCAAGGAGCAGCTGCTACCATTTTTGCCACATCAAATTGCTCCTGCCTGGGCAACGCAAACATGTGTTGTCTATGCTTCAGCGTCACAACTGCCTTTCCCTTGGGCAACAAATGGCTTGTCCCATAGGTTTGTTTCGTTTCCTGCTTGCAAAGAGCCCCCTTCGGAGACTTCCGAAGAGCCGAAGGGCAGGAATTGGAGAGTCGGCGTCGCCAAAGATTCGCCACGTGCCAAAACTAAACGCCAACAGCTGTGTGGAAGAGCCTAGGAAGTTCACCTGGCTAGGATACACGGAAGCAACTCCAGAAACTGACTTTGATAACCCTCAGAAACAATCAACATAGTAGTCCTAGTTCAACCCTGTGAGAATCGAACTTTCAGGAAAAGTTGAAAGAGGCCTTCCAAAGCAACCATTGGGCATATGCTTGCTCACTTCCCTCAAAAAAACTTTGCATTTGCCATCAAAATGGTCTTCCGCACAAGTACTGAAGTCTAAACATCGGGAGGTGAGGTTCTGGAAGTAAAAACGTGATGTACCAGTTGCAGTATTGAAATCAAATTCTAATGACCTGCGAAATTTGGGGGGAATTGTCCAAGGCCAACAACAATTTGCCCACCGAGCCGCAAAAAACAAAAACATCGACGGTGACCGCTCGGAGGTTCCGCGCCTTGCGCCCGAAAACAAAGCCCAGCAGCCATCCCAGCAAAAGGCCGAGGCCCAGGTAAAATACCTCGGCGGCGTTTTTGCGGATGGGCGAGTCAACAACAACTACATAATACTACTAAACTCCCGCCAGTTTACATGAAACCTGACAGGGGGGGGGCCCTGGTTTAGGATTATTTTCCTTTGCAAGGGACCATTTCCCTGTCAGGCTTGAGGTTAGTTGGTGGGAGGGTCATGTGATCAAAACTCCACATGGGTTCTAACAAATGGGCTCCTTTCGGATGCTACACACATGACTGTCCGGACGGATAGCGATCCAAAGCAGGTATCTCAACCCATTTTTTCAGCCATCCACACGTATTTGTCTTGCCATGCAGCTTACTTCCTGCATGGAGTCTCGGCCAATGCAGCCCAAAAAGTGTTTGGCCGCACAATCTTGCCATAATGTCTAAAGTCCAGGAACTGAGGAATTGAACGGGGGCATTTGTTCCCGCCAATCCAGAAACTGATCTGCAGACCGGATTCCCACCCGATTACAGGCAAGCTGCCGTCGCATCCAAATGGACCATCGCTCAAGCAGAGACGGCCATGCGGCACGAGGTATTTGTTTATGGGCGCAAAAGTAGGCTCGGGGCTGGCGGGTTTGCGGAAAACACCGCCTGGAGCTAACTGCAAACCTTTGCCTCATCTTTGCTTGTGCGCAAGTGCTGACTGTGCGTTGACTTTTGAGAGACTTGTTCCACGCGCGCGTGGAAGCCAAACACGGATTGTTCACCAGTCCTGAACGCCCAATCTCCCGCAATAACCACGGAAAAGCGCGCCTTTGCCTCTGATCAAACCGCAACACACACCGCGAGTTATGGCGAACTTTTGCTGCGGCACCTCGAGGTGCGCTGGCTGAGCGTACGTTGGTGAATGCTTAGTTCCAACGTAAGGTATTTGGGTCAATCCTATCCATGGAGCCCAAAGGGGAGCTCGCCTTTCTCATTTGGTTTCATGCGCCAAAGTAAAGTCAATCAACTGGAGGCCAAGCATGCGCCATGGGGCTCATATGTGATGCTTGTTTCGGCTGACAATGTGCTCCGCAATGCTTGGGCAACACTCCCTTGCCTGACATCTGGCCTTAAACCTGTCATATCTTGTCATGACTCGTGTTGCTGGAGCCAGACCGCAGAGTCACATGCACGCATCTGCCGACTCTCACAACATACTCAAAGCGTCCTGAGGACTGTTTCTACCTCAGCTTTTGCCCCCAGTCAACAGTAATATGTTTGAATTTGCTACACATTTGGTTGCGTCCGTTTTCGGGGAAACCCCCTGTTCAACTCGGCGTTAAGGTGCAGCCAAAAGAGGAGTTTAAGAACGATTGCGGGGTTTTTTGCTCCCTGGCGCGATGGCCAGGCAACGCAAACGGCAAGGGACACCTAGTGGCCATCTCGGGGTGAAAACTTCATCCCATGCCGAGTTTCCACCTGGAGTTCGAATGTGTGATGTGTCACGAAAAATCAACCGCATGAAGCAAGTGCTTGTCGCAACATTTGCGGGAATAAAAACAACTCAGGTCCTGAGTGGGTTGGCCTTAGGTGCTTGAAGAAACGAGTGTAACCCGCCTGTTGCATTGTTTGCCACCAACTGGTCTTTCCAACAGTATGGTTAGTCAAGAAACTCGGGCAGCGAGTTAAGAAGAAACCGAAGAGCCGTGAAGTAAGCATCTCCGTCCTTCGGTCCCCTGATCAATTGAGCAGAACTAAAAAGCAAACATGGCAAGAACCCCGCACCCTTCCCTTGGTTCATATGTGGCAAATTGCCAACCAATGCACTTGGTTTCTGTTACGACGTCCCGAACTTTGCCAAACTTCTCATTCCGAAGCATTTCAACAGCTGCGAGTCCAACAACTTGGTTCACGGGGAGCATGGTCCAGCTCAGGTCCCCGATTTCCCGATTTCTCGGCGGGGACGGCAGTCAGGGGGCAAAAGGAATGGAGCCGTTGCAAAAATCGCCTCGGGTTGCCTGGCCAGGCCAAACAAAAAGCAGCCCTATTGAAGAAAGCAATGGGTTTACCTGTGGCAAGGTGCAACTGGGTTGGCACTTCTGTCAGGTTACGCGGAAGGGTGCTACTCCAACGGCATGCCCAGGCCCGAGTGATTCCATCGCAGTGTGCCATGTGATCCAAAAAGTAAGCATGAAGATTGGGTTTCAGTTTCCAATGTTGTGGTTGTATACCTGTCACATACATATATTAATAGTCTAGTACATATTCGCGTGTGGAGGGCTCTTCATTTCGTCTTTAAACGCAACCCTGCTCGCTGGGGGAACTCCCTCTAAATGGCAATCAACAGGATGACGTTGACAGCATCCAACAAAACATATACATAATGTTGTATAGGGAAGGGCCCCCGCGACAGCAATTTTGGAAGCCAATGTATTACTTGCCGGCCAAATAAGCTGGACATCAAGGGCGGTCGCCTCTTGTAAACCGGGGCGGAAGTTCCCCCCGACATGAGAAGACAAACAAGGAGAGATTTGCTTCGGGCAGAATACCTGAGCCTTTGCCTTGCAAACCCCCCAAAACCTGGTCCATGCCTGCTAAGCCTTAAGACGTCGCATCACCACAAACAAGGTCATAGCGGAGTCAGATGGGATCCCTCTGCACCTCCTCCCAGAAAGTGGCTGGGCCACCGCACCAGCTCCTTCTCCGAGGTGGCCTGCAGGGAGCTCCCGGAGTCGAATCAGGTGTGCTGAGCGCCAAGCCATGCTCCATACTGGCGGCTTTCGTAAAAGGGGATCCCCCAAAACGGTGGGTTTCCTTTTGGTTTGCCTATGTTTGCCTTCAAAATCCACCTGGGGTTTTCCACACCCCCCCCCCTCCCCCAGCAAATATCAAGAAAGCCAATCCCCAGACACTCAAAGGAGTGCAACCTTTACGCCCTCGGGGGGTTCCTCTCATTTTTCCCGTGAGACATTACGCAGGTGGGTTTGGATTTATGGCCCTCAGCGTCTTGATGGGGATATGGGTTTTGGCTCTAACTACATCAGGATCGCAAAATGCTCTCGGCTCCGTCTGGCCTCGGAGATCCCGATCTAAACACCACATGAGGAAGGATTGACGTTGCACGTGTCGCAGAAAGCCTCGCCAGTGGAAGGGTTCCCTCAACTGATCCCCACTTCCTGAGGGGATTGGCAAAACACAGCCGAAGTGTGGTTCTGAAAATCAACTGGTCTTCCAAAAAGCGCAAGGTCCTTGAACTCAGTGAGTGAGAGTTGCCAAAGATGCCGCAAGCAAAACCTGGACAATGCATCAGCCCACATGTGCGGCTGCTTTCAAAGCACTTCTTTTTTAAACTTGATTTCCACTTCTGCTTCCACTGTTGGACCATGGAGAAACACACTCCCCTCAGGAAGACACCAATCCGAGTGTTGAAGCCATGTCTGACCGAGAAATGGAGAACTCCCAATTCCCTTTTGTTTCCTTTCGGGGAAACCCCTCTGGCTACTGATCGTACCCTTGCAACCAGTGACCCGCAGGGTGTTAAAATCAAAAACGACTAGTCATATCTTTCTGGGATTCGCAGGTTGCCTTGCCCCGGACCCAAAGCATTTGCTGGGCCAGACTAATCGACTTGTGTCTGGTTGAAAGGAAGGTCCTCCAGTAGAGAGTTCAGAATGAGGGTACCCACTTTTTTCTGTCTATTTTAGTAGGGGAACCCTCCCAACCAAAAAAAGGGAACGGCAAAAGGGCACCAATTGCTGGACCTGAGAAGCAAAAGCAAGCACCAAACCGGCTGGCAGGTCGCCGTTTCGGCCTGCCCACCCGAGGGAAATCGCCTCGCGCCTCGCGGGCCTCCAGAAGAAGCTTCAGCTGGACCTGCGAGGGGCGAGTCTCGTGTCTGGGTGTTGCGTGCGGGGCTCCCGGAGTTGCCAAGGGATCATTGGGTCCAGGAAGGTTTTTGAGTAAGCCTGCTTCTCCATGTGAGGTTCATAGGATTGGTCTTCAATTCAAAGGGGTTCCATTGGAACAATGATTCAAACACGGGGTCGGGGGTGGAGAGGGAGAGGGAGAGAACCTGTGGAGCGTGGAGAAAAAAAGAACCAAACCACACACACACACACACACACACGCATCCAATGCCGTTCCATACGATTTTGGCTTCCTTTGCCATGAGGCTTGTCAGATCCCAGTTGCATTACGGGTCAGCCCTTCTGCGTGCAACTGCCCCGCCATTGTTTGCTAGTTGGTGGTTGGAAGCCTATTTCATGCAACCAAGACGTGAGCACAGGACGCAAGCTAGGAAGTCGGGGTGGCAACTTTGTACCCACTCCCACTTTGCTGATCTGACAGATGTGTGTCTTCGCCAGTGCAGGGTCGTGCTTTCATCTTTAAGGAGAGGACCCCTACCAAGTTTCTGCGCAGACTGACCCCAAGCCCATGGGTTCCCCAACTTGAGCCCCAAAAAGGGCCTGGGACATCTGAGCAACTCCCTCGGTTTCCCAACCCCCAGGAAAGGGCAGCTTTACAAAGCAAACAAAACAGACTCAGACACCCTAAATGGACACCTCCAACGCCCTTGGATCAAACAAAAGCCCCTAGGCCGGTTCCCTGGTTTCGCGCGGCCGTCTGCGTGGACGAGATCCAGAGGGGCCACAGTTTTTGCGGCCCCAGGGGTGGACTCAACCCCATTGCTCCCCCGACTGGGCAGGGACCCCCCAAGTTTTTGGGGGGATCTGCCAAAAGGACAGGCTCAAGCAAAGCTGGACTGAGCTCTCACGTCACGTACCCGGGATGGGGTGAGTCAGAAACAACCAACTTAGGTTTATATATATATATATACATATGTAATTGCAATGCAAATTACGTACATGTCTGCTCATGGCATTTGTCACCAAATTGCGGAGGGCTAACAAACTCTCCCCAATCGCTTCGGCACACCCCGAAAATCCTCGGGCACGCGACATGCCGCGCGCGTAGCGCGCGCCGCGATCTCAGAACTCTCTCTCGTACCTTTCGAGCGCGGGAACCGAAACGTTTTGATCCGAATCGGAGCGAAAAGCAGCGGCTAGCACGTTGCAAGTGGACAGGGGGCTCCGTTCGAATTGATATGGATCAACCGAATATATGTGTATCAGTATATATATATATATGTATATTTAGGCATGTGAAGTGTTGCTTGCTGAGGACACGCGTTTCACATGGTTTTAACCGATGCCAAAAAGGGAACCGTCAGTTTTGGGGTCGGCTTGCTAGCATTTGCGAGCTTTCGCCGCCTTTCCCAAGCGGCACCTGTGCAACCTGTCAAAGCTCAAAGGCCGAACGCAAATCGAACAAGGTCCAACAGCGCCGGAAACCCCCCGGAACCCCAAAAGCTGCCCCAACCCACCTTGATGGAGCCTATCTGGGAAGAGGGCCCCCCCATGGCTTTCAGCTGGTGGGGACAAACAACCGAGTTTGCCGTCCATCGTTGGTCGTCTTCACTTCTTCTAACTTTGTGAGTGGATTCTTCCCAGGTCTGCACTCTTGTTGGCCACAAACATGGTCCTCCCAAAAGTATCAAGGCCTTTTTTAACACCAGCTTTCCACACGCATGCCTTGACAAGTGAGAAGCCACCAACTGAGACGCCAATGGGGGAGCCCGGAGATCTGTCCGGGGCTGAGCAAACCCTTTGGTTAGGTCAAAGAGGCCCTGTCTGGGGGTGTGTCAGGTGGCGCGGAAAGAGATCCTTCTGAACCTGACAAAACTGGGGTGAAGAAACAGGCCTGGGTCTTCTCACCTGGGGTGGGGTCATCCCCTGGAACAGATCAAGATCAAGCCCGGGTCATGGCAAGGCAACATCCGGCCTTTTCACATGGCACATGTCAGAAGAGTAGCAAGAACTGGACGTATCTTCCCACCCCCTGAAAAGTCAGCAAAAAAGCGGACTGCCCTTTGCAGCCGCCTTCTAAAAAGTCGAGCAAAAGCAGTTGAAAGCGGGCAAATAACTGAAGCCAACAACACCAAACATGAACAGAACACAGAAAAAACAAAGAAACAACCAAACAAACCAATAAACGAAGCAAACAATCAAGCAAACAAGCAAGCAAACAAAACACAAAGACTGCAAAACGAAACACGCAAAGCAACGAAACTGAGAAAAGACAACGTAACAACGAGGCAGATATATCAGGCATTATCTCCCTGAGAATTGAATCGCGGCGCCATACAATGTACTCCGGGTAGACCTGCGCGGGCGGAAGGCCGATGAAGACATGACCGACAAATGACTGTGCGTCAAAAATAGGGTAATCTCCAAATGAGTTGCCCTGGGAAATGGAAACAAGGACTAAAACCTGCGGTCCCCTGGTGGCTTAATTTTGACCCATACCCAAATGCTTTTGGGGATCTTGTTGTGACCGCCCAAGTGCCTTCGGGATCCCATTTGGGGGCCATACACCAAGAGGCGCACATGTATGGAGATTCCCCCCTTTTGCGGATTCCACCTAATTTTCCATGGCTGTCATGTGCCACGAGTGTACCCCGTACTGGCCCGAAACATCCGGAATCTACTTTTCCCACAGAACCTGCATGATCCCTTTATCCTTTCTCCCGTTTGAGGCCCAGATTGGCACACCTCCAGGAGAAACTCGTAGCAGGGCTGCAACCTAGTTATTTAGACCGGCTTCAGCCGCTGCAATCAGCATGGTTGGGGGCAACCGAGGCCTGCCAAAGGCTCCCCCAAGCCTCGTGTCTTGGCAGGTCAGCCAAAAAGACCCGAGGGCCAAAGCCTTGACTCAATCGGGATCCGAACTTCCAAGAGTCGGGTTTTCATACCGCCCCTACCCCCAATCATATCTTGGGGCCTGGGTAAACCAAACCAACGGGCCATTTAACACGTGCCTTCCCAAAAAGGTAGGTCCAGGAACTCAAACAGTGGGACACATTTTTTCTGAAGGATGGGAGGGTAAGACACACAAAGTCTCCTCCGGTCCGGACGATTTGTTTCGAGCGATCCTGGTCATTGTCGAAGACAATGAACTCCCTGAAGGTACCTCTCACCTGGCCGGTGCAAAAGACCTCCCGACCAACTTTTTCGGTGGTTCAACCACAGGAGGAATTGCCGGGTTTTCAGGTGTCTCGTGGCCAAAGCATGTCTGTCTTTGGTTGGTTTTCAAAGGGAAAAAAGGACCTCCAATGCTGGTTGCATTGAGTTCTTGGTTGGTTCTACGAGAAAGTTAAGGGAAAATCATGTTGGGCATAACGCAACACACAAGGTTGGACCAGACTTAGACTTCGACCTTGTGCGGAGAACAAGAAAATCCTGGCTGTTCAAAAGTCGGTTGCCCAACCGGATTTTCCACTGTCACTGTGCCTGTTGGAGACACCGTCCTTGCAGCAAGGACCTTCTGGCTTGTTCAAAATGAGGGAGATTCCCAAACTCGCACAATAAACAAGGGCAAACACGACCACCCGGCAGGAGGATTCAGGATTGTAAGCACAACCCACCACAAACTCCCTCTCGCAAACAAGCATGGAACCGCGTGCTTAATAGGCGCTGTGAATGAACATCAATGACAACTATTCCCTGTGGCTTTACCGAAATAAAACACCACTGTTGTTTTTTTCTCATAGGTTGGAACCCCAGGAATTGCTGGTGTCATTTGGGCTTCCCGGCACGGAACCGCAACAACGGGGCACCTTTCGCCTCAAAAAAAAACATTCGCCACCCGGCCAGGGGATGCCCAAGTTGTTCGGGCTCAGGGTCCCTTCAAAAACATGGTGGTCCAGAACCCCCTGCTCAGGGTTCAAAGTAGTGGAAGGGTGAGGAAGGGTGAACTCTTGTGCCATTGGAAAAGTGGCTCCACTGAAGGTGAGGTTGGAGAATTGTTCCCTCACAAAACAAATAGTGTAAGGGAAACCCGCCCCAAAGAAGCAGCAATTGTTCGACCCAGCAAGATGTAACCACTTCAAGGGATACAAACAAAACAACAGGGATCCCGCCGCCTCGCCTTCTCCCGATCTCCCAGGACGCAGTGGAACTCTTTCTTGAGGCAGGAATCCTGCGGCGAA
The DNA here is from genome assembly GCA_963377175.1 of Effrenium voratum. Lineage (NCBI taxonomy): Eukaryota > Dinophyceae > Suessiales > Symbiodiniaceae > Effrenium > Effrenium voratum. Next base: position 516,505 of record CAUJNA010003404.1, on the reverse strand, counting down.
CCAAGCAGACAAATCCTGCCATCTGCCCATACACAAATGTTGACTAGCTCAGACCCCAGTGCTGTACAGTCTAAGATTTGATGTTGGTTTCAGCCAGAACAAAACAAAGACAACAAATAAAAGTTGAAAGTTTAAATGTTCAGCTTTGGACAAGTCAGTGCACAGGGAACGGGCTGGTAAAAAAATGGTTGCAAAGACTCGGGGATCAAGCCTTGAATGCTAAGAAACTAATCCTCTAGCATGACCTCCATTTGCTTAAGTCCGCCAGCTGAAATATAAAGATCTCCAGTAGTTAGATTCCCGTAAACACCAACAGGGAGAATAACACACATCCTTAAGTGGAAGATGGTTGGTGGAAGGCCGGCTTGCGAATCAGAACGTCATTGGCCAAGGTGTGCTCAAGCAAGCCGCCAGCCTGCAAACCTGGGGTCAGTGGCCGTGGGCCCGATCTACTGCCAGCGTCCCAACTTCAATGGGGGAACGCCCCCTCCAGCTACCTGCTAGGTTGATTGATCTGGGGCCAACAATACGATTGAGACCCCATCTCGAGCCAAACCACCTGTCCCAGCTTTCCAGGACCCCCAGTGGTCCTGGGAAAAAGGATGACAAGGCTAAACACAAACAGCCAAGAAGTGATGCTTCACCAGAAAATGGATGGGGACCTATAGCCCAGTTGCCCAAAGGACTCGAAATAGCTCGAACTAGACAAAAACCTGACTTGAAACCAAAAGGGTCAAAGGTCAAAGGTGGATTCGCCCTGGGTCGATGCCAGTGAGATAGGACGCCCTGCTAGGCACACACCTTCAGGTGAGCAGCGCCCCGATTTGGCTCCACGCAGCCGAAGCCGATTGCTCCCGCGCCTCTAGCTCGGTTGTGTGGTCACTGGGCAACTTCCAGTCGCCTGAAGTGGGGTAAGGCGCACATGGAACTCTCTCGCTCTTTCTCTCTGTCCCTCCCTCCCTCCCTCCATCCCTCCCTCCTTCCCTCCCTTCCTCCCTCTCTCTCTCTCTCTCTCTCTCTCTCTCTCTCTCTTTCTCTCTCTCTCTTTATTTTTCTTTTTCTCCCTCGCTCTCTTTCTCTCCTCCCTCTCGCTCTCTCTCTCTCTCTCTCTCTTGCTTCCTTCCTTCCTTCCTTCCTTCCTTCCTTCCCTCCCTCCCTCCCTCCCTTCCTTCCTTCCTTCCTTCCTTCCTTCCCTTCTTTCTTTCTTTCTTTCTTTCGTTCTTTCGCTGCTATAGGGGACCTTCCCTTTCTATCTCCTCAATATGTGCAGCAATATCATTCTGCATCCGTGTTATCTATGCATGCTTCCTTTGCACATCTTATTAGCCCCGCTGAAAGTCACCCAAAGCCGAAGTACCACCACTCCTTCTACCACTGGTTAGTTACCCCCCCACCCCCCCACCCCCCGGCCCGCCCGTATCAGCAAGAACCCCCTTAATCCGAACCACTTCTTCCGCTATCGCCACGCCAGTATTTCAAACCAATGAAACCACAATAATATGTGTCATCAGGTCGCTCTACCTAGTCTCTACGTTTTCACTTTTCTGTAAAGCAAATAGATGGTGAAACGATTTCTCGTGTTGAGATTTCTGACATCTTCTGATCAAAACAACACACAACTCACAATGATAAGTCAACTGCCTATGTAATATTATTGGCTTCCCGGAGTTCATCCAGCGAAGGGCTGTGTCTTCGGGGACCCCCAGCGGCCGGGGGCTTTTTTTTTCCTTTGGGATTCCTGTTAAAACCAACCAAAAAGTGTGTTCGCTTGAAACAGACAGACCCGCTTGAGATTCAACCGTTGTTGTTTGCTTCGAGTTTCAGCACCAAGTTGAAAGAACTAGCCAGGCTTAAAGGAAGACAAAGGAATGTGAAAGGCGTCGCAAGGAATTTAAGTGCGGGGCGCTTCAAATGACTGGGAACGTAAGCACCGTCGCAAAGTTTTGTGGGCCGTACTGACTATAGCTCCCATGCAACAAGGTAGAGCCACCTACTGAAATGGCCAATATACGGATGGGGGCCCATCACCGGGTGCGAAACTTGGCTGAACGAAATCGCAAAGCATGGGTACTAGCACCCAGCTGGATAGGCCCAGGATAGGCCCGGGTTAAGGAAACGGCCACATGTCTACATCCCGCGACCCAGTTGACCGTTGCCAACGAGAAAAACCAACCCACCGTTTGCCTTGCTCTCCCTGGAAAACATGCCGGAAAGGAGCGGAAAAAAACTACCTGCCTTTTGGCAAAACCCTCCAAGTTCAAAGAAGAAAGGATATTGCAGGGCTGCCTTTGTTCCGTTCCCCTTCAAACAATGCCGCAAAAGGAGGCTCACCACAAATTGGCCGAAGCAAGGACTGGGAGTCCCGTATAAGCCTGGAAACCACCACAACTTGGCCCACCGAAGGAATTCAAACACTGGGACCAGGGAGCAAAGGAAGGAAAACACACCCACAGGGTCTAAGTAGCTCCTGGGGATGGCTTTTGGGGGGCAGGGCAACAAGGGGTCTAAGTACCTCCTCAAAAGGTACTTGGACTCTCTGGGACAGTGAGCCCCGTCTTCTTCCTCAAAGCCCCGAGAGCCATCGAAAAGCTGAGGCCGCCCGGCAGTAAAAGAGGCGACCGCAGGTGACGCGGCACAGGATCAGAGGGCTCCACTGCCTGCGCGGACGCCGAATGGAGAAGCTTGTTGTAAGCATGGCTCCTTCCATTTGGTTGAGACCCCTGGAACAAATATTACCAGTTATGATACATTCCTTTTAAAGCCAACAAGGGAAAATCAAACAGATTCTTACGCAAATGGAAGGCTCAGAAAAGGGGAAAAACGAGGGATCGACCTCTACACAACATTTAGTGTGGCTCCAGGAAATCCCCGGGTTCATACGGTTCATATCCCTGGGTTCATTCTCAAAACCCCTGTTATTGCACCCCAATGCGCTTTCAGTCTTCCAACCAGCATTCCTTCACTTACAGTACCGCTTGCTTTGGGCGTGCTTGTGCATTTTGCCTCCGATGTGCTTTCCGTCTTCCAAGAAGCCTCCCTTGACTCCCCGCCTGCTTTTCGTGTACGTTTACAAAGCAGGATTTCCACCCAAAAAAAAGAACTCCCCCATGGATCCGGTTCCCCCCCATCGATTCGTGAACTCGTTGAAATGGGTGAAACTTAGAGAGCAGATCTGGTCGATTCTGTGCTGCAACTATTCGTTTGGAAGTCAAACAGAATCCACCTATGTGCATGGGTGCTCGTTACAGTACCTGTTTCACTTGTATGTTTAATTTGCTGTTTGGTTTGGGCTGGAGGCGGACTAACAAAAACAAGCAATCACAGGGAAATCACTCATGCATAATATGCATCTTTGAGGGTTTCTCGTTTGGCTCGGTGTAAAATAGAGTGCATTGGAACAAAACACAATTGCCAAATCTCTTTTGGTTTCTTTGTCGGGACACAAGTGGGCTATTGGGCTATACTAGCCAGTGAGAGACACACATTCGTTCGGCAACTTGGCCTCTCATCCTGCTTGGTATACTCGTCCGACTTCATGCAGCTCCTAAGTCAAGTTGGTTGCTAGCAGCTGGAACCAGTGATGGTAGGAAAGGAGAACTCACGAGTCTGGATGTGGCTTACAAGCGCAGGTGGAATCAACAAATGTGTCCTACGAAACGCGGGAAACAAAGGGCTAAACAACTACACACATTTCTTACACACATGACTCAATCTGGTTAAAAAGCAACCCACAACCCTGCAGTGTCTTCTCCGGGTGCGAACAAATAAGCCACCAAACCAAACTGGGGATTAGTTCTTGGGAAATGACCCTTTCTTCTAGGGGTTGGCTCCAACCAATACTTCAAATGGCTGTTTTGTCTGGGCTTTTAAGATGGTTTCCTGAAAAGAAGGATCCCTGGGTGAAGAGAACCCCTCGGCTGGCTGAAATTGGCACACAGCTTGCAAAACAAGCAAAACCCAAAGACCCAGGTGGAACAGGAAAGGCTCAGGCAATGTCCAGGACATAGAAATCGAAGATCACGGATTGGAACCACGGATGGACCCAAAACTGTAAAATCCAGGTGGAAACTGGCCAGAGTTGCGATCCCCAAATCCGACTGGCCCCCAAGGCCGAAAGGAGGCTTAATTTTACGTGGTCTCGGTTCCCGTATTTCGCAGTTCCAAAGGTACCATGGTGATTTAGGTCCGCTGTTTTGGCGCTTGATAACCCACTTTTGATCAAGTAAGTTGGCCTAAAACGCGTCACAACTTGGGCCACCAACAACTGTTGCTAGGTTTTCTCTAAAGGACTTTTGGCCCGTGCCGAAGGAAACTTCGGAGATCCAGGATCTCATCCGATACCTTCGTAGACCTCTGTTAGCTGAATTCCAAAGAATCTTTTTGGGGAGCCCTGATGGGCTTGGAGCGAGTGTTCCTCTTGCCGCGGAGAAAAAGATGCACCCATTTCTTCAACATCTGAGAAGTCTGGTATGGATAAGGACTTCACCAGAAATGGGTGCGGTTTTTGAGGGCGCCCCTGCTTTGCAGTTTTAAAGGAAAGCTTAAAAGGGCAGCCATGTTTTTTTTTGGGGGGGGGCTCCTACAAAGAGGCACAGGTGCTTCTCAAAATTCGGGACCCATCCAAGTGCTTGGTGTCCTTTTGCTTCCTTGATTTAACCCCATTCAAAAAAGGGATCCCCTATTTTGAGACACACCTGATCAAGTAACCATTGCCCCCCCCCAAAAAAAACACAAAAAGAAGAAGCATGCGAGCTTGGTCAGCAACTTGAGCTTGCCTCAATGTGATCCCCTTTACCGTGGATGACATGAATTGGAGACCGCTTAGCACATTACTTACTGAGGGGCGCGCGAATACTTTACTTGGCCCAACCCGAGGGTAAACGCAAAATAATATGTTCAACAACCGCAACATGTTTAGCCTACCCTGGAACATGACGTATACGGTGTGGCTCACTTCCGCTCGAGTGGGTTGAATAGGCGTTCGCCCTTCAAACGATCTTCCCCAAAGTCCAGGAATTCGTGGTCCTTCCTCAAAAAGACACACCCATATTAACCGGATGGAAGCTCGGGGGGGCGTTTTTCACACGGCCCAGCGTCTCCGCGAAGTAAAGCCCTCTTCCAAACATGGTGCCAGCTGCCTGGGCTGGCGAGAGACAAGCAGCCAGACCTGGCAAATAAAGCAACAGCTCCCTGTTCTTGTTGTTCTCACTTCCTGAGTGGGTTGGTCAGAAAGTCCAAGCTTGTAGGTTGCCACTAAAATGATCTAAAAAGCTTAAAGTCCAGGAGCTCAGGGAGTGAGTGTGTTGTTGCTAAGGGGAAAGCTCACCCCCAAGAAGAGCTGAACGAGCAAACGTCCTTCCAAAAGCTGACAAGAACCAGGTCTGGGCAGAGCTATTCCAAACGAAAATCGCTGCAGCCGGCTGCCTATATCCCCCAAAAGTAAGGCATATGAGTAGAACGCTGCAAATGATCTTGGGTTACCTCTGAAAACCAGCCACCAAAGCGGGCGCCGGCAGTTTAGCTGAACCTGCTTTTGGTAAAATGGGGTTCATGTGGCACACGTCCCTGTGGCCTACCCTTTGGGCATCTTCTGTAAATGCATGTCAAAAGAGCACTGCCGATCAACGTGCTTCAAAGGGATTGAGTTCGGTTCCAGAAAAGTTGGAACCACCTGCCACATACCACAACTCAACCTGAAGAAAGCCATCCCCAAGCAATGCCTCCGGATCCGTGAGCTCGCCCTATACAGACCTTAACCTTGTGCATTTCCCTGTAGCCCCAATACTCTAGCTGGTACTCAACACATAAAACCTGTGGCTTTGATTTGGGCCCCTTGTTGGTGGCAGTAAACATGTAAAGTGTCAACAAACATCTGGAGTTGTTTGTTCTCCGGCGACCCTGATGTTGAGCTAGCAGCACGCCTCTGACTTTTTCTAGGTCCAGGGTGGAAATGTCTTCCCTGCCCGCCCCAGGGCCCGGGGTCCCGGGGAACAAACCTGTCCGGAGAAGGGTCCTTGAGCCCATGCTTGGAAGGGCCCCATTGAATACGCCCTATGTCTATGTGGCCCCCCTTTGACACATTGCCTAGAGGGTGGGATTCTCCGCAATGCTCACAGGAATAGCTGCCAGCGGCAGACAGTGTGAGCTTTGTGTCAGGACTCGCTGGACATATTCAACCAAGGCTGCCATATTCCAGAAAGGAAGTGGCTTTCTTTGGTGCAGATTTGGCCGAGTACGTCCGGTTCGGGGCTGTCCTATCAAGAAAGGGAGTGGTAGCCAACGAATCAAACATTTTCGGCTCCCTGCCCAATGTGCTTTGTCAAGTCCATGCTACAGGCTGAAAGCAGCTGGCACCGTTCGCTTCAGGTGGTCAGGGGATGTAACCAACATGGAGAAATCCAAGCTTGTTGTTTACCAGTGTACCTCTCAAATGGTCAAACAAAAAGAAAGGAGGAAGTCCATGAACTCAGGGAGTGAAAGATAGTTGTCCGATTTTTGCCTTGTGCTTCCCTTGAAGTCAACCTTCACCAACCCGTGCATACCTTTCTCGCGTACCTCAGGATGTACCATCTGAATCTAAACCAATTTGTTGCTAGACAACTTGGTTGCTTTTGACCCCTCTGCACAAAGCTTAACTGTTGCGGGTTTAATGGAAAACCCCTTGATTTCCCAGAAAGTTAAAGTCTAAAGATCCAACCCAATAGCAGTCAAGACAGCTAAACCTAGGTCCTCCAGTAGAGAGGGTAGAATAAGGGTACCCTTTTTACTGTAGTCTATTTTAGTAGGGGAACCCTCCCAACCAAAAAAGAAACGGTCAAAGTTGGCACCAATTGATTGCGGGACCTAGAGACAAATCGCCCTTTGCGGATTCCTATTTCTCGCCCGGTTGCCGAGCCGGCCATGCTCAGCTTGAAGTCGGTATCCGTGATGCCCTCGGCACCCGCCTTGCTCGTCCTCGCACGGGAGATCGCGTCAAGTTTCCTCTGGCCGTGCTCTGATCTCCCGATCTCCCCCCCCTCCCCCTCCCCCGTTCTTGCCCCCAGCCACAAGGCCTGTGAAATGCCGCAATCCCAAAACCTGCCGAAAAACCGAAAGATCCCCAAAAGAGAACCTCCATCATGGCGAGCCCCTGTTCATTCCCCAAGCCTTGGAGCCAAAGAAAGGCTAACCCCCAACCCAAAACAAAAAACAGAAGGCATCGCGGGGATACCTGGAAGACGCCCGGTGAGGTGCCATCTTGGTTCTGGGGATGGGAATGGTGGTCCACCCCAAGGCAAGTCGCTGTTTCACAGCTCTGAATCCATAGCCTCTGAATCAAGGTGAGGTAGTCAGGCTTTGGCGGATAGCGGTTCGGAGTGGTGATGTTCGGGGCAGCGTCCTTTTTACCCGCGAGTAATTAAGCCAAACTACTTTGAACCAAACCACCACTTGGCTCACTTGCCCCCCCGGGCAAGTCGAAATTCTGAGATTTTCGCCTTCTGGAACCTCTTTTCCATCCAGCAAATCAAGGGAAACCACCCGACGAACAGCTTTGCTTTGGGCGGGTGGCTTGGAGGCTACCCGGTTTGGGTCAGCCGAGGTGCCCGTGCCAGAGCCAGACTTCGTTGATGCCGATGTCCACCGGCTCGTCGGGATGAAACTTCAGGCCCTGGCGACTTGGGCCACCTTTGGTTTTTCTGGAACCCGGGAAACGGCGGCAACCCCATGTCGGTCTTCCGCTGGTTTGCCTTCTGGCACCAAAAAAAGATGGGATGGCTTCTTTCGAGGCTGTCCCTCGAAGGTGCCAAACAGGCCGGAAAGCCGCCCATTTCACGAGGTCCCCGAAAACAGACACACCCATGCGGATCCGGATCTACCCCCGAAAAAACGGGGTAGTGGGGGTCTGTAACACCTGTCGAAAGATCCATGACTAAAAAAGTCAAATGGAATCTGATGGAACTCCTTGCCGCCTCTCAAGCTTCAACAAAACCCAACCAAAATGACCACTTTGAAGTGTTCCTTTCAATGCACCCACGGTGCCAGGAAGCCAATCCATAGACCTATGGTTTATGGATGCTCACCAGCTCACCAAATCTGGAAAGAAATCACCTGTCACTGACACTGGGGATGCTGACAACATTGTTGGGATCCTGCCTGAGGCGAGAACCAAACAGGCTCTAGGGTTGATGTGATCTGGTTGCAAGGGAGTCATATTCAACACCCGGAATCAAAGGAGTCTTCCCAAAACAATATAAAGAATCATAAGGGGTTGGTCTGCACCTCTTCACCAGCAGACTGGCCCCCAATAACCTTCATCATTCAGGTGTGGATGGCAGAACAAGTGAGGATTTGGACAAATATCAACTTCATCTGCATTCGGAAGACTGTACAAACCAGCTCCTTTATCACTTGATGAGAGGGTTGGTTCAAAAACAATCACCTCTCAACAGGCATAGAGTCCAGGAACTGACTGAGTGAGACCCATTGGGGAATTTGTCTAATAGGGCCCGCGCTCAAATCCCAAGTCTGGGCTGCTCAAAGTGGCGGGGGGGTCCATCATGCGTAGGACACCGCCACAATCAAGCAAAACAGCTTTACCATCAGCCACAAGTTAAAGAACCAAGCTGTTTGGGGGGCTGATGCCATTTCAGTGGCTGACACAGTGAATGAAAGGGGAAGAAAACAGAAGACCTGCAAGTGTCGACCCATGAAGTTAACGTCTCCCTGCCAAGCCTTCAGCGACACACCTTTGGTCCTGATAGGACAGGCATCATCCAGCTCCTTAGCCAGCATGCTATTCCCAAAGATTCTGCAAGAGTGCTGGGTTGTTCATGGACGTTCACCAGTCAAACAGGACAACACACATTTGCCCAACAAACAGCCTTTCAAGCTCAAGCAAAAAAAGGGTGCGTCAAAAATTATATTCCCCTTTTTCACTCTGGTGCCGCCATTTTCCAGGGGATACCACAAAGGCTCCCCACCCCCAGTTTGACGACCCCTCAACAGCCAGGAATCAAGGTGACTACCATGCTCGCAGGAATTGGACCTTAATCAGCCTTCTTTGGCCAGAAAATAGGAAAGCTATGTTTAGCTTCATTCGAGCTTAGCCAACAACGTAAATGCTTTCTTGCGAACGTTTTTGTTTGGCCTTTGTAAGCCTTTTCCTTGGGTGCCCCTCGAGGCCAGAGAAACCGATGGCATTTTTCTGCCAGCACCTGGAAAGGCAACTTTTGCCCTCCTGACATAGGTCATATCCAGTTCGCTGATGGGTATGAGCGATTCTGGGCTGAAACCCGTGAAGGTCCCCTACTTGGTGGTTTGCAAAGTATGGGTGGACCTTTTAATTGAACCGAAGCCGTTTTGGAGCATCCCTAAAACAAAGACACGCACTTCTTGAAATTTGCCCAGAATGGTCCCAGACTTCCGTGGGGCATGACGCTTCCCGAGTTTCTGTGGGTTCCTGGTTGCCGTAAACAACCACATCTGATCAGATTTGGCAAATGTTGAAGTGGCCTGGGTGGGCAGCGTGTTGCTGCGGCCAATACTTTTAGGATCTCGCCAGAAGTACAAACACGCCGGACTTGATTTGGCCAACCCATTCAGAAAATGAGTTGTTCCTTCTTAGGGGTCCCCTGTTCAATGCCTGGATGCCCTTCTTTTGCCCGCGACCTGCGAAGGTCTGCAATCTTCTTGCCCTTTACAACCAATCGTTTGTGTCCGAAGGGAACTTTGAAAAAACAAACCGAGTCAAAGCCGGTCTCTTTTCCCAACAAAAAAAAGCCGCTTGTTTGCCACTAGACTGGTGACCCGAAAAAAGTTGGGGACCTCCAGAAGCTCCAGGCCCGGAAAACCGACGGACAGCCGAAGAAGCGGTGCCGCTGGCCGGCGAGGAGACCAGCTCCTGCTTGATCTTCTCCCTCCTGACAAGCCCCGAGAAGCGCCCGAGAACGCCCTGCTATGGCACGTGGCGCGGGTTCCAAAAACACCTTGGGGGAGCCCTGGGGTGTTCGATCAAGAAACCAACACGTTGAGCAGCGAAAAGCTGACCAGGCCTTGAACAACCCTTGAAACAGATGATCTGCGTGTTCGCGCCGTCAGACTGACACGTTGCCTCTTTGCGCGAGCCAAGGGAAGCCGCTTGAGCTGCTGGGAGCATGCAGCGACACGCAACGGGAATCAAAGGAGACGCGAGGCAACAAATCCAATAGCCGCGGGGGAAAAAACACACAAACAACCATGCTCCTGGCTCACCTTGACACGTTCTTGGCTGCCATCCTTTATGCTTTGGCATCTACCGTGTCTGAAGGTGAAGGGCTTAAACACTGGGCGGTGCATGATGGGACCTGTCAGCAGACTGTTCCATGGCCCCTTGGCCTTTTCGACCCGAGAGGATGACTTTGAGCCCTAAAGGTCACCAAGGTGGGCGGGGCCAACAACTCGCGACAGCCCTGAGGCACCTGGACCCTGAAAACTCCCCAATTAGTGTGCAATTGCCCCCGTACACATGCGCGTTGAAGACATTGACAAAATCACTGGCAAGGACGAAGGAGCCCCACCGACAACTCCGGCCGCTCCTCACAGAATACCTAAGGTAATTCTCGCTGTTCTCCACGTGCCATACCTCCATCACCTGCAAAACTCAGGAGACGAAACGCGGTCGTGTGTCGCGCATGTTTTTGGGGAAGATCACCAGTTTCCAGCTGGTTTCCCTTGGAAAAACTCACCACCAAATAGTCAACGTTTAAAGACACTGACATGGAATACAAAAGTGTCCCCCTCGTGGTGGAGAGTTAGGGTCTGTTAGGGTAGTAGAGTTCTTGCAAAATGGACTCTAGGTGTCCACGGCCAGGTCCGCAGAAACTCCTGGCCAAAACTGCCCTCCGAAGCGTCGAGAAACCGCTGGTTTCGGGACATGTCCGAGACGCCGCCGAGAGCTCGCCGCCGCATCTTTTTTGGCTCCGGCACGGCAAGGTCGGCATATGCGGCTTCTGAGGACCCCGCAAGTTCGAGACACGAAGCGGGGGGAGAACCCGCATAGGAACTTAAAGTGGATTGCCCAACAGAAGCCCAAGCTTTCTGTTTACTGAAATGGTCCAAACCTCAAAAGCATAAAAAGTTGCAAAGTCGATCAACTCATGAAGTGAGTCAACCTCCATCTTTAAGCTTTAGAAGTCCTCCGGCGCGCGCCCCTCACGCGCTCACGCGGCCCAGGGGCCGCTCCGCGGCGGAAGCCGCCGCTTCCGCGGCTTCCGGCGCCTCCCCCAGGGCGCGCAGCAGGCGCCGCAGCAGCGCGGTGACCACCGCCACGTTCACCGAGTTCCCCAGCAGCCGCCACTGCGTCCTCGGGGGAAAAAAGCGCCAGGGCGCCAAAGCTTCCGCTGGCTGAAACGAAGATGTGCCTTGTTGTTCTTATTATGTCCGTATGTGTGTGTGTGTGTGTGTGTGTGTGTGTGTGTGTGTGTGTGTGTGTGTGTGTGTGTGTGTGTGTGTGTGTGTGTGTGTGTGTGTGTGTGGGAGAACTACTTGGTTGACGTTGGAAGGGGGTCAAAAATTGACATTTTAGCAGTTAAGTGGGGATTCCCCACCAAACCACAATAAGCAAACATGCAAAATGTTTCCCAACAACAACCATGACTAGTTGTTTTGTTCAGGGGGCGAAAAAGCACATGGTCAGCCTTCGCTACTGAGCACCAGCAAGGAAACTCGAAAACAACAAGTGTGAAATTCAGAAGCCGGTCCACAGCCACGTGCCAAGGGCAAAGCATCTGCAAACCGTTTCCAAGCCCTAGTGTCAGAAAAGGAATGCCCCAAGGACAATGCTTGCAAACAAAAAAACAACAGAAACCACACAACGTACTAAAACACATCCGAAATCAACTCCGCCTTCGTTGTGTTGCACATCTGGGGTCCAATTTGTGTCGATCTCGGTTCGCCTAAGTGGACTGACAAACAAACAAATGTTTAGGCCACTTTCCAAGCAATAAGCTTGCTGCTAAATAGTGAGTTTGGACAACTGGAAACTATCCATCTCCTGTTGGTTGACGGTTGGGCAAATCCAACAACATTGTCAATTTCAGCACGCAGTACGGACACAAGCCATTAGAATAACTCGATTCTTGCCAACGTAGGCAAGGGCCCAAGGCAAGCCCTCATGACGAGCTTGTCAAAAACTGGCCCGGCCCACCCTTAGTCTGTTAGCAAACGACCTTGCACCCCCAACATGAATTGGTGCTGAAGGCAAAGAACTAAACACATGCTAGCAAAGAAAAAACGGATAGTTACCCCCCCTGAAAAAAAAATAAGAAGAAAAAACAAAAAGAAAACAAACAACTTCGGCTTTCCTGTTGGCTTCCCTTCAATACCCACCCCCAACAAGTTGGAATCTCATAACTTCCCTTTAGGAAGATCAGGACTGGGCGAAGGATCGACCCATGCGCCATGCTCCGTCCTCGTGGACATCTCCGGCAGGGCGAATGCGTTTGGAAATCCCATGAGGAGGGCCAACTCCTGGCAAACAAAAAGAGAAGGAACAGACCATAACGGAGTCGCCCAAAAGACCCAGGGAGAAAGGGTCCACTTTGATTCCATGACTCAAAATGGGCCAAAAGCGGAAAACTGAAAGGGGTTTGGGCCAAGTGAAAACCTCCAAATGACTGCGCTTGGAGTGACCCGCACCACCACTTGCCAGGATCTCTCAACGAAGTCCAAGGCTCAAACCGTTCGCCACGAGCCAAGACTTGGACAGGCCTTTCCAAGCTTTCCGTTTTGTTGAGAGCTCAAGGATCAAAGGTTGGCCACCGAAACCAGGCCGGCCTTCGATATCCCTTTAAAATCTGAGGATGGAAAGGGAGAATGAAAAAGAGGTGAGTTAGTTGAGTCTGGCAATTCAAAGACGGCCAACACCGACGCTTTGCCGACACTTGGCCCAGGAGATGGCACGCACCCCGATGCAAAGGCTTCTCCTGGAGCGTCTACATGGCATACATGGGGACAGGGCTCCCCCCAAAACGTGCCCCTTGAAACTGGAAACCAGTGTGATGAGTTTTCCCTCAAGGTAGGGACTGGAGACAAACCCATGTCAACCTCAAGCGCTAAAAAGGTCTGGATACTTTGAACAAGTTCCTCAGGGCCAAAACACACTACTAATGTAGTGCGCTCCTGTGTTCTTGGGCTAAGTTTGTCTTTTCTTCGCACCCCACACCCCAGTTTAGTTATTCATACCCCTGCCCCTTTGGTTTCCTGTTGGGGCAAAAGAAACTACGGGTGAATGGCCTGTTTAGCACCCAAAGGGCCCCGCAGTCAGGTTCCACGTTGGAGGGCAAGCCTTCTCCCCAGCTCCCTTCTTCCCCTCCGCACAAGGGGCCCATTTTGAGCCAAAGGCTCAACCCCAAAAAGGCGAGATCCCCGGATTCGGAGCCCGACTCCGCGATCCTCGGGCGCAAAGTACCGCACATGGTCCCAGTGCTCCGGTGGCAAAGACCTACGGAAGGGCTGCTCAGGCTTTGGTCTGGAGATGGAGCCTGCCCATTTGCAGCCAGCCACGCCAAAGATCGCAAAAAACAAGTGGAACCATTTTTTCTTGCAGGGCTTGGCAGTTCTTGACAATGAAACACTTCCTGAATGGATGGGTCAGAAACAGTCCAGACTTTTGTTCACCGCTAAAATGATCCAAGCCCAAAAGCAAACAAGCCCAGGTGTCCCCCAGCAGCCCAAGTTCCTGGAAACCTCCGGAAGCCTCTCGGAAAGCTGCCCAAGCCACCCCTTTGTTGCCTAGCTGCCTAGCTGGGGAAAGCCCAAATCCATAGCTTTCAGCAGGGTGCTCCAAAGACCCCAGCGTTACGATTGACGCTCTGAGAGCCTTGCGGCTTGGTCATTGCTTTCAGGCTTCGTATCACGCCAGGCCCGATTCAGCCAAGCCCGCCTGAAGCGCTTGCCATCCTTCCCGAGCATGTCGAGCAGCGGCCCCGCCTTACTCAGGCCCTCCGCGCCATAGCCCACCTCCGCGTGCCGGGCCGTCCCACGCAAAACGACCCCATGAAGCCTCAGCGTACGCAAAGGGCGCTTGTACCAAAAAAAACAAGTTGGCGGGTGGTAATCCAACCCCAAGCTTGTCGAAAGAAAAGCTAACGTTTCCAAACACTTCCCAAGCTCATGACACGGACCAGTAGACATTCTCCCCAGAAACTGTGGACCAAAAACGACCCCGGAACTTCTCAGCTCGTGGTTTGTTTGACCTGCGATTCCACCTGAAACTGGCCATGGCAAAACGAGGCTGCATCTAGAATGTCCCTGTGGCCCCGGTTAAAAAGCGCGTGCTGAATTGAGGGTCTGGGGCAAATTAGTAGGGGGCCTGTTCAACTTGTGGCTTCCCTTTCCAGTTGACAATTCTGGGTTCACCTCAAAATCGGCTTCTGGTTTCCTCAGTGAACCTTAAACTTGACTTCTCGAAGATTCAGCTTGGAACTGCATAGGGAGATCGGTTCAAAGAACTCAGCCTATTAGTCCGGTATTCATTCAGCGAGCCTTCTTCAAGTAATCGACTGCGAGATCTTTGAGGAATGGCCAAAGCACCAACCCAGAAACTAAATCGGTCAAAGTGAGTTTCTAGAGTCACCCACAAAACGTTCGTCAAAGCGCACCCCCCAGCAAGAAAAGGTGGGGACCCCCCTCCATTGCTTCACTTCCAGCCCAACCTCACCGCGCCGAGCCCCGAAATGCCCACATTCTTCCGCAGATCCCAGTTTGAAGAACGGCCCAGAGCGGCACCGAGACCAAAGCCCCTCAGGGACCTCCAAAGCTTTTGATGAAGCCTAGGGCTTCCAGGCAAGCCGCTGCTATATAACCAGGCAGTTTTCCTTGCTGTAAACCCTGGAGGTAAGGAATCCAGGTTACCAACTTTCTGTGACACTCCCCTGCAAGATGGAGCCCAAAAAGGGTCCCCGAAATGGAGTTTCCTCTAGTTCCAAACCACAGGGAAGCTGTTTTTGGGGGTCCCCTACAAAAAGACGAGCCGCCACGAACCGCCCAAAAGATTGCCTTGCCGTAGCTGGAGGTGAAGGTCTTCGTTGCCAAGGACTCACCGGTGGCCACATCCTGGGGCCAGGCAACACCTAGCATCTCCATCTTTCATTTCTGTTTAAGTCCCATGGAAAAACATATATTTCCGGTAGTGGAAGGTTCCCTTGAAAACCAATGGGGGGAAATAAAAGCAGATTCTTTTCTGGACACTTAGCAAGGTAACCATTGGTGGCTATATTAACTCGCCTTGGCTTGGCGGGAATCCTCAGCACACGTACCCCCAGCTGAGGCAAGCCATGAGCCGGCCGAATCTCAGCCTTAGAAAAAGGAGCCTGTGGCCCAATGCCTCTGAAGGACCTGGGCACTGGACATTTTATTGGTGATCTCCTTTTGAGACAGGCCATGCCTCAAAATGGTTGCCAAAAACTGGGAACCCAAAACTGGGAACCTAAACGACTGGGAAGCGAAAAGCGGTGCCAAAAACTGGGAAGCCAAGAGGTCAAAAGGCCGATTCGCTCTGGGCAAGTGAGGTTTTGGTTTCAGGTTTGTTGTCAGGCAGGAGCACTGCTCGAAGTTGCTTCGGATATACGCCCAAAGACTTTGATTTGGAGCCTATGGATTTCGGCTTTCCTTCTTGGCTTCCAGTGAAAAGTGGATCCCTCCAGATGGGCCCGATCTCATCGATCTCATCGATCTGGCCCGATCTGAACCCCCAAGCAAAGTAACATCGCAAAGTCTTTACAACCCTTGGTATGGGCTTGCAAATCAAACGCTGTTTCCCCCGCGCAAAAATTGGGTATGGCAGCAAACACATGTTTTGTTTTCCGCCCCCCCCCCTCAAAGAAAAACAGTGAACGGAGCCAACAACAGTGAATTTCCATTTGCTTCAGCCCCCTGGGAATACCAAAAAATATCCAATAGTGATAGGTTCCCTTTAAAACCAACAGGGCCAAAAAAAAAACATCTTAAGACAATAAAAGTCAAGCCAAGCACTTGCGGCTTGCAGCTCGAGGCGCCAGCTGCCACTTCTCCTCGTGCGCCTCTTGCAGAAACTGCCTGGGCACCCGCAGGGCCTCCAAGTCTTCCGGCGCCACAGGCCTCGCACCGAAGGCGGGCGGGGGGCGGGGGTGACGGCGGGACCCGGTGGCTGCAACGACTCCTCCGCAGAAAGTGGTTGACCTTTTTGGCGGGAACGAAAAATCGACAGTTTCCGGGTGGATATCTGGCAACCTGGCTTCCAATCCGCTGTTTTGGGGTGGGTATCTGCAACCTGGCTTCCAATCCTCTGTTTCCGGGTGGATATCTGCCACCTGGCTTCCGGGTGGGTCTTGGCGGGTGTGCCGCTTCATTTCAGGGCTGTCCCTGCGTTTGATCATGCATCCACACTCCAGGAATGCAAGTCTTACTCCCCTGTACGGTTTGGCTCCAGTACAAGTGCGATGCCTGCCTCGAGTGGATTGAGAACAAAGTGAGCTCAAACACGTGTTGATTTCCACTCAAGATGGCAATGTGTCGTGTAACGCCCAGGAACTTGGGGAGTAAGTTGCCTGTGATGACACCCTCGAGAACCTGGCATGTTCAGCAAATAAAAACCTGATTTGCACGGGCATGTTGCTTTGCAAATACTGTGTGGCTAGCCTAGCAGCTTAGCAGCTGTCTTTGCATAGGTTTGCATGTTCGACCTGATCGGAATGTGTCGGACAATCCACACAAGAGGAAACTGATCTTCCGTGTAGGTGCCATGTTAGTTGGATGCGGTGTACCCGTTTTGATCCTGGCGCATTTCATCTCCAAGGCGCCGCAAGAAGTCCTTCACAGGTCTCACTGGAACGCCACCGAGCTCCTCCAGGTCCACTTCCGCCGCCTGCAATAGGGCGGGGGGATTCGGACCGCCGGTGGGTTGGCTTTTTCAAGGGAAGCCAACAGGAAACCAACCATTTCTACATATTTTGAGAACCTGCGTGCATGCGTGGGTGGGTGGTGGGTGGCTGGATGGGCGTGTAAAGCAAGCGGTCTCTGGACGTATCCTGTGCAGATCCATGTGTGTGTTTTCTGACAAGCTGGTCTTCCCAACAAGTGTAAAGCCCAGCACCTTGGGAAACTTCTTGTTTTGCGCTTGGACTTGTCTTCCCGAGTGCAAGTGAGTCCCCTGTTGGTGCGATATTTTGTCAGTCCCCAAGAAACAGGGTACCTGTTTCTTTTGACCCGGAAGCTTCGTTACCACGCCTGGCGCCAACCCAATTCCCCGCCCCCAGAAGCCCAGGTGCAGGCTGCCTCATTTTCCTTTTGTCTCCCTGGCCTTTGAAGGTTGGCACTCTTGGTTGTTCAGTGATTTTTTGGGAAAAAAGGGCAACCCTTTTTGGGGAAGACCATCTTTAGTGGGGCAGCCACCAACACAAAAGGGGAAAAATAATGGGTGCCACTGAACAACTGAGCACTTTAAGGAATCCCTCTGCTTGCCCAGTCTGAACTCTGCCAATCCAACCCTCCAGTTGCACAGGCCCTGCCGTGGCTACCAGGTAGAAGCGCTGCCGAGTGTTGGGGAAGCCGAAACCTCGGCTTGACGGTCAAAAGGGACCAGGGAGCTAAAAAAAGAAAAAACGAGAAGGCCACATGGCCACCTGATTTGTACTGCCCTGATTTTGGAGGGCAACCTCCTCCCAAAAGTGTCGATCTGGAAACTGGCACTAGGGCATTTAGCTACAATAGACCGAACCGGTGCAACCAACTCAGGTTGATACTACTTACTCGCAACCGGAAAAAAGAAGAAGAAGGAAAACAAAAAAAACAGAACAAAAAAAGAATAATAACAAAAAGACAAGAAAAAAACACGCGGATCTTTCCCCCCGTTGGATTCGTTCCGGGGCCCCCGCTCCGAGGGTCCAACAGTAGCTCCTGCCACTCTAAGCCTGCCTCCCGGAGCGCCGCACAGAGCCTGGCGCTCGAAGCGACGAGCGCGGCGGCAGCCCGAACAAATGGTCCCGAGACTCGTTCGGTGCATCGGCCCGGTGAAATCTTAAAATTGCCCTGTCCATTAATATGGGACCCACCAGAGGGTCCTTTTGAAGGACAATCGTGCACCCCTCAGTCGGGACAGGAGGCTATCAAACGGGAGAAGCATGGCTGGTTGGAGCAGAGTTCTGGCAAAACATCCGCGCACGGCATGATGCGCCGGACCAAAAAGGAAATCGACATGTGCAATGCCGAAAGGCGATATCAAAACTATCGAGTCGAACAATCTACCCGAACTTTTCGGGCCTGACCGTAATTAAAGACCCCTGCCCCACCAAATGGACCCAGGGACAATACTGCTTGCTCCCCAAAAAAAGGACATTGGGTGTCCTCCCGCGTTTTCTGTTTTGAAGTAACGCCCCTCAATGTCCTCCCTTTTGCTAATGCTGGACTTCTTTTTGCTCATGCACACCATCCCACCAGGCAACCAACACATTCGCCGACGAATCTCGAAAAGGCCCGGCGAAAAGGCCCCGCGAAGTCGAACCCTTCGCATTTGCCTCTTGTGGGCCTCGGAATTTTGGAAGCCGGGCACGTTCTCCAGCAGGATCCCCTGAAGCGCGGACGTGTGGAGCACCAAAATACGTCTTCTTCCAAAAGAGACTTGTGCACCAAACCACCGTGAGAGGTTATATTCCCCCAAGCGTTGCACCACTCAAGATGGAAAACCCGGCTGAATGCCAACATTAAACTGACATGTTGACTCCTGCCCAAACATGTCAAGCCCCCTGCTGTTTGCCAGCGACCAATTGGAGAAACCGGGTGGTTTGCCAATCTGGTGGACCAACCTGGGAAAAAGGGAATTGTGTTGCTTGCTTTGAATGCTCTAAAAGTATGGTAAACCACGAAGCAATCAAAGAACCCTTGAGAAAACATCGGGTTTGCCTCGATTCACCCCGTGAGCTGGTTCTAGTTGGCACGGGGACCTTTGGGGGGGGGGGGGGGCAGGGGGGGCGGGAGGGCTTAAAGCACGTAAGAAGCCATCCAAGCTGTTGCTTCAAGGTGTTTTATTCCCACCTGTGCAAGATCGAATACAGCCGCTGGTTCATTTCCTCTTGTCATTTGGAACCATGCGTCCTCCCTTTGATGGGTCTGCGCTAAAATTCGGCATCGTATTTGAGCCTACGCCGGGAGAACAAAGCCATCATTGCGCTCGGCGGGCATGCTCATAAAGACTGTGCATCAAGGAGGCCCTTTGCAAAGAGTGTCCTTCACGCGTGGTCACATGACCAGTGCCTGACCATGGTAGGTTAACTGTAGGTGTAATTCACACAGGCGATCTCAAGAAAGCGGACCACACCAATGACACTCCTGCAAATCATATACGAAAGCAAACAGGAAGCCCCCTCTCAACATCATACAACAAAAAAGAACACGCCGCACTGGAGGTCTGAGATAGTGACGAAACCTGCCATGATGTTAGAGCCTGAGAAACCAAACCAAAACTAAAAGTTGAACAAAGCTCTACGTGTGGCAACAGGGAGATCTCGGACCCCGTGGCTTCTGTTGACCCCACAAGTATGGTCTCATCGGGGAACATGCTCACTCACTCACAGACCAGACCATGGTCCTGCAATGTTTACCATAGTACATTGCTCCAACACCTGAAGAACTAAACTCCCCAAGTGAAGGATCTTCCTTCGGTTTACTTCTGCGGTGGGCTCCGTCCAAACAAAGAAGAAAACGGCGGAAATGCGTGGAAAAACAGGGCCCTCACGCCCTCCACAAGCACTCCGAAACACATAGACCCCGAAATAGGTCCCCTACCGAGTTTTGAGAGGGTGTTTGAGGAATTGGAAATTGCAGGTCTTCTGAGTTTTGGGATACGTCTTACGGATACATCCTCAAAAACATCTCCTGAGTTTTGAGAGGGCTTTCAACGGGTACATCCCAAAAATCATCAAAAGCAAGGTCTTGGTGCGTTTTGGGAGATTTGTTTTAAAACAGAGATGCATTTCCACGAAAAACAACTCTTAGGTCCTCCAGTAGAGAGGTTAGAATAAGTTGGTAACTGTTTTTTCTGTAGTGTTTTTTTGGTAGGGAATCCCTCCCCGAAAAAGTAGAGAGAAGGGCACTAAACTGGGGGACCTAGACTCACCGGCCCGGCTGACAACCCGAAAGTCGGGTGCCCAACCAAACCTGCCTTGGGCTTCACCCGTAGCTTGGGCAAGGCCTCCACAAGTCGCAGCAGGGCCCTGCACCGGGGGTCCTCAGGCCGTCTTTCCGGTGAGCCGGTTGGCCCCCATGGCGTCGGCTGTCCGGTTGGTGTCCCTTTAAAGAGCCCCCAAAAAAAGGGGAGTGCCAACTCCGAACAAAGACAGGGCCAACTGGGTTCGCGAAAAAGGGGAAACCACGCATGGTGTGGCTTCTTTTTCGGGCAGACTGGAAGGTTCAGACCACATCACGGATCACAGCACATGTCTTGATTGTCTTCTCCTTGAAGATGCCGTTTGTTAGAGGCTTCTTGAAGCTGTCTCCTTCCCCCCCCCCCAATTGGGACAGCAGCATTGCCAGCGGAAGCGGTCCTTGACGTCCAGCCTGTGGCCCGTGCGCGTGAAGGGCTGGCAGGGTGGACTCATGATCCAAAGGTCCGCCTTCTCAAAGGCTGCCTCACGAATCGGAACGCGGGAACCGACCGCTCGACTTCAGCGCTGCTGTTGCCCCAGCGAAGGATGCGGCAAAAAAACACAAAAACAGCTGCTCACCTTAAAGCCTTCTGGGTTGCCATGGCTTAAACATGGGACAACATTCGGAAACTAGAAGGTCAAAAGCTCGAGTCGCTTTCAAGTGAGTCGGACTAGCCTTCTTCCTTGCCAAGTCGCAGGGAAATTGATCACTCACAAAGCGAAATGAATTGAAAGAAATTCCCGAGGGACCTGCATCCATCTCGGAAATACCCCCTCGTTCTAACTTGGCTGAAGCAAAATGAAACTATTTAGCATGAACCACCCAACCACCGAAAAAGACGACAAGTTCATGGTTCATGGCCCAGCTAAAGCACCCATAGCTTGGTCCAAGGATCGAAAATCACCTTGCCTGGCTTCCCATCCATGAAGCCATGATTGGTCAATTGGCCAGGGTAAATTGTTCATGGCCACACCGCCCATGTTCAGACGAATGACAAGTGGCTAACATGAGATGCTGAACGTCCGAGCACAAAAAAGGAACATGGCCATTCTGAGTCTATGACTGGATGGTTTATTGGAACCAAGCCAAGGACCCAACCACATTTGGGAGCGTCGCACCATGTTCAGGTGTCATGTCATTGGTTGTTGGAAAGGCAAGATAAGTTGCCAAGTAATTGCACACATAATGCTGTGATCATAGTTTATCTTAGTTCTAAAGTACTGCATAACAATTCTAGTAGTTTAGACCATTGTACCTGTTAGTTACTTGGGTGTGGCTTCTTTTAGGAGACCCATATCAACATTGTGGGTTTCCTTGCGGGTTCCCATAAAACCACCCAAAAGGGGTACCCCCTAAAACCAACGAGCCACCCACTCGACAACCCCAGGTCTGAGTTGCATCTGGCAGCTTGTCGATGGAGCAGCGCCAAAGCTCGTCCTCCGGCCGCACTATGCCTGGGCTTTTTTCCAGCGAGCCCAGTCTACACACTGGCGTGTTTTTGTCGAGTGCACTTGCCTTCTTGTTTGCTTTTCGGGGCCTTCATCCTCCTTCCCCCCCCCCCAAGAAAAAAGACAGAAGGAAAGAAACAAGAATAAGAAAATACACTTCGAGGTAATCAGAAAGGCAAACAAACTCCATCAAACCCAGAAGCTCAACCTCACCTTCCTGGCAACAGCACAAATTCCTAGAGGCTGCAATAGCTGCCCTTGCAAGTTGGCTCTGAATCAGAAAAGGGAACAAGCAAAAGCCACGCTCAAATGTGTGTCATTGTTTTAGGGCCCCCCCCAAACATGGTGGGGGTTCATCTCGGTTTCCCTTCAGAACCACCAAAACAAGGGGCTTCCAACTCCAAAAAACACAAACCCAAACGGAACACCAGCTGAGCTCAGTTTGCTGAGATGCTTTTCCAGGGCTCGGCTTGTCGCACGCCCCCCAGCTGCCGGGAATGGTAGAGCTGGCGGTAGGCCTGCGGACAGCGGATGCCGCCGAAAGAAAACGGCAACTTGAGATGATGCGAGGTATGGACTCCTCGCAAAAGGGGCTCTTGTGTTTAGTTGGGAACAATTTCACAGATGGTTAGCAGCAAAGCTCATGTAGAGGGTGTCCGAATCGTCCTGGGCCCCACGATTTAAACACCCCCCCTTGCCAAACTAGCCGTTTTGCATGTTTGTCCTGAGGTTTCTTTCATTTACCTTTGAACCAGAACTGGACACCACCAGGTCATGGACAAAAGTGTCTGGCTTCAGTTTGGTTCGAGTCGATGGATTGCACTGGAACTCTTATCTATGCCCAATTGACACGAACTGCAGTTAACATGTTCGACCCACTTGCATTCTCAAAGATAGGTTCTGTTTCATGTGCTGAAGCTGAAGCTTCTTGCAACCATGGCCGGCCATGAAATTCATCAGAAACACACTCAAGCCAGTCAGTGCAATCAAAATTCAATCAGAAACCTGAAATAAACACCTAGAGCGCCATCTGCTTGGGCATAGTGCTCAAGAAGAATGAGTCCCGATTTTGGACCCGGCCCTTCATAGCTTCTATATTCCCTTTAACCGGGGTGATCGGTTGTGATGATAGAACAGACCCCATGTTGAACAAAGCGACAGTGGGTGCTCCGAAGACCGACCGCAAGGCTCCACAAACGGCTCCATTTTCGGGGTCGTTGAACAGCCCGAAACGAATTCGGCCCTTCCCGCGGCCAAGCGACACGTTGCTTAAGGCATATGGTCCACTCGCCTGGTGAATGAACTAAGGGTTGATTCAGGAGATTGGCCCAGTATTTGAAGAGAAGGATCCCTGAAGACAATGGGGAAGGTGCGGCTAGAACTGACTGTGGCTCCCAGGCCATGCCCGTTGAAAGATCGATTCGGGACCGGACAGGCCGGCTGGTTACGGGGCTCGTGGGCTCTGGACTCAATGAGACGAAAAAACACATCCCTTTTGTGATAAATTTGGGCAGGTTGGCCAGTTAGCACCCAGGCTTAAGGCAAAAAGCTCTGCGCCGGCACCTCCCAGGCTGGGGTGCATTGTGTAAAAAATCGAAAGCCAGACCTTCAAAAGGGGAAACAAAAAACACGCGCCCGTCGTCTGGTTGCAGCCCAACCTATTGAAAGTTCCAACCTGCGGTTTGGTGCCCTAAGGTTGCAATCCTGGGTGACCTTTTGGACAAATAGTTGGGTTTCACCCATCTAAACCAGTGGGTGCAACCCATCTCAAGCCAAACTAAACGATCAGAAGGACACCTGTGCTTGCACTCTCAATGTTTGAACGCAAATGGCATTGGTTCTGTACCCTTTACCCGGAGCCCTTTTATTCCTTGGCTTGACAGGGCGTTACCCCCATAGAACCCACAGGAACACCACACGAAAAGCGAACTCACTTTGAACTGGCCCGGGTGATGTTAAAAACAAACAAACAAACGGGGGACACATGTGGAAAATCTTTCTTGGATCACGGTAATTATAATTACGGATGCTCACCATAGATGGCAAACATATAGTGAACCCCGGCCCCCGGCAAATCTTCAGGAAACGAATCCCCTCCCAGCCCACTGCCGCTTCCCCCAAAACCAAGGATGAGGGATCCGTCCCTTGCTGGTTTGGATTGGTATTTTGGGGACAGAAAACCTTTGGTTCTGGTTGCTCAGATGCCCAGTGGATTTCCATGGCAAAAAAAGGGCATGGGTGGTTGAGTTTAAAAGGAAACACTGTAAATTTCCCTGGAACCAAAGGGCATCGCCATCCTTTGTAGTTGGTTAAGTTTAAAGGAACAAAAAGGGAAGCCTTCCCACCAAAAAAAGTTGGAAACAGGGCGCCGTGGGCCCACCCCGCCTGGCAACAGGCTTCGTCCACCTCGTAGGCCCGCCAGCGGGCCGAACGGCCCCCGGCCGCTTGGAAGGCCAAACGCAAGCCTCCCACGCCTGAAAGATGAAGAAAACACGGCTGGTGGCTTGTTTTGCTTTTTTGGTTCTAGCGCGGGGGCCCCTTCTGGGTTGGGTTTGTTTCAATTTTTGAGTGGCAGCCTGCCAATAGAAATAAGACCCTTTCTGGGTTGTTTTTTGCTGGTAGAGAAAAGGATGATGCCTGGGTATATCTAGAAGCCTTGTTTTCTAGTTTCAGTAGGCAGCCTACCAGTGGAGATTAGTCTTTTAGGATAGAAAAAACGAGCCTTTTTTGTTTGGTCCATCTCCCGGTGTACATGTCCGGGGTAGTGTTCGACGGACCATACTAATCCGCCTGACATGCCTGGAACGCAGAGCCCGTACATACCATCGTTTTTCCCGGAAGGCTCAGGTTAAACGGTCTGACGCTGGCAGCGCAGCCAAAACTGTCAAACTAACTGTACTCTTTCATAGGTAGATGGCCAAGGCCGTCAACAGAAACCACATGTGCACAACAAGGATTTTCATATTAGTTCCCCTTTCTACCAGAGTCTTGCCTTTTGGGCTCGGGTACCTTTGTTGGTTGTGTCTCAGGAGGTTCCCTGAAGAAAGCCCGTTCTCTCAGTTGTCAACAGTTTGGTTTACGCTGAATACGCTGGCATGGGCTGAAGTGGCTTCAGCCCGGCAGCCTTTTCCCCCATCAGAAGTGTTTTCAGACACCCATTTTAGCACCCACTTCTGCAAGGGCAATCTTCAAGCAGCTCAAGAGCCCTTTTTTGTGAAATGCTCCAAAGCTTCTCCTGAATGGGTGGGATAGTTGGTGCTTAGATTTACCTGAGCACCCTTGGCAGCTCATGATTCTTGTGGAAGGAAAAGAACACAGGGATTTGTTCATCACAAGTTGATCCAAAGAGTCTAAGGCCGCAGGAGGGAAGGGTCGTCGAGAAGGTCCTTTTTGGAATCCTGAGCGGTCCAAGGGCTCCACAAAATCATCCCGCGAGTCATTTCCAAATAGCAGGTGTTTGTCCGCCCGAGCTACAACTACCTATGGCATACAGAAAAAATATATCTACAGGTGACCTGGTCTGGTAGTCTAGTGGTCGTATACGTCACGTTTCCGCTTAGTTTGTAGTTTGACACAACAAGCGCGCCACCTAAGGCCATGTGCTTCCCTGCGACCGACCATCGATCCGATCCGGCCCCCGCCGCTAAAGAACTCGTGGACCCGCAGCGCGCGCCGCGCCGAGCTCGGACCCGCGCGGCGCCTTTCCGGGCGACTCCGAGCCCAGGCCAAGGCGCAGGCCAAGGCCGCGAGGCTTCGCGTCCGCGAGACCTCTGCGAAGTGATGAGGCGCGGCTTTGACGGGTTGCATTGACTGGAATCGATCGGGGGGCTGAGGAACTTTATCTGAGACCCTTCGTGCCAACTAAGCAGAGGTGCTGGAACTCCAAGGTGGTCTTGTGACATCAGTTTGAGCCAGTGGCACAACATAATACAAAGTATATATCTATATAACGTTCACCGTACATATATATATATATATATATACACACTAGAACTTCCTGCGGCGGAAATTTCTGCAGCAATGCATTGCGGCGGAAATTCCAGCCGCATTCCAGAAGACCTGCCGCAAAACGCAAAAACCCTCGCAGCTAAAACACAACAACACGGTTTCCAGAGCTTCGGGCTGGCTGCGCACAATCCTAGATTTTCATGTTTCTAACATGCTGAGCACACGTGGCCCCATTCTCCGAACAATGTTTCAAGGCAAACATGCAATCGTAGAGGACGGCTTGCTACCGCGATCTTTCGATTTGTCAAAGCACCTAGGGGCCAAGACGGATTGATTTGATGATGATCTTTTCAGCCTTGCCACCCATGTTACCAGTCAATCCCAAAATCTGACGATGTAAGCCGCTTTCTCTGCCCCACGCACCTGGCAAAACAGACCACCCTTTTGTTCTCCGCAAGTTCCGCCTCCATTCCCGCCGGCTGCATTCCCGCCGACGTCTGCCACAAATCGGGGGCGTGACGAAGAGGAAAAATGCCAAACACAATGCCAGAGATTGTAACTCAGTTGCCCAAAGGACCTGGAACTAAAAGGTTAACCTTTTGGGGCCATGACTAAAAATGGACCAAAATGGGAAGCCAAAAGGTCAAAAGGTCGGCTCTGAACAACTGAGGTAATGGACCGATTTCTGCTGAGTTGGGGGCATCAGCTGCATGAATGGGCCAAGGGCGGGCTGCGACACTCCTGGACCCCTCTGACAAAATTGCATAATGGTCCAGCTTTGCAGGTTTCATCTCCTGTTCCTAGGTGAACCTCACGCACAGAAAGGTTCGCAAGACAAATTGTCACAAGCGCAATTCAACAAAAAAACGTGCCGCAAATCCAAAAAGGCGCCTTCTCTGAATTGCGGCAGTAATTTCTGCCGCAACAAATCCCCAGTACTCAAGGCTGGGAACACCGAGAAACAAATCAAAAAACATGAGGCCGGACGCGCGTTTGGCACCAAGGGGATGGGGCTGTGTTGGGGATCGGGGGCCCAGGGAGATTGGGAGCCTGACAAAACTGCAAAAGGCATGGCATTGAACAACAGTGGAGAACCAGAAAGCCCCCTAAATGTCCGTACTTGTCAATGGCTTTTCGTGAATTCTTGGTTGAGTGCGGTTAGTTTACTTGCATTATGCAGAATTCAGCGGACTCAGGCGCCGGCATCGTGTCGCGGCGCGGCCGCCCGATGGCCGTCCAAACGCCACGCGGGCGATCGATGGCCCACCGGAAGCGCCGGAGATGGCACCCACCCGATGCATGACATGAGGCGCGTACACCTAAAGTTGAACTTCTGATGGTCATTGGGGAACACACAACGTGCCAACAAGTTGACGGTCAAAGATCCAACAAGCAGAAAAGGGTGGGTCATGGTATAGAGCAAGGTCTTATGAATGGGGAAATGTGCGTCACGACAAACGTACCATCTGACATCGCATCATGACAGTCCTATACTCATGAGAATGGAACCACTAGAAATGAAAGCTTAACCTGTTGGAGGCTGGCTTAAAATACTAAAAGGTCAATAGGCTGCGTTTGAGAAAATGAGGACCTGGCTATCTCGTGCATTGTTTGTGAGTGTGCCAGAAGAGGCGAAGCAGGGTGCTTGCTCACATGTTTGCCATCTTTGTTTATCTGTGGAAAGCTCGAACACATCGTGATACTGAAATCCGCTGGATATCTGTCCACTGCCGTGTTGCCAACTAGAAAGCATAACATCAACAACAAAAACGTGACAGCAACATGGAAGCCATGAGAATGACTGTTTCATCACCCGCCACTAGTCGCTGACAAACAAAAAGGTCCCTGGAACTCAATTGTCTGAAGTCCTTGGTGTAGTGTCTTCCCAGCAAGTCCTGAATCTTTAAAGGTTGACTAAATGGACCGAATGAGGGAAACCCAAAGGTAGCGGCCCCTCAATACTTCGAAGCTGCCGATCGCACCCAGCCGTATCTAACTTGTCCAGTAGGATTCGACACGATCGGCCCCCATTGTTGCTTTTAAGACACAGTTTGCGTTTGTTTCCTGGTATTTGGCCGGCTTCTGAAAAGAATGGAGGCAGTCCAGCTAGAATTTCCAGGACACCCTCACCTCTTCACCTGTGAAGGTATGTGCTTTTTGCGGTATAGACATGGGCAAAACAGCCTTTGTTTCCCGTGGCTGAAACTTCGTAGTCTCCGGCCCGAACCCTTGGAGCATCCAAACCGAACACGTTAAACAACAAACACTTCATGCCTTGCATTTCGTTTGGCATCAGCCAAGCTCTAAGCCATAACCCTACAAAAATAGAACTCAACTTGCTTTTGCTGCGGGTTTTGGTTGGTACTCCCAAGAGGTTGAACTAAGCCAGAACAGCTCAAAGGCAGCCCCTGCGCTGAGATTGGTGGAGACACCTCATCAACAAGTCAGAAGCCCAATGGCTTTGCTGCAAAAAGGGGGGTATACTCTCAAAAGACACGCCCAGTCAATTTTGCCCTTTGCTGGGGTCTCCTCCAAAATTGTGGTTGTTTCGGGATTAAGAATGAAGATGTATGAACTAGAATCTGGGCATTTGATGTTTGGAAGTGTAAAGTTGAATTCTTAGGAACATGTTGCTCACAAATGGTTCTTTTGACCAAAGTGCCAACGTTCCTGGAGCTTTGGCGAGTCACGGAACAAAAGAAATCCAGTTGGGAAGACCATGTCTCGGGCAACCCGGTGCAGCCGTCGTGAGATAAGTCAAGCTTTGAAGGCTTTGAGCGCTCAAAGAGGGTAGTTAGGCATTTGCCCCGCGGCACTGTTGTCCTTCTTTGGGGTCAATTCGGGGAGTTTTCCTTTAGATTTAACTAGCGGTTCCCCCTTTTCGCTCCCCCATTCTAAAACACACCATGTTTTAAAGACAAGTCCTTATTTTTCAGACAATCTCAAGTGGTACCAAACCGTTCCTCTCCATGAGACACGTTGTCGCGTGCCTTCAGTCTGGTGCCCAAGGGGTTCCTGCGGTCTCTGGTCTTCTTGATGCCTCGAACCGACGAGAAGACGCCGTCCCACTTGGGCAGTTTCTATACTAGAGAGACACTGTGGATGGACGAAATCATTTTCGCACCGCTTTGAAACCGCGGTCAAAACCAAGGTTTGTTGGCAATGTCAGGGGAATCATTGTTTCAGGGATTTCTAGGTGGTGCAGGATTTCGTCCATCCACAGTAGTTAGGCCAAGTATAGTGTCAGTGCTAAATGTTAGGAGACCTCTGGAAATTCAACCAGGTATGTGAAGGGGTTTGAGAGCTGTTTCCCTCTGCACAAAGCTCAGCCTCTGGCATGGTGGGGGAAATGCACAGTCCAACCAACACATTGAAGGCTAAAGATCCAACGAAATATCAGTCAAAATGAGCCCTTGCAAATACAAGGGTGCAAGCAAATGGCACAATTCCTTTTGTGGGCAAATCAAAGGGATAGCATCTGGGATAACTAGCCAATTGTAAAATCTGCTGATTGAGAGCCCAACTCGCGTAGGGAGCCATTGCAACTAGTGCACTTAGGGGCCATTACTCCAGCATTAGCCATGGAAGTCCATGTGCATCTGACTGGTTCCAGAAGTGCCACCAGTCCTGACATAGACAAGCGAGGTGCACCTCTTTCTTCGAGATTGTCGATTGGGCTGTCTCCAAATGGGGAACCCGGCGCTGAAGCATGCCCTTTGGATTCATCTCAATATCGGGGGCCCCAAGCTCCAACGTTGTGGGTCCTTCCGATTTGCCAATGTGAGCACCCAATTGCGCCTCAAAACAACACACACGCACGTGTTCTCTTAAGCTACTGCGCATGCCAGCAAAAACAAGCACCAACACTTCATTTCTCAGCCCACCCTCCACATGGCGCCGACTCAAAAAGCTCATGTCAAGCTGCGGCCCCATCCCTTGAAGGTCTCGTCCACCATGTCTTGCATGCGCTGGATCACGGTGGCGTCCTCCACCTTCTCCTGCCGTAAAGGGAGCCTCTTGAGCCACCAGGGTGGGGCAGGTTGTCCCCAAATTTGCGCCCAAGTACCCCTTTTTCAAACCAGTTTCAACCGTTGTTTAGCTAGGTCCTCCAGTAGAGAGGATAGAATAAGTCGGTACCAACTTTGCTCTTTTTTGTCTATTTTGGTAGAGGAACCCTCCCCCGAAAAAAGAAACGGTAAAAGGGCACGACTGGGAAACCTAGAAACGGTCCAAGTTGCTTCGCATACCACGAGGACTTTCATTCACAAAAGGTTCTTAAAATCCAGAGGCTCGAGAAGTATGAAAGCAGGGCCGTGAGGGACCAAAGCGAGGAACCGCACGGGATGGCTGCCTTCTGTTTCCGCAAAAGCCAGCTTGGCGTAAGGCCTGGGCGTTGAGCCCAAATGTCAGCGGCATCCTGCCGCACTGTACGACTAAACCTTAGTGAGGACCTGCGCGTTGGGCCTGTGAGAGGACCCATGCCAATTGCATCGTTTCACATTGACCCAACTATTTTTGTTGGCGGAAAATGGGTCACTCACAGCCGCTCAGTCCAGGAAGTGTACCTTGATGGAAGAAGGTAACCAGGAGAGACACGGTCCGTCCAATCATGCCGTGCGGGTTGGCTAGGCTGCCGTACCGCAAGGCATCCTCCAAGCGCCTCCACTCGTACTGTCCGGTCTCGTGCTGGAAACGACCAAACGTGGTGCGGAGGGGCAAAGACTCTGCAGAAAACCGGGGCTCAGGCGTCCGAAAGGACTTGGCTGATGTAGCCACGTTGATGCCGACACCGGCTCGCGCATGCCAGCCGCGTTGTTCCCCCAAGGCCATGAGGTGGGCAAGTATCGGATCATCTCCGCCAACTGCATCTCCAGGAAGCACTGCGCATGCAGATACCTTAGGAACTTTCTTGGCCGCCTTGTGCACCTGTTTCACAAAGTCCGGGGAGTAGGAAACCGACCAGGAACCGGTCTTGATAATCTTCCTCATGTGAGTCAAATCCATGGCCTTGGTGCCACCATCGACCCACATGTTCTCCGTGGAGGTCCACTTGAGGGCTGTGTTAGGACGCCTCAGGAAGGCACGCATCCAAGCCACCGTGAAGGCCAAGGACTTCTGCGAGCCATAGCTCGCGGTGTCCGAATTGGACTTATCGTAGACGTCTTTCGCGTCCACCACCACCGTCAGGCCCACCGTGTCGATGTTCCTCTCGAACTCCTTGCCGACCACGGACTTGCCCTTGAGCGAGGCGAAGAAACCCCTGCACAACTGCCCAACATCGAAGGCCTCTTCGGCGCTGAGAGTTTCAGCTGCATAGCTGGAGCGACATACACGGGGAACCCTATGGCTCCGGGCATCCAAGATGTTAAACCGGCCAGTCTTGCCGTTCATCAGGTCGGCGTCTGCAACCAACACGAAGTAGCAGGCCTGCGAGAAGACCTTCTCCAGAGGCGCCGCGCCATCAGTGCCAAATCGAGTGACATTGCCAAGAGCTGCATCTGTCACCACCATGATCCCAGCCTTTTCCCAATCCAGCGGCCTGAAAACCATCTCAAAGTTCACATCCTCCTTGAAGGCTTGCACGGCGGAATTCGCCCTGATGGCGGTACCGACCGTGGGCGATTCGCCCTGCAACGACGACACCACATAGGACATGTCGAATCGCAGCTGTGCCACCAGCCATTGCAGCGAGCCCAGCAATGCTCGAAGTTGCCGAACTTCTGCAGGAGCAAGTAGGGCCATGGGATCTGAGCGTCGATGACGAGACAAGTACATCGGCTTGAGGTTCTGGTGGTATTCAACCATGCTGAGGCGGATTGTCCCATCCTCTGCCCGACGGATCTTCTTTCCGCACCAGACAAAACATGTTCTTTCAAGGCTGCCAAAGCCAAGCTCCTTGCCAATGTCGTTCAAGCTGTGTTCCGCCTCCGAGTCACCGGTGAACAACAGATCGTCCACATGAGCCACAATCATGCCCGTGAGCTTGCCGTTCACGCGTCTCACCCAGGTGGCTCCATCGGGACCAGCCATTCTCAACTAAGCATCGGTCCAAGCGCAGCCACCACTCTCTTGGAGCGTCAGCAAGGCCGAAAACGCCCTTGAGCACTCTTGCCAGACACCCGTCCGGAATCGGGACGGTCGGACCAACATTGGGGTTGGTGCCTGTCATGTAGAGCTCCCGCTGCACATAGGGGTCGCCCTTCAGGAAGGCTGACTTCACATCTGCCGAGATGAGGGCCCAGCCGGGGTGAGCGCTCGCCATGATGAAGAGCAAGTGCTGCGAGATTCTCGAACCCGTCGGAGCGTCACGCCTCAATCGCCCTTCCAAGTTTGCACGGTCACGAAAACCAGGAACAACCATGCGGGCACTGGCGAGCAAAGGGAGTGGATTGCCCTCCGTCCGCAATCCGTCATGCTTGTCGGTCAGGACAAACCGGGGTTGAAGAATCCGGTCCAGTTCACCGCGCCTGGCCAACTCGCGCTTCACCGCACGAGACTCCTGAAGCGAGAGGACCTTGATGGCGTTGTTATCCACATAGGCCTTCCAGTTCTTCACGGCGGCCTCTCGAAACGCATGTTTCGTGGGCTCCGGCATGGGCTTCCAGGGATACTCCTTTCTCGCAGTCTGGACCGCAGCCACATTGTGACAGTCACCATTGGGAAACTTCTCACCGAGCTCCCGCATGAGGTTCCATTCAGCCTGGCAAATGTGAGACCATCTGCCATCCCAGCTCCCATGATCAGCATCCAGGCACTCCAGCGGATGCCGTCGATCATTTTCAGCAAGCGCTTGTAGTCGAAGTAGAGGATGCACACCATCAGTCTCTGTCGCAATGCGGTCAATCTCAGTTGACGACATCGTCAAGGCCTCGAACGCGGGCTGCGACAGGTTGGGGTCATCCGGCAGTGAAGCTGAAGCCACAGATTCCTCCTCTCGCATGCTGGACGCTGGGCGAGAAGATTCCAAGTCTTCACCAGGTCGTTTCAGTCCACGCCCAACATCAGGGTGATCCTGCATCTGTGCCCTTTGCAAAGTGCTCGCGAGCCTGTCTCAAGAAGATCGACCGGCTCGAAGGACTAGATCCGGTACCGGAGTGCCAGGCATGGCCGTTCCACCCTCCACCGAGTCCTGAGTCAGCAGCGACGTCCGCGCCGATGGAGGTGCCGAAGGCAAACTCGTCGCAGACTGCAGCGCAGCGACCACTTCAGCAGGTGACAAAGCAGGAGCACCTGATTCACCGCCGGCGACGGGGTGAGGTACAGCTGAAGGAACCGGTAGAGCTCCATGAACAGCCGCCTCTTGGCCAGGTAGTCCCGGACCATCAGCAGCACCAGCAGGATCGCCATGTTCTCCTTGAACTTCTTCAGGGGCGGCGTCAGCAGCAGAGTCGATCACCTCCCGGATGGCCTCCTCCCAAGAGTCCGCCGCAATCTGCTCCAAGGATGATGCCGGCCGGATATGCTCCAGGGGGCACTTGGTGAGCTGGCCCTTGAAGGACAAGAAGGCGTTGGCACCCATTCCACCTTCCGACTGCCGTTCGACAGCGACCATGAGTGCAGGGCCATGCCATCGCCGAAGTACAAGACGTCCACGAAGACCAGACTTCCGGGGGTTGTTGTACTTCTGCTCTCGCCAGAAGTAGCAAAGGTCACCTGGCTTGGGGACCTTCTCGTAGGTAGACGATCTCGCTCGTGCCAACTCAGCTCGTCGAAGACCACGGGAAAAATGAAGTCTCACCATGGCAAGCCGAGCTGTTTCACGAAGAGCAACTTGGCGAGCGAGACTGGGCTTGTTCTGAATGAGGGAATGCTCGGCCAAACGACCCGCAAAGTTGTTGAGGACATCGCCGTGTGATGGGGGCTGCCGGCCGGTTACCGCCTGAAGCGGCGTGACGCCCTCCTCATTCACATCGGTGTTGTAGGCCTCCACCGCTTCTCCCAAGGCCAGGCGCATGCCGTCCAAACCTGAAACCGCGTGGGACTTGACAATTGCCCCGAGAATGGCCTTAATGGTGCCACCACTGCGCTCAGCAATGCCATTCTGCCAGGGGGCACCGACGCCGATGTGAAACAAGTGGATTGAACGAGAATTGCAAAACTCCTCAAATTCCCAAGAAATAAATTCTCGGCCTTGATCGGCCACGATTGTCCGCGGCGGTCCCATCACCGGCAACCAGCGTTGCTGTAGGAAGTTCACTACCGCCTCGGTAGATTTGTTCTCCAGGATGTCCGCCATCTGGTACCGAGTGACAGAGTCGGTGATGTGGCAAACCACGTAGGGCACTCGGAAGACATCCTCCACGATCAAGAAGTCGATGTGAGCTCGTTCACCGGCATCTCGAACCGAGGGTAGTCCGGCAGGCCGAGCAGCCTTCGGAGGCCGGCGTTCAGCACATACTGAGCATTTGAGCTGACGCGCTGCCGCCACAGCTTCACGAGGGGCTCCACAAACAACAAGGGCTCGTGCAAGGCGACGTCCACTGCGATGCCCAGTGTTCTCGTGAAGTCGGTACACTGCGTTCCGAATTGCAGCAGGAATGGTCAGCTTCTCGCTAGCCTGGGGAAGATCATCCACCTCCTCGCCCGAAGACGGCTCCGCCTCAAAGTCCGGATCGCCAGGATCGACCACCATCACCTCATTCTGTTCCTGTTCCAGGTTCCGATGGACCAACCACGTTTCAAAGTTGAACTGGTCCTCCAGCCCTTGCACCATCGCCTGGGCGAGGCGATCGGGGTAGTGTCCCGCCGGCTCTGTGATCTTGCGACCCCCGAGTACTGGCGCATGATGATGTGAGCGATCACATTTTCCGCCACGAACCCTGGAAACCAGCGCTTGACTGCTAGTCACCAATCTGGTTGGCTTCTGGTGCAGCTCTCCGCCGGCCGATTTGAGGCCGAAGGCGCACTGGTCGATGTAGACCGAGCGAACCCGCGGATGTTGTAGCAGTCGTTGCACGATCGGCAGCTTCCAAGCATCAGAACCTCGAGGATTCTCCATGATGAAGTGCCGACCTTCACGGAGTTGTAGCAGTGCAACTTCAGCAGCAAAATCAACCAAAACTTTGGCAGCTCGTCGGCGCTCAGCCAGGTCCTTGGCCGGATTCAACCGCATCAGGGCCGACCAAGGTCCACAAGGAAAGGCCAACACCACGCAGTAGGGCTTACTCTCCTTGATCAGATGCACCGCCGCAGAACGGTGGCTGGGGAGGGAGAAATCCCAGCCAAAGCCCAAGGTCAGGCTCTCCCCAGACCGATGACCTCGCCGACGAGCAGCGCGAGCAACAGGCTCAGTGTCGGTATAGACCTCCGTGATGAGCGGGTGCACCAAGTCCAACTCGGTCAAGAAGACCTCCTGGGAATAGGATTCCATCTCAGCTGACCACATAGTCTCCATGACCTCCGCCATCCGCCGCTGATCAACAGACACCGCCAACTGATCTCGTCGATGGCGCTCCCAGGCTTGGGAGATCATTTGTCGCACGCCCTTCTTGATCTTCGGCTTGCCATCGAGTTTCCATGAGGTCACTGGTTGGGCAGGTGGGGAATCATCTCCTGGTCCTGCACGTTCATCTCCATCCAGGAGTTGGTCCCATCGCTCTGTTGGCTGGCCGCCATTCCAGGCACCTGCTGATTGTTCTGCAGCAGGAGGACGTGCTGATAAACCTGCGTCAGCATGGTCTGAAACCGCTCCTCCTGCCTGGCCATCATGTCCACCACCTTGGACTCGATCTCCTCGACATTCATGACCGCGGGAGATGACGGTGTGGGTGCGGCCGCCAGCGACGACGAAGGCTTCTCGCTCACAACCTTGACTGCTGAGGGGCTTGATGCGGGGGCCTTCCCCGCCTTGTAAGTTTCCATGATGGTGGCCAGAGGGCCACGGATCTTGCTCTTGAGGGACTCCACCGTGTCTTTGCTGTCCACGGCCAGGTGCAACAGGGTGGCGAGGCGCACGAGGTCGCTCTTGAGTGAAGGTAGCCCGCCCCGAGGTCCAATCATGGAGCGCACCGCTTCCATCTGCTGGCCCTGGGCGAGCAGGGCTCGAGCCTCGGCCTGATGCTCCTCCATTGCGTTCTTCTTGATCAGCGAGGCTTGGCCACGAAGTGCACGAGCTGCCAACATGCCCATCAGAGCCGAGTCCTCCACGAAGGCGGACTTGTAGCCCATCCGGTCGCGCAGATGACAACAGTCCTTGAGGTTCATGGCCGTGAAACGATCTTGCCCTCGTTGATGGTGACGCCGAGGCCAAGTCTTCTGGCTGATCATAGACTCCGCCTGCAAGCGCCACTGGCTGGTGGACGCTACCGACGGATAGGGAAAGGGCAGCCAGCGCAAGTATGGCCTTTGCACGAGCCATAAAAGGATGCCGCGAACGTGCCATAGAGCTCGGGCGCTGATGCGTAGGCAAAGTCGATGCCATCGCTGAGCGACCAAGGTCACGAGGTCCGCGGCCGGTGTGAGCATGCCGGTTGGTCTCCAACATGCAGCGGGAGGAATTGCAGGCTGGTTGGCTAGGAACATGAGCCGAAGGTTCCGGCGGTGTAGATGAAAACACCGCTGCGCGAAGGCCATGCTCAGTCAACAAATGTTCATGTCTGTGACCTTGAAGAGAGTCCTGCATGGATACCCTTCGCCTTAGCCATTCCTGCCGTCCAATCTGAACCTCCAACACTCCATCAAGTCCAACTCGACGCCAACGTTCATGACAAGGCGCTGGCCAAAAATTGGGGAGGAGCTTCAACCGAAAATGGCCTGCCAACATCTGTTCAAGGCGAATTGCTCGCTCGTTCAAATATTCGCAACACAATGTACGCCGTGCAAAATCCAGCACAGCCCCAAGGGCATCCAACAAATCTCGCCCAAGCAAGCAGCCCAAAGAACTGACAGGCACAATGGAAACCCAAAGCAGTGCCAATGTAGATCCCACCATAATGGGGAGGCGCCATCGCTTACTGCTGGAGACGCAGCCACCATTGCCAAATCGAAACATCTCGGATTCATCTTCGCTGCAAACGAGTTGCTGAATCTCCGCAGGGCTTTGGCGCAGCTGCTGCAAATAAGATTCCAACCAGAGGGGGCCTGCACATGTTCGGTTACACGCAGAGTCCAGGGCACCGACCAGCTGTTTGTCACCGTGCAATCCGGGGGTGACCGACTGCTTTTCACTCGAGCTCTGCAAAGCTTGCTCAAGGTTCATCACGTCAACTACAGCTACTTCATGGACCGGGGTGTGCTCGGTGATCTGCACCTGGTGGTCGGGGTTCAGGTTCTCCACAACCTTCACCTGCTTAACGTGCTTGGTCTTGCCGGCACCCTTGGCGGCTGTGTTGCGGCCGGCGCCAGCACCAGGTCGAGTGCATTCAGGATCCCCAGCCCAATGGCCGCTCTGCCCGCAATCAAAGCAGGGGTGCTTCCCAGAGGCTTTCCGCGTCGCCACCTGAGCAGTGGCTGGGGGTTTCCGGCCACCAGGATCTTGAGCGCGGCCATATCCACGGTCCTTGCGGACCTCGGCAAGCCTGGTCCTGGCCTCCCGCATGGTGACCAGTGTCTCGGCGGCCTGCTCGAAGCCGGCTTCAACGCTATCCAATAACTCCGGGTCGACGCCTTCCTCCTCAGCGGCCTCCAGCTCGGTGGCCAAGACTTCCGCCTCGGTTTTGATCGTGTCTTCAAGACTACCGGCCACATCTGGGCCGGCACCATTGTCCTCACCGTCCGGCTCCTCGTCCAGCTCCTCCTCCTCGGCAACCTCAGCGACATTGGCCTGTCGCATGCTCCCGCCGCCAAAACCGCGGCGAAAGCCAGGGCGCTGTTGCGCCGACGAAGACCACGAAGCGCGCGACGAAGGTGCCGTAGACGCCGATGCCGAAATAGGTGTAGCCACCGAACTGCCGGAGGATCCGCCACCAAACATCCGCCTGATGGTGAGCTTTGGGCGAGGAAATTGACGATGCAGGGGGTCGCTCAAGTGGATGTCCTTGAACAGCCGCAGCACCTCGCGCTCAATGGCCGAGTAATTCTCGTTGCCCTGGAGCGCGGTCTCCAACAGCTGCTTCCGCAGCGGGTCCAACCCGAGCTTTTCCTTCAGGAACCATCCCAGTTCACCATCTGGTAGAAGAACTCCTTCAGCACGAAGGTCAGCAGTGAGGGTTCTGAATCTGGTGCAGAACTCCGACATGCGCTCGCCCGCCTTCCGTTTCAAGTCCACGTAGAACTGCTGTCGAAGTTCTCCTCGTTTGTCCAAAGTGGACTGGCCGTTGATGGATTCCAGGGCGTCCAGCAACTTGTTCAGGCCGGCCAGGTAGTCGACCGGGGTCAGCTCCACGTCCTCGCCGGTCTGCGGGTCCACAACCACCTCGGCCGGCTTGTAGGTCAGCTCCGAAGGGTCAAACTCCTCACCGCGCTGTCGCACTATGCCCTGTTGTCGAAGAAGCCAACGGGCAGCAAGGTTGTAGCGAGCTGTACTGGACAGGTCCAAGGAAGAGACCCACCAGCTCATCTCACGCCTGAACGCTCGCCATGTCAACGGCGAGCCGTCCCATGTTGGGACTCTGGTCCAGGCCCCGGTGCCCTTCTCCTCTTCGGCCATGGCTTCGCCGGCTGTGCTGGTAGAAGAGCAGAAAGAACTTGGCCGCCAAGGGCTTTAGCAAAAAGGCCTGGTACAGGCAAAACACGAGCACGTAGCGGTTCCCGTAGCGCTCGTTCAGGTGTAGGGGCAACAAAGGTCAGTACAAAGATGCAGAAGTGATACAGGGCAAAGGAGGACCTCACCCAGGGGCGGTACCGGCAAGTGAACGAGGCCGACCGCGACAAGGTCCCAGAAGCTGTCAAGGCTCAAACTCTCGAAGTCCTGAATCGGGCCGATCACTTCTGGCGCGTGCCACAGTGACAACCTCAGGCGAGTCTGAGTAGAAGGACAGGAGTGGCGATCACAGCGTGGGGCTTGGCGAGCTCAAAGGTCCTGGCGCGTGCCACGAATCCCCAACCAGGGGCTCCGCTGCCACTATGAAAGCAGGGCCGTGAGGGACCAAAGCGAGGAACCGCACGGGATGGCTGCCTTCTATTTCCGCAAAAGCCAGCTTGGCGTAAGGCCTGGGCGTTGAGCCCAAATGTCAGCGGCATCCTGCCGCACTGTACGACTAAACCTTAGTGAGGACCTGCGCATTGGGCCTGTGAGAGGACCCATGCCAATTGCATCATTTCACAAGAAGCAAGACTGCGGGGAAGGTTCTGCCCCTCGGCCAATTCATGGCCACAAATGCAAATTCCTGTGCGACGGTGTTTTCAGGCTTGGGACGGCTGAGCTGCGACTGGGTCCTGAAAATCCAACTTGCAAACCCGGCTGCAGAAAGTAAACCCTAAAACCCTCTACCTGAACCCTACAAACTCTAAACCCCAGAAAACCCTAAAGCCCTAAACCGAAACCCAAATCGCTGCGCAGGGCCGGTGCTTTGGGGTGCGTGGGGCCAAACCTAAACCCCTAGATCCTAAACCTACACACCCTGAACTTAAACCCGCCGATCAGGCCCTGTGGGTCGGAACGCGGGGATTGGGGCCACCTTTAGGGGGAAAGGGTCCTCCTGGTCAACGCTCAGAGTCTATGTTCTTCCATTTGCTTAAGCCCCCGGGAAAAGATCGAAATATTTCCAGTAGTGATAAATTCCCTTGAAAACCAAGCAGGGTAAAAACAAATCCTAAGCAAATGGAAGCTTTGCATCTCCTTCTTTAGGGTATTGGGGTTTTCATGGCCTGAAAAGCTGAACCCCCCCAACACTTGGCTGGACAACTCGCTCGTGTCCTTGGCACATGGGGACCAGAAAAAATGGAATGGAGATCTCCAGCGATTGACCGGCGCTCCCCAAATTGGTGGTTGAAGCATCGATTTGTTTAATGAGGGATCAAGCCTGGGCTTGCCAATGTGCTCAAGTTTGAGAGGTCGATTGGATATTCATGCACACGAGGGTTGTTTCGGAAATTCCAAATTTTTTGACCGGGGGGGGGGGTGTTGTTGACCCCCCCTATGTTTATCCGACCCCGCCTCTCACCTTTTCACTCACCATTCAAACAACAGGTTGGATGTTGTTTCTCCCTTTCTCCCATAACAAAGTCCCCCTCCACTGGTGATTGACTTTCCTTATCTAGAAGAAAAAGGATAACCAAGCAGCCTCATCTTTTCTGCAAAGGTCAGAGTATTTGAGCTTCCACATTTCTTTTTAGAGTCGCTTGACCCAAACCGATGGTTTAGAAGCCCAAGTTGATTTGACATGACAACCCTTCCAAACAGAAAACTAAAAGGACCGCCCCAGGTCCATTACAGTGACATCATCAAGATTATCCCCTACATGATGGTTTGAAGGGAAACCGTTGAAAGTGCCCAGTAATTGAGCTCGACCAACTCTCAGCATGCAACTGGCCTTCTGCACGGACAAGCTGCTTCCCCTGAGAGGGGAAGGGTTGGAGCCCGCAACAAACCACTACGTGGCTATTCAATCGTTGTCTCTCTGCCTCTCCCCAGTCCTATCCCGCAGGTCCCAAATTCAGAGCACGTTGGGCCCGGGA
The DNA here is from genome assembly GCA_963377175.1 of Effrenium voratum. Classification (NCBI taxonomy): domain Eukaryota; class Dinophyceae; order Suessiales; family Symbiodiniaceae; genus Effrenium; species Effrenium voratum. The sequence continues at coordinate 476,417 of CAUJNA010003404.1, read as the reverse complement.
ATCTGTGAACTTTTGCTGGTTAGGGGGGAAGCACATGTTTTTTTGCCAAGAACATTAAAGGTTAAAAGTCCAACCCATTGCCCGTACAGCGGCACCGTTTTCCATGTCTGTTTGATGGGCTGCCGTTTAAGGGTCAACCCCAAAGGTGTTTTTTGTCCAACCTGTTTCACTGGGCAGGGGTTGACGTTGTCCCACTTGAGTGGGTTTGCCAACGCGATTCTAATGTTGGCTTCCCAAAACGTCCAAAGTCCAGAAACGTGGGAATGGAGTTTTGGTTTTGCCCAGGAATCATTCAAACACTTTACCGGGGACTTTGCGTTAGGACCGCGCCCCTTGATCGGTTGGTAGCAACTACCCCAGGGAAACCCACCAGGACCTGAAAGGGCCACCCCTTGTTTGACGCCCTTGGCTCGAGGCCGTTTGGATCCATCGACTGAAGAATTGCTTGGCCCGGAGCACTTGTTTGGACCCATGGACAAAACCGCGCGTGTTGAAACCACAAAATATCTCAAAAATCAAATAACACACAATATAGGGCAACAAACAGCTACAGAAGAAAAACACTACACGCAAGCAATCAGCGAACCATACAACACACAAATACGCAAAAAAGAACAAGTTCCTCCTAAACCCCGGCTGGCTCCCATCAAACCAAAGCTTCTACCCTGTTAAATCAGATTCCCCTTGGTGAGTTTGGAGGTGGCCCCACGGGGTGTGTCAGGGTTTCACACCCCAAACCTCCAATCCAAACCACCAACCAAATGCACCAAAAAGGGACATGCAAACACTCCTTCTTTTTTTTGGGGGGGGGCACAGGGCTCCCTATAATTTATTTCAAGGAGAAAAACTCCCTGTAAAAGCGGCCCCCAAAGTCTGCAAATATTACAAAAAGCCCAACACGTTTCAAATAAGGGATCCCCAAGTAAGGGCCTTTACCATGGTGAGCTCGTTTCTTCCCCCCCAGTGACCCGAGGCGAGCGGCTTCACCGCTGCCCATTCCGAAGGAAGCGAGGAGCCCAGCTTCTGCACCAAAAGCTCCTCGTCGCAACGAGCTGCCGGTTTTTCCCTGCTTGAAGCAGCCGGGTTGGTTAACGGTAGTGACGAATTCCTTCAAACATATTCGTACAAGCAAATGGAGGGGAAGCAGCCGGTTGGGGCGAAAAAAGGGGAAAATTGAGACACTGCTGTTCTAGCTCCGTTGGTACCAACTTTTTTCTGTAGTTTATTTAGTAGGGGAACCCTCCCAACCAAAAAAGGTCAGAAAGGGCACTACTGGGGGACCTAGTATTTCAGTTACAAGGAAATTCGAGGAAGACCAAGTTGCTGGAAAGTTCTGAACAGGATTAAGGAAGCAAAGGGGGACACCATTGGAGTACATTGGAATGGCGTCTGTCACAGAATGGTACTTCCCTCACTTCCGATCGATTGGCCCAGAAAGGTGCAAAGGCTCTTTGCTGACTAAAATGGGCCAACCCAGGGATCATTTGCAGGATGAGCTTCCCGCCGTGATGAAACTACACTTCTTTTGAGGGCACCATGGGATGGGTCTTGAACCCGGTAGGCCAACCCGGGGTCTGTCTTGGACCACAAAAACGGGCGCCCTAAGGCCCAGCCAAAATGCTTGTCTGCTTGAAGCATGAGGTCAAAGCATCCTTTCAACATGTTCTGAATGTTTTACGTTCCGCTCCACAAATGGTTCCATATTTTGGAAGAGCCAATCGGTCCATGTTTAGAACTGGCCATGCCACGGTCATGAGACATTGTCAAAAACAGTGCGAGCGAGGAAGCCCGGAAAGCAGGGCAATCTTTTTGCTCACTCCAAGACAAGTTGAAAAACCAAGGGTCGACTGGAGCTGGGCCAAGCGTTGGTCCCTTTCGGAGCACCAGTCATTGACACCGAGGTGCCGCGAAGTCTGAGAGGTTCTCTTTGCGGGCCGCGGTGTAGAGCTCCAGAAGGGAGGACCTGAAAGACACGCGATCTAACGAACAGCTTGGCATCAATTCTTTTTAGGGGACCCCCGCCGAATGGCGGCTTTCCGTTTGGGCTCCCTTTGCAACCACCAACACAAATGCAATTGCCAACTCCAACAAAAGACCGAGCCACCCATTTTGTCGAAACAAGTAATGCCACGCCCTCGGACACCGAAAGCAGATTGTTGAGGCATCCGATTTGCAATAAAAAAACAAGTTCGGGAACCCTCTGTCAGGGGGCGGGCGCTGTCTTTCCTGGCGCCTCCCCCAACACTCCGAGGTACAACGATTGGACGTGGAGCGGCTAGCGCGGGGGAGGCCAAGGGATTGGAGCTTGCTGGCGGCTGCTGTCTGATGACGTCATGCTGTCTTGCCCCTATGCCGGTCCGCTCGGGCAGCTTGGGGACTTGCTCTTCGCAGTGGATGCGGGTGGCGGGCATGAGTAGGATGGCGGCAGCTGGCTGGGTGCAGCAGTTTCCTTGCCTGCGCGCTGGCCTGGCCGTGAGGGGCTATGTAGCACCGAGCTGGGTCTCGCTCCTGAATCACTGCAGGGCTCCCTGTGACGCTTGCGGAGGGAGCAGTGAAGCAGTGGGGGAGGCTGGGCGGCGTGAGGCGGTTGGCATCCTGGCCGTACACATCCATCCACGAATTCGGGAACGAACCCAGGCATCTTCCAGGATTCTTGCCGGGGTCATTCCAACAACTACGAGCCAAGACCAAACAACTTATGGACCAAATTTATTGTGGCTAGGTCAAACACATGGCCCAGCCTTGGTCGCGCCAAGCCAAGATAGCTAGGAGAAGAGAACAGAGGCCCTGTTTACTCGGAAAACACATTGGAAAACCCCAAACACAACACCCGTTCCCAACCAGTGACCGAAGCCTTCGGTCGAAAAATTGGAACCATGTTGCGGAGGTTTCGTGGTTTCGGAACCCCGCAAAAAGTGTTTCAGGATGCCCTCGCGAACTCTGTCTCTTCCCCCTGGTTTCCCTTTTCGCTTTTCCTACTAAGGAACATGCACCAAGGGATTTCGCGAGAGAGGCGAAATGGGGCAAGGCGCCACCAGTGTACTGCCAAACGCCAGTGGCTTAGATGCGGCCCTTCGAATCGAAATATCCCCAAAGGTCCGAATCTTTACAAACAAATGCACAAGCTATGAGCTAGGCCCTAGGCAACAAACAACGACAAAGTGCCTCGTGAAAGGGACCCAAGTTGGGGGGTCCCGGAAGTGATCGACCTCAAAAATGCTGGGTTTTGCAGTGCATAAGAAGCACGTAAGGGACACTCCTAGAACGAGCCAGATGTAGCAATGTAGCTTACCATCCTCACCCCTGGACGCGGGAGACGTGCCAAGCCCAGTTTGAATGGGACGGGGACAGCGACAACATGATTTAGGCTTCTCAAACTGGGCCAACCCCCAACTGGAGAAATCGGCTTGGTTCCAGCTATAAAAGCTATAACATAGGCCACTTAGGTGCAGCGGTACCACTTCAAGGGTTGAGCAACCTCTGGCGGGACTTAGACCCCCTGCGAAAAGTAAACTTCTTGGCTGGCTGAAAGGAACCGTGGGAAAAACCACACACCAAGCAAATATTTTTTCCTTTTTTTTCCTCTCTCTCTCTCTGGGATGTTCTTCTCCGACCCCACGGGTTGAGCCCCTTCTCCGGGCCGAGCAGCTCTATACCCCGGCGGTCTGAGGATGTAGTCAACTGGCGAGTCAGCCCCTTCTCTCGTGCGAGACATTGCAACTCTTTTGACAAGACTTCTCGGATGGCCTCTCTGCTTGGCTTTTGGTCACGAAGGGGGGAAAGTGAAGGGGACCCACAACCCAAAGACTCCTTTGACTCCTTCTATATCTTTCCTATTGTCTCCCGCAACCAAAGCGAACGATGTGGGGGGTGTTGTCTTTCCTTTTCCCCCTCGAATGTCGAAAGGCGCCGGAGGCACGTTTGGAAGGCATATGCAAGAAACTGGGTGACGTGTAAACAAAACCCTAAAAACTGGGGAGGAGTTGTTGGCACTCTTTCGACAAAAGGCTGTGACTCGCAGACGAGTAAACTCATTTTGGTGGGGAAATGCTTGTGTTCAAAATAATGTGTAGTTTTATGCAAGAATAGCTCCAGGTATTGAACTCAGCCCCTGCATTCGGGCAAACAGCCACCGCTAAATCAAACGAAGAAGGGTCCAAGGGGCAAGCGAGTCAGTACATCTCTCGCTCTCTGTCTCTCTCTCTCTCTCTCTCTCTCTCCCTCCAGCAGTACATGTGGGTTGGTCTAATTCTCGGCGTTCGGTCCTTGTTAGGCGCTGAGCGGTTTTCCACTACCTTATTTTTTGGAGAAGCAACAGTCAAAGGCAAGGGCAAAGAGGAAAAGCAGGTCCACAAAGAAGAAGGAAGGGCCAACACCTTGGCTGTTGGCAGCCGCTTATTCCCACTTCAGATGTCATTTGAGAAGAACATTCGGCCCGGCACGCACCTCGTCCACGCGATCGCGCAGGTGCTGCCGCGTTTGCTTCCTTAGTCTCTGATCAAAGTGGCGGCTTGGACAATCCGAATCCATGCTCTCTGTGGCACTCCAACCGTGTGAGGAAAGTCAATTTCTGCTGGCTGTTCCAATGTCTGGGAACCAAATGCGGGGAACAAGCCCTTCCCCTTGCAAGTGACGAGTGCCTTGGCGGTTGCCAACGTTAGTCTTGGTGGCGGAACATGGACGTGATTCACCGGCGACACGCAATCCAAGCCAAGCCAAATGGCTGGCTGCATCTTTACCCTCCTAGACCACCTGTCTAAAAACTGAAAAGTCGCCTTCCAAAGGGGTCTGTCACTATGCTTGTTGTACGCCAGGTATCCTTTTGTAAGGCAACAATTGAAAGCCCAACAGCGACACTGACCGTGACAACCCATGCCACCCACATGCCGTGAAGAAATTCAGAATCCCCCATTCGGCTTTCAAAGCGACGCGAGGTTCCCTCATGTTCAATGCCCCAAGAGCTGTCACTGTCTCTGAGCATCCGCCTTCAGTGGATGCAAATGAGATAACGCACCTTTGAAAACCAATAAACAAACACCCATTTGCGTCTTGCGGGAAAACCCAACAGGGAAAAAGCTGAAGAGGGTTGGTACTGAAACGATTCCGGAAGCTACCAGCAAGCACACACTCCTGCAAGTTGACATGGAACTTGGAACTCACCAAACCAACCAGCAGTTGCAAGCAGTGACAACAAAACGCCATGTGTGGAGTCGCGCGAAAAACTGTCATGCCGCCGAACTGGGAACACGCATCAACGAAGAAATATCTGTCCACCTGGAAGCTGACTGTTTCTTTTCAGGTGCCCTCCCCACTTGTCATCAATGGAAACCCGCAAGTTTTCAAACTCTGGTTCATCAACGGAGAGGTGCCCCGGTTCAGAGAGAACACCCAGTTCTCCACTTTCAGTCAAACCTCTGCATCACCCAAGAAGAGAGGCAACCCATCTAACAGTGGCCCGCTGATGTAATCGGGCTGAAATGTGCAATTTCGGTGCAGTGGTGCAAAATGAGCCAGAAAAGCGTGCCAAGTGTCGCAAGCGCAGCATAGCTCTTCTGGTGGGAGATGGCTGAGATGCCGCAAATACCTGCACACACCCACCGGGGTCCTGACAACAGTGAATTTGGGTTTCCAATGGTCGTTTGATTGAAATCAAGTATGCGAATGTGCTTGCGCTGTACTAAGGAGTCGCGCTCGCCTGAAACAAAGGACCCTGGCAAAGCAGAATTTGGCATGTGTAAAACACCCGGGGACTCGCAAAATGGGTGGTCTCCTGATGTCCTTTTCATACTTTAACAGCAACCCCGAAAAGGTCCAATAGGTGTTTTTCATCGTAAGCTAGGGCTTGGCCCGAGCCCTGTTGTCTTCGGCGGGAACGCTACCCACGGACCCACGGGCTCCGCGAGCCCGCAGGAGACACGACCAGCCACTCCCTTCCACTTAATATACCCTCCCACCAATTGACATGGCACTTGACCGGGGGTTCCCTTCAGAAGAAAAATGGTCTTCCAGGACCCCAGGTTCCATGATAATTGGTGGGAGGGTAGTTCACCCAGAATTAGGGATGGCTTGTAAGGTGTCATTCCCGCATTCCCTACTGAGCACCAGCAAGCAAACAGCCGTACTTGTCGAAGTGTTGTGCCATCACCACGGTGAGTTGCCCTCCATCGTGCTCACCAGGAACTTGTGAGTATGGCACCATGCTCGCCAGCTTCAACCTGAGGTGCAACCGGATCCTCAGCCAGTAAAGGCAATTTTCTGACCTCAGATGCCCAGTGGCCATGGGAAAAAAGAAGCCTCCTTTTTTGGTCGGGGGAACTCTTCCCAAACAAAATGAAGAAAACAAGGGCACGGGCAACTGGATGACCGGCCAAGACATATCCTTCAACTAGGCTGGAATTAGGACCCCAGCCAAAAAACAGATTATCGTTTTTGCGCCTGGTTCGTGGAAAACAAAGGGACCCCAAAAAAGCAAAACACAAAAAAGGGGAGCTACTTCTGGGGAAGGCACCGGCTGTCCCGCCCGCCGCCCGCCTGGCCAGTCCTTGTTGGCCAAGTGCGTCTCCAGCGAAGACCTGGGCCACGAGTCCCGACTCGCGTGGCGCGTCTTTGGGGAGAGCCCTTGGATGGGTTCAAAGGGAAACCGGAAGGAAACCCTTGAAGTTGACGTTGGCAGGGGAGCATTTTTTTTGACCTTCGCAGTTAAGTGGTTGGACTTCCCACTAAACACAAATAGGAAAATGTTTCCCAACAACAACCAGGAACCACCCTTTTGAAAAGAAGACGCCCTGCTGAGAGACAGGTCCGAGCGGTAAGTGCTGTGGATAGACGACGTTCCCGCCAAGAAGACTGCCTATCAACCAGTATTCATAGCTCTTCATTGATCAGCTGGTGCGAAGTGGACTTTATCCATCAGCAACAGGGGTAGGAATAAACATATCTAATACCCTAAACCCTCTCGGCTTCTTTGTGGGGAACTTGAAAGCTATTCGGGGTTATTTATATAGCACAAAGCAAGACTGGGTGGTCAATTGTTGTACAGTGTTTCGACCTCTTTGAAGGTGGCAACATGGAGGTGGCGGTGTTTGTGATACCGCCCGCCCCCACATCACAATCAGCCTCTGCAAGGATCGCTTCACAGAAAGGAGCCACGCCCATTGCCACTGTCAAAATGCTCGCGAAGCACGGGACAAATCAGAACATCCCCCAGCCTTAAGGAACTCCGGGGCTTGGTTGGAGTCCCCGCAACTCAGACTCCATAGGCTTCCAACATGGGCCATACGTGGAAATCGCCTTGCCCACACCGTTGCCCCTCCCCCCAAAAAAAAACATGTGGTTTCCTTATGGTTTCAAGTGCCCTCAAAACAAACCAGCCACCCGTGTTGAAAGGTCCTAGGAAACAACTCCCCCTATCCTTACCCCCTCCCCCCCCACAGGAAAACCCCACCCCTGCCCCCTCCCCTTCTCCCCCCAAACCCCGCCCCTTCTCCCCCCAAACCCCGCCCCTTCCCCCCCACCCCAAACCTCACCCACCCCAGGAGGAACCCCACGTCCCTGCGGGTCTGGGGGTCTGGCATCAGCTTCAGCAGCTCCTTAGCCTCCTCCCTCATGGCCTCACCGATGGCTTCGTGGGTCCAAAAACCACCCGCCACGAACGCCCGGACTGCGCCGCCTGCGCCCCCCGGGTGTTGGGTGGGGGGAGTGTCTGAGAAGGGGGTTGTGCATTTGCAGAGAGACAAGTATTGTACATGTATGTGTGTGTGTGTGTTTGTTTCTGTGTTTTCTCCTCTCCCCGAGATTGCAATTGGGAATTGGTGACTAGTGGCACTTCCTGAAGAAAAAAAAGAAAGAAAGACAAACAACACGAACATTGCAACCTTTTGGTTGACAGTGTCTTGCGTGGGGACCACTGAATCGCCCTTTCCCTTCCAAAACCAGATGGGTTCAGTCAGGTTCGGCCACATTGCTAAGACCCGTCGCCACTTGCTGTTGAGGGTTTCATGTGCTTTCCTTTGGGTTTGGTTGCCGCAGCGTACAACAGCTAAACAAGTCAGTTCCTAAGACCTGGCATCCAGGCGATTTCGCTGCAATGCTGTTGAGGCCGGCTCAGGGTGTGCGCTGCTCTTTTGACAAAATGACACTCCACCCAACGCTGGGGGCAACTATGGCAATTCAGCTCCCCGTTTCAGCTTGAGGTTTGGATTGTGGAGGTTTGGGGTGGTCCCTAACTTACCCTCAACCAGAAGCAAATCGGGCTTTAATTCCAAATCCACACCACGAACTCCAACAACCAATTGGAACCCCTCCAGCCCCGTGGCTCTTGAAAAATCTCCGTGGCGCGAACTTTTTGGACATGGAGACCAAAGCCCACCCCGCCCAAAATGGAAGGCTCGGTGCATCATGCGCATCTCCAAATGGGAACGTGAAGAACGTGGGGACCCTCATGCACTCTTTGCCTGGTACCCGCAAAAGAACATGAGGGACCCCTTTGGATGGAGGTACAGCTCCTCCATATTATAGTACTTAGGAAACTTGGGAGTGCTCAATTTTGGGGTCCTGACCCCTTTAACCCCTCCTCACTTTCTGAGTGGATTGGCAAAAAATATCAAGAGTATGAAGTCTCAGAAAGTAAGCCTCCGTTGGCTTTTCCTGGGCGAAGCAAAAAACACTTCCACGGCGCGCCCAGAAGATCCGATACGATCGATCCCGCCTTTGCCATGTCGCCGGCCTGCAATGGCTTGGTCAAACTGAGAGCAGCTTTCGTCATTGGAGCTGAGGGGGGCAAGCCTTCAAGGGAACTTCCTCTCAAGCATCCTGTTCAAGCCATTTTTCTTGGAGTTCTTGGTTTCCCGAAAAAAGGCACCTTCAAACCATGGGGATAGTTCCCCTCAGGAACACAGGTGTTGCACTTATTGGTAGGCCGGCGAAGAAAGGGCATCTTTTAGCTGCCAACGTGACGCCAACACCTCGCAAAGTCGCCTTGGGCATCGTCAGTCAAAGTTGCACTTGCGCAGCTCGAACACAGGATGGAACACACCCCGAACAAACAATCTACTCTTCAAGCAACCGCCACTTTACAGGGGCCAGGGTCGGGTTGTTTAATTACACAAATGCCCAGGCTTAACTGAAACATATCTAACGCAGCTTCTGCCCCGCACAAAAACACTTTGACGAGTGCTCGTAGCAACCCATGAAATGTGAACTCATGCGAGATGCGAGACCCGTGGTGTGGTTAAAAGCAGGTTGCCTTCCCAACATGGCACTATCTCCTGCTTGCTCTTTAAACCTCCACTTTTGGACAGGAGGGGTCCAGCTTTCTCTCTTTTTTCTACCAACAGCTGGACATGGTGACGGTGAAGCAACCCCTGCAAGTGACCCTAACTTGGAACCCATTTCGGGGTTCACCACTCTGAGTAGCAAATCCAAACAAGGGATTTGCAGGCTTGAATCCAGTCAACAACTGGGGTAAAGTCTGCTGGGTCGTTGTGTCTTGAGCCTTGAACTTTGTAAGTTGATCGCACAAGCATTTCTACAGGGCATCGGCTAAATACGGGCTACACACCAGGATTTCCTGCAGAATTTCCTGCTGATTTCTTGAAACCTCACTTGCCCAAAGGACTCAGAAATCACATCTTAGCCTCTTAGGACTTTTAAACACGGACCAAGTTGAAAAACCCAAAAAGTCAAACGGTTGATTCTCTTTGGGCCACCGAGGAACTTGTCTCCTTCCTGGCCAAAGCAAAACCGACTGCCGTGTCCTCGATCTTTGAGACCGCGTCCAGCTGGCCACGGTCCTGAGAGCGAGGGAGGGGAGGTTTGGAGGGAGGGGAGAGCCCCCCCGCCGTGCATGAGAAAAATAGAACATGTTTAGACTCGAGTACAACAGAAGTTTTGCAGGAAACTTCCAGAAACATATATGGCCCGTCTACATTGTGGTTTGAGAGTTTGAAGAGACACCACCCCAAAAGAAATGCTAAACACCTCTCAACATGCAACCCCCACTCTTGTTGGACCCCGGTGCTGCTGTTCAAAGCCGCCTTGTAAAGGGGCTGCCCAGAAAATGACAATCCACCCGCCACATCAGCCTTTCGACCACCCATGGCAGCCGCCAGCAAAGACTTCACACATCTTCACACGAAGTTGGCGTTTCCGCACTTGAGAGTTCAACCTGTGAATAATCTACCAGCAACCTTCCACAAAAAAAACTCATTGCGAGAGACCTTGGCAGAAGAAAGTGCCTTTTGTTGGGATTGATTCCTTCCATGCTTAGTATTGGATCCCACCAAACGAAACGGGATGGAACCTTGCAACCAAGTTCCCGGAGGGTCCTTGGTACGTTTTGGCGATCCCCTACTTTATTGTTGTCCCCGATACTTTTTAAGGGAAAACAAGTGAATACAAATGTGTTACGATCAACACCTGGCACAAAAAGGCCGGACATCCGTACCATCCGTACCTACTTCTGGTTGGGGCTATCCCTCATAACCTTTTGTCGGCCATTGCCCAAGGTGCAAGAAGCCAATTGTCTGTTGATTCGTGGGAAAAAAAAAAAAAAACACATTATCCCCAAAGGCTACAGGCCAAGTATGGAATCCAACCAAAATGCAGCCAAGCCTTCATCTACCCGAATCGGTTTTGGGCAAGCAGCACGGATACGAGTGCTCATTGCCGAGGCGCGCCCGACTGCTTGGCCTCCTCCCAAGCCGACTCCAGCATGGACTTCAACTGGAGGGAAGCGGAAAACAGCGGAACACACACACACACACAAACACACACAAACACAGCGCGCACACACACACACAACACATGTGAGTGTGAGACTGGATGTAGTTTACCACCAAGATGGTCTTCTGAAAAAGTTTGAGGTACAAGCTGGCGTGGCAGGTGAGAAAACAAAGCCTTCTTGGAAGTGCCTGGCGTGCCCGAATGATGTCGAGAAACTTCTGCCGAATCTCTCGCATTTGCCGGGTCGAGGGGTTTGACCCCTTCAACCCTTCTGCTTTGGCTGACCAAGCCATCAATCATGCGCCAGGCTTCTATCCGTCTTTATGCCGACCCTTTGGATAAGCTTGGCTTCCCGAGAGCAACAACCAGGGATCTATTCATGGGCCTTTCACACCCTACATGCCAAATCTCTATGCCGCCCCGGCCCCTCAGTGCTTTCCATATTTCCGGCCTATAAGCATTCCCCCCCACCCGAAAGGGACAAAGATCCTTGGCCTTGGCCTTCAAGGGCGGGCAACTCCTTTTTGTCGGGGATACTCCTTCAGGCTTTGCCGGCGAAAGCGCGAAATTCCGCTAGGAACCGAGCCAAATATCCCAAACCAGAGGGCTTTGGCCAACTCCCGTGTCAAACTCACGGAGCCGGGCCCAACATTCTGTTTGTGCCGGCTTTCCCTGGGACCCTGCCAGCCCAACACGCCCGACCCGCCGCTCGAGTCGACTCCAAGGAGCCTCCGCCTCCATGGCATCTCCCAGCGCTTTGGCTTTCAGGAAAACGAAGGCTTCGGAGATCTGGCGGGGCCAAGAGAAAGCCGCGGGGTTGGTGGGGGCTGGCTTTGGTGGGGGGGGTACTTTAGACTGGGTTTAGGGTGGCTTTAGGGGGTTGGCGGCGGGTTAGTTTAGAGTGGGTTTGGGGTGGTTTTAGGTTGGTTTAGGATAGGTTTAGGCTGGGTTTGGCGGGGGGCCTTAAACATCACTCGAAAGCAAGCTCTCTGCGTGTCTCACTTCCTGAGTGGACGTCCGAAAGAAATGTCCAAACTGTGTGTATGCCGCTGAAAAAGGTCTTCCAAAAAAATACAAAGTCCATGACCTCAGGAAGTGATACATGGTGAGGTTTAAACCCTCCCCAAAAGGCTTTAATTATGGGGAACCCAAACCAAGCAGGTTGAAGGCCCGGTTCCTCGTTGCAACTGTCGGGTCCCATGCCCAGGTAAGTCCCGGAACTCAGCGAGAGAGGTGACAGGAGAGAGGTCACAACTAATCTGGGCAAATTACTCCAGTTACAAATGGCTGTGGGTCAAAATCCCGTACCCCCAGTGAACATCCCAATCCCCACTAAAATAGACTAAAATGGGTGGTGCACCTACCCCAAAATGGTACCATTGGTTTTGACCCACAGCCAAACGGCAAACAAGGGAACCCCTCCCCAGTACAGGACTGTCATGGGTGTTCGCTCGTTTTACCCGGGGAGATCTTTCCGATGTGCCGTGGATAAGCGGGTTACAGCCAAGGTACCGCTACGAACCAACTGCGTATAGCACCAGTTTAGGGGTACTACCTTACGGGCATTTGAGGCCAGCCCAAAGAGGCCCTAAGTGAGTCCCGAGATGGACAGTTTGGCGTCCGTCTCTATTTTCATTAATCAACCCCATGAGCGAAAAGGAGACGCGCCTGTTTGCGCTCTTACCCAATGATCCCGCAACTCTCGGGCGGCAGAAGCGCCGACACCAGTCTCTGACACCTGGGTGTGTCTTGTTGTTGAGGGTACCCCTTTTGTTGTGGATTTTCAAGCAAAACCATAAGGAAAAAACACGCAATCCAAAGTTGGCCCCCCGGGAGTAGAACATGGCCTTTGCCTCTCAAGGCATCTTCAGGCTCATGGAAGGGCCCTCGGGAATGCATCCGAGGGCTCTTTCAGGCCTGGGTCTGTCTGTTGAGGTTCTGTTCTCTCTTTGTGCGGGGTGGTTTTTTGCTTGGGAAGTTCGGCAGCAAAAGTTTTGTATGAAGGTCTTGTGCGAGTTAAATAGAACCGGAGCGGATGCCCCGAAGAATCGGTGACGAACCAACTTAACAAGGAACACCACTTGATTCGCAACCCAGCCAGGACGAAATGTACAAAATGCACCGACCCAGAAACAAACAAACCAATATACCAACCAAATGAACAATATATACAAACCAGGAACGCATGAGACAAATATACTAGCAAGATCCAACAAGGAAAACACACACCAAATGCAAGCAAGCTCCAACAAAAACACAAATCAAATCCAGTTGACTATCTTTGAACTGCAGCTGGTATGCCAGCCTAGCCATGGTGGAAAGAAGACCATTTATGTCAACCTGCTTCAAAGGCTGGAGGCAACCCCTAGGGCAAAACTGCAAATCTATGTATACATATATATATATATATACTTAGCGGCTCCCTCAAAAAATCATGAGTAGGCATCAGGGCACATGGACATTCTCGGCTCCCACAAAACTCCTGAGCACCCACGCAAAAAGCAAAGGGACCATGTTTAAAGGATGCCGGGGAACCCTTGGGCCCCATCACCGTCCCGTCGAACAAATTCCCAAAACCAAAACCCGCAGATCGCCTTGACGGCGTCGGGCTTTTCCCTGAGACTTCGCCAGAGCTCGTCCCTCTGCCGGAGGTCTTCGATGAAGTCGAGTGAGAGGCCCTGAGCGCAGGCTGGCTGACTGAGCCAAGCTTCTCAGGTTGGGTGATTTGTGGTTGGGGAGTCCCCAAGGAGGGGTTTGAGCCTAGTGTCAAATGGGCCCACACTGATGCCCCACTGCATATGGTCAACAGCAACATTTGGAGGGGTTATTCAACCCAAGGATCTGTGGACCGCCCGAGAGTTGATTGGGGCTTCCTCAAAAACGCACGTCCCGGATCTACAGAAGCCCCTTCCCGACTTGCAAAGTGCAAAGTTTACTTTCTGCAGCTCCTACATGCAAACCAACTAGGACAATTACAATGATTCACTAGAAACAAGGAGGAGATCTCGTTCTACCCACAGGTGTGATGAGTTGGGTCTGGGTCAAAATTAAACCAACAGGGGACCGCATGTTTCCATTTACCAGAGCAACCCATTTGGGGTTGCTTATATTTTTGACCCACAGCCTTGCTATGATGTGCCCAGAAACAAACCAACACACCAAGCAACTCCAAGTGACCTGGCTAGCCGGATCTCTTCACACGAATGCGCAGCTGCCACACAGGGCTCCCAATTTGACCGGCCTACATCAGCCCATTATTTTACAACGTCACTTGAACTTGTTCAAGGCCCATAACGTCACTTGAACTTGTCCTTCAAGGCGATCTCCTTTCCCCCCTTTTTTCTTGCTGGTGCGATGGGGAATGAGAAATGGAATGACCCCAAAAAAACATGCCTGGAGGGAATCACCAGGTTCATTCCCAACACCCTCGGTCATTCCCTACTCAGCACCAGCTGGTAAAGGTGATGTTTGGATGACTTCCAAAGGAAAATGATTGGACACCTGCTCCGCGGGAAAACGCACGAAAGGAACTGGGCATTCGGCAGAAAGGAGGCCAGCCTCGGTCGGTCCCGCGTTCGGCGAGAATGCTGAGGAACGGGAGCATTCCGTTTTGAGGAGGGGCCCCAACCCCTGCATAGGGCCAAAGGAATGTGCAAGAAACACCTGGGTGTGGGGTCAAAGGTAGGTACCAAAAATCGAATCCTATGGAAACATGGACGAAAATATGCGGTCCATATCCTGGTGGTTAAAGTTTGAACCATACCTGGAATGACCCTGATAAACCATCCAACTGGCGGTTTCATTTCTGGGGACCACATTCAACCACATTCCCTACCAGCAAGAAGAAAGACTTCACCTACCTGGAGTCTCCATGACAGAGTGACGGTCAAATGAGCCCCCGGTCTTAAGGGTCGCGGAGACGCCAGGAGCTCCTGGCAGGAGCCTCGCAGAGCTCCTGGCCAAAGCTTTGGACTCCTCGGCCATGCCCGCCACCTCCTAGGTGGACGAGGCTTTCTTTTGCGCGCGAAAGCAAAAACACATACACACACACACACACCGCTTGTTGTTGTTGTTGTTTTTTCTCTTTCTTTGTTTTGGGGGGGAGGGTGGCCTAATTTTTGGATGGTACCCCTTGTTTTTATTGGAGGGGCGGTCTGATTCTTGATGGTGCCCTTTATTATAGTTCTTCTAAATGGTTGCCTACTTCTGGCTTGTTTTTTTTTTTGGGGGGGGGTCTGATGCTTGATGCCGCTTGGGGTGGTTGGAAGGGGAACCCCAGGAAAAAAGACAGTGACACATTTTGAGGGTCCCCTATTTGAGACAGCATTGCTCGTTAGTTGGCGGTTTGGATTGGGGAGGTGGTTGTTTTCCATTTGCAGGAAACCAAGGGACCAATCCTAACCGCCAAGAACCCTGTATAAATTCCGGCTCCTCCCCAAGCCGGAAGGAGGCTGAAAAGAGGGTCCATGTCCCATTTTGGGAGACACCTCGAAGAAACATGAGTGGCTTCTGGTGTTGGTAAGTTTGCAGAGTCCGGTTTCTTGATCTGCTATCCCAACTCCTGAAAGACGAGTCTGGTCTTTCGCAGGACGCGTTTCTGTGCACTTTGTGGGGGTTTCCCGGTGAACTGAGACTTCCGCGTGCCCTCTTTTGCTTGGCCTTAGGAAAGAAAGCGGAAGTGTTGCCAGTCTCATGGTCCAAACTTACACATGGTCCAACACTATCATGCTCCCAACCCACTTGGACACTTGCTTTTGACATGTTGAGACAGCCCCGGAGTTTGCCAGGCCCTTTGATTTCTGTCGCGCCCTGGATCTGCGGGTGCATACATACCCTGCAGGCCAAGTTGGAAAGGGGCATTCTGCCTAAGAGGTACCTACTGACTACTTCCACACAAATCGAAGGGTAGTCCGAGTCGCATCCGTCGACCCTACCAAATCAACAGGGAAACATGGCCTCAGGTTGGCCTCAGGTTCCGACACCGTCTCATTACTGTGTCTCAGAAAGTGCGGCTCACCCCTAAAGCCTTCAAACCATCAACCCTTTGGCGAGACACTTCGCCGCAAGCAGACAGCCGGCCCAGGCATCCCGCGAACCAGCAACTAGACTTAGCATTGGGGGAAGTGACAACGACATCGCCGGTAGCCGAAGAGAGCAGGGCAGGTGGTAAAGTGGCTGAAATGGCTGTACCAACCTGCCACCAGACACCCTGGAAAAGGAGGCTCCTTCCAGACCCAAGGCTCGTGCAGCGACGGGTGCATGCGGTATACTTCACTGACTGTGGGGTGAAGTCGTCTGGTCGAAGGTGCATGTGAGCCCGTTCGAGGGCAGTCGCGAGAAAGCGAATGCCGTATTTGTTGCCCAGTCGGGCGAGGCAAATACTTGTAGCGCTGAAGCCACTGAAGGCAACTGTTTGTATTGGAACGAGGCGTTGAGGAACCTTGCAAGCATGCCAAAAGGACTGCAGTTTGGGCGTTGCTCACAGGGGCTCACCATGTTTCTCCCTCAACCATTACCCCAAGATGAAACTCACCTGCAGTTGGTCCAAGAAGTGATCTGAGTCACAATCAAAACCTGGTATTAAAATGGTCGACCCAGAACCATGTAAAGAATTAAGAAGGCGGCCGCAACTATTTATGGGACTGTTCCTTACTAACCTTCACTCACCCGGTTTTTGATTGTGGCTCATCTTTGAACACAAAGAAGCGATGAAACGGAAAATACGGGGACCCCTGGCTGCCCTTCCTCTTCCCTCTCTTCCCTTGCTCCTTGGGCGCCGCCTCCGTGTCGCAAGGGTTCAGCCGCCACTTCTCCTCACACGGTGTTTTCCTACGACGTAACGAGACAAAATGTGAGCTCCCTGGCTCCCTGCTCGGAAACTTCGAGAGAGCTTCCCCCACGGTTGCATAAAATAACTACGCCTTAAAAAATGAACTGCTCTTTCTGTTGTGATTAGTTGCGGTTTCTGACCAAAACCTGTTGGCAGAATCCATGACACACTAGCCGATGCTTCCAGGTTTGGGGGGCTCCCTGGCCTGAGGTGACCTGAACTGGGCACACCTTGGCCTGGGGTGACCAGCATTGAAAAAACCCGAGGGCACAACTCCCCGTAGACGAGGGTGAGCAACGGGGATGACTAAACCAAAATGGGCTGGAGTTGCCGCGCTTACTTTCACCCACCTCTACCCAGGTTTTGCTTGTGACTGCAAGTACTGCAAATTTGGGGACGGCGATGCCCCGACAGTCAATTGTGCCATCTTCTTTCACTCAACTGTGTGTGTGTGTGTGTGTCTGTGTTGATTTTCGGCAACCTAAAGATGATGGAGGGATCTCCCCTTTCCTTCTCCTTCAACCCCGCCACAAACATTGGAGGTATCTGACAAGTCTCCCTTTGCCTCTGACCCTGTCAACCTGCCGTTGCCTTGTCAACGAAACTTGGTTGACGTTGGAAGGGGAGCAAAGATTTAATTTTTAGCAGTTGAGTGGGGAATTCCCACTAAACCGCAATGAGCAGAAATGTTAAATGGCATGGAAAGGGCAACAAAGGCGAACTGCTCCACTCCCAGCGCTCCCAGCGCTCGCGCTCGCTGGCGCCTCAAGGGACTGCAGCTCTTTGGCCGCAAAGTTCCGGACCTCCGGCAGGTCGCTGGACCACGCCTCGGGCGAAGCACGCCGAGCCACGCATGGGAGCTGAGGAGGGGGGTTGAGGAGGGGCTCAAAGCCATCCTTTCGAGGGAAATTGTGAGGATGACCCAGTTTGATTAGGGGGGACATAAAGGGTTGAGTGTTCAATCCGTTTACAAGTTCACTTGGTACGTTCAATGATGCATGTGTTCCAGCGGTGCTTTAAACTCACGGCAACCATCGGGCCGGAACACAAATCACACATGAAAAGAAACATCATGCTACATGAGCTCATAGGTCACATTTGACAACATAGCTTGTCTTAGAGAATTCAAAGCGCCTTTGTCTGGGGAACTAGCCGCTCACAACATTGCTAACAGAACCAAACTTGGATGCATGATTGTCCAAGTTGTCCAAAACCGCATGAAACAAACCTGGTTTAACCAGGGTTCCTTTTGTTTCATGTCGATTTTGGGTGATCCTAGATGGAACCCTAGCTCGTAACCCCAGTCTAACGGCCTGAAAAGACATGGACAAATTGGCGAGTCAACTGAGCTTAGTGGGGAACATAGAGAGCTCTTCTTTACCTCATGTCCATCCGAAATGGACACCAGACTTCCAGCAAGTTGGACCGGGCATCTTGTGCGCTCCATGGCGTTGCCATGCCACCCTCGAGGCAAAGGCGTAGAGTCGTAGCAGCCACTTGCCGTCGCGGCTGGAAACCGCTTCCTTCTGCAGCTCCCGCAACGCCTGTCAAAAACTCTGATTTGGGCAGGTCCCTTGTCTGGCTCGCTACCCTTTTTATTGGAATTCTCGGGCTCGCACTGGCGGACTGCCCATAAAGAAAGACCACCTTGTGGGAAGCCCCCAAGCAAAGAGAGAAGGCACCGCAGGTCAAATGCAGCCAGCGCCCTGGTAAGCAACTGGCACACTTGAACACATGGGGGAAAAAACAAGGTACCAACAACGAAACCCTAAAAGAATCCCCTAGCAGAGTTGCATGAAGGACAAAGAACAATGGATATGTCTTCTCTATGGCAAATGCGTATAGGTCAAACTTAGACCACCAGGGAACCGCAGGTTTTAGTCCATGGTTCCACTTACCAGGGCAACCCATTTTGGGTAACTATTTTTGACCCACAGCCATATGACCCTTTATTGTTCATGTTTCGCTTCAGAGTTCCATGAATTTGGGTCCGAGGCCTTTCCAAAAACGGGGAGTCAGACAACTCTTGCCTTAAGGGTTTTTATGGGCAGTCGGGGGGGGGGCTTGGTTCTCGCGTTTCGCTTGCCATGTTGATCCCAGGTGCCGGTTAAAAGGGGAGATGCATTAAATCCAAAAGGGTGGGAGGAGAGTTCAGCCTGGGGCCAAAACACCCCGCTAGACGCGAGTGGGAGAGAGGGGGAGGGGGGTGGTGTCATCCGCAGCCAGCTCCTCAAGCACATGCCTGCGTCGATGAACCTTCGGCTGCTGGGGTCCCTTTGGGTTTTGGGATGTTCGATCCTGTAAGCCTCTAGATGTGTCTGTTATGCACCTCATGTGCTTTCAGTACTAGCATTTGCACCCATGGACCCCATGGCACAGTGTTTTCTCTGAACTGCTAGGCGAATTGACCCTAGCTCTGGATACCTCTGGCACAGTGTTTCAGTGTTTTCTCTCTAGGCGAATTGGATGGTGTCTTTCATGCACTGTGAGCGAGTCTGCTGCACTGTACACAGCCCTTCACATATTGAAGCCGCCGCCGCCGCCGCCCCCGCCATAGTTGATCCTCGGGCCGAAGGGATCCCAGCGAGCAACACGTGAAGACTTGTGGCTGCTGAAAAGGGAAAATGAAGAACACCTACAAAAGCTTGCAGTTTACAGCAGGCAACCCAGGAAAAACACCAGATAGTAAACATTGTGAGAGACCCTGGATAACTACTGTAGCGGCTTGCACCGGGTTGAAAAAACCGAGGTCAACATGATCACTGTTTGTTGGTCGTTCAACTGGGTCAACCCCAAAGACAAATAGGTCTGTCTTTTTTGAACGCACCCTTTGTTTGGCGGTTTCAAAGCAAAAACATGAGGAAAACCAACATTTTGTGGATCCCCTAACAAAAATAAATACTCAAATGGCTCCCTTTGACCTCGACCCTCATGTTGGCTTAGCCCCGGATGAATCTCTCATCGAACCGACTTGCGAGTGTCGGTCGACTTCCATGGGGTGTCATGGGGTGTCAGCACACGCGCGGCGGGTGCCTTTTGCTGCGAAAGCATTCAGCTCATGGGCCCTTCGAGCCGCAAGGTTCATATGACGCATGCGATGTGTCAACGGCCAAAGCGCAATGAGGCTAAGTGGCCAAAAACTTGTCACTGATCCTATTTTCTTTTGGCGCATCGCCATTCGGCTCATGCCATGAAGAAAGGACCGTGTCAAAGTGGCTCGGGTCCATGACTCTCAGTTCTCCTTGCGGAGCTGCACGATGGGCTCCTGGATCCACTGAAGCAGCTGCTGCCGAAGTGGCTTGGAGGCCTTTGTGAGACCATCCGCCGCCATGAGGGTCGTCGGAATCCCGTGCACGGTGCGAGGGGTGATCTCCTCCTGGATGCTGCGAATGTTCACCATGCTGCGCTTGTCCGTGAGGGACACATTCTCCTTCACGATGCTATCGTACAAGGACTTCGCGTCCACCACAAGGAGGGTCTTGAGAGGCGAAGACTGCTTGTGCGCGGGCACCCCGTTGATGAACTCGGCCAAGCTGAGGCTGGTGAAGGCAACTCTGTCAGTCGCTGAGTCTGCCGCAACTGCCTCTGCTGCGAGGGTTGACCTGCACACACGAGTGGCTCTGCCGCTCTTCCAGTCCACAGGGGCGCACAGCTGCTTGACCTCGGTGATGGTGTTTGCCGCCAAATGCAGCCATGCTGTGAAGCCTGATTCATCGCGTTTGCCCAACTGGCATCGGAGTATGCCAGGACAGTGGTCGAGGAGTCGATGGGGACCGGAGGGATGATGAGTCCGAGGTCCTTAGTGTCCTGCAAGTGGGAGATGGTGTCGTAGAGCATGTTCAGCTCCTTGTAGGTCGTCTCCTCGCCCCTTGAGGCCAAACTCACCCATGCCGAAACGTCTGGACGACATTGTCCAGCAATCCACTGGATGCAGCCAGCAGCGCTGCCAAACTCCGAAAAATCTTCGGGCCGAAGGAGCTCGTCCAGGTTCTGGCCGCGTTTGATCTTGCCGCTGGTGGTAGTCGCGATGAAGTCGGGCTGGTTGATGTGCACCGCCTTGCCGTTCTTATAGTCAACAAGGTTGATCTGCTCTCTCTTGAAGATGAAGGGCTTGTCGGGCTCCAGGTATCCGTGTGACCCCCATTCGAACTTCTGGAAGAACTTCTCGAAGGGAAACCTGGGGTTGTAGGTAAGTAGAAAGTCGTCCACGTAACAGATCAAAATGGCGCAGGGTGCAAAACTTCCGTCCTTGCTGAGGTCCGGGAAGTAGAAACACATGTGGTCGAACCCATGTGACCGAGGCGCGTAGACGTTACCGACTATCTCGTAGAGAGAGTTCTGGAACGCCTTTGCTCTTCTGAGGATCTCGTCCTGCTTGGGCTTCATGAAGAGTCTGCCAGCTCGTTCGGTGACGTCTTGAGCGCCCTGCAAGAACGCTGTCGTAGCATCTCCAGCCCATAGCATCCACTTATCGGCGGTCCTGAAGGCCATGCCGTGGAGTCCGCTGATATAGATCGCCAGGAGCAACATCTCGGAGATGCGAGTGGGTGTGGCAGCATTCCTCGACAGGGACCTGATGTCGGGGTCGAGGTGTCCATGTGCTACCATCCGAGCTGTTGGCTTCAGGGGTGGCTTCCCCTTTGCCTTGTCCCGGTAGCAGCATCTGGCAGTGATGATGCGCTTCCGGAGCTGAGGGTCTCTCTGGATTCGCTCAGCTTCTGCTGGTGGTACAGGGCGTATGCAATGCCATCTGTCCCAGCTGTCAGCTTGACCGCTGCCTTGACGAACTCGTGAATGTTGTTCTCGGGCATGGTCATTATGTGAGAAACCGGGAGCTCCTTCTCCAGGGCCTTGGCCTGCTGGCGCGTTAGCTGTGCCGCAGGTGATTCGCCGTAGGCCATGTTCTCGACGTCGGAGTCGTCGTTGATCGTGGTGGTCGTGTCGTTCTCGCTTTTGGCGAGCTTGGTGGCGTAGACGTCGAAGAAGGTGCTCGACTCAATGGGAGAGGTGGTCTCCGGTCCGCCATCCCATCCAGCTTCCATAGGGATGGTGCCGTCCTCGTATCCCACGAAGTAGCACTCGTGAGGTTGCGGAAGGTGCCAGAGCTCGGTGATGATGGTCATAGCTTGAGGCAGCTGTATGTCCAGCTCTTGCTGTGGTGCCTCTTCCTGGTTGATGATCTCGCCGGTCTTGGCATCGATGGTGCGTCGAAAGTAGACTCGTGACCAGGGTGGTCCAGAGGACATAGTCTGCTGGTACTCGTTGGAGTCGACATCGAGTCGTGCCCAGCAGTGAAGCTCCTTGAGGTTTACGCTGGTAGTTCGTGAGGAGAGCTTCTTCAAAGGTTCTGGTTCGTAGTTGTGGAGTTCGAACTGGCCGTTCTGCACGAGTCTGGCTTGCATAGTGCCGTTGAGGAGTGCGTCGAATGGGCGTTTTGAGGGTAGAAGGGGCTCGTCCATGCGCACCTCCGGTGGTGTTGTAGGTACCGCGGTGTCGGGATCAAATCCTGCACCTGGAGTAGGATTGTCGGTGCCGGTTAGGTCCACGACTTGTTGCTGCTGTGCTGGTAGTACTTGAGGATGAAGTGCTGGGTCTGACAGAGTCTCTCCATGATTGAAGTTCATGAGGTCGGTGCAGGAAATTGACGTTGTCTTGGAGCAGCACCCAGGGCCGACAGTCGATCTCTGCAAAGAAGAACAGCGGGTGGTAGCGGTCCATGAGGCTGTTGCAGATGTCCTGGCCGTGCTTGGTGGAGAGGTCCACGCCGGTGTTAAAGTCCAGGGGCGTCACCGCCTTGAGTCCATAGGCTGACGACATCTTTGATATCTTCGCTGATCCCGCGAAAGCTTCCATGATGTCGGCTCTGGACTTGCAGTAGAGGGAGTTCATCTGGTAGATCTGGTACTCCTTGGTGATAGCGTGGAGCGCGTTGTTCACCTTGCCGATGAGTCGTTTCTTGACTCCTGGAGCTATTGTGCATCGGCTGGCAGTTCCCAGCCCTCGTCGCTGAAGGTCTCGATGAAGTCCATCCCGTCGTCCGCCACCATCGTGTCCAGGTAGAGGTCCGTCTCGTCGGTGACCGGAAGGGCTGGCGCTCGAGTAGGACGAGGTTGCCTGCTCGAACTGCTCGTGGAAGGAGCTGGTAAAGACTTTGGAGTCTGCGTGGCTCGGGCTCCCGGTCTGAACTTCGGGTAGGAGGTCGTGCTGGTGAGCAAGATCTCCGCAGATGAGGGCGCCGGCAAAGAAAATTTGCGCGAAGGCCCTTGCCCATCTTCCAGCCAGTCCTGCTGCTTGTCGGACCACCGAAGCCTCAGGTTGCACCTCTGACATGATGCGAACCTGCCGTACTTGTTGCCACCTCTTCCACCCGGGGTGGACACACGTGTGGCTGTTGTGGATCGGTGCCTTGCCGACGTCCTTGCGTTGGTCGATCCATTCCTCCTGGCGGAGGTGAAGGGTCAGCCACACTCGATGTGCAAGGCCGCGCTTGACCATCATGGACATGTAGCGAAGGCACGTCCACTCCAGCGACATGAGCCTGATGACGATCATCCTCCAAGCCACAGCCCATTGAGGCGCAGGTCGGCTCAGCATTCGGGCAAGTCTGGGGCTCTGTCTGAACTTCGGGCCTCTCAACTGCTGTGTTTTGCGAGGTTGAAAGCAACACAAGCTCCGGCTGCGAATCATCCCAACTGGAATCCCGTGCGAACTCGTCCCACGTCGGACTCGAGTCCGCGCCTGCACTGAAGTTGGCGATCTCGATGGCGAGATGGCCTGAGATGCGATGCAAGGGAACGGTCTTGCCGATGGTCTTGAGGATGACGATTCCCTTTGAGAAGTCCAACACTGCTTGCATGTGTTCGAGAAAGTTGTTGGATGCCAGCAAAGGGATCTGGGTGTTCACAATTGCGGCTCCAATCAAACACTCAACATCGCCGATGATGGAGGGCAGGTAAACCCGTGAAGTGGATTTGATAGGGGCGCCGCGTCCAAACTGGAAAAGTTCGGAGTTGGGGGTGACGTGGCTCTGCAGGTTCTTGCTGTGGAGGAGCTTCTCGTGGGATTTCAACCACTGGGGTCCGCAACACGTCCTCTGGCACGCAGTATCGAGGATCATCAAACCCGAAAAGGATTCCTGGGAGATGAAAGTGTCAAACACGACGTTAACAGCATAGTTGGTCATGAAGGTGTAGTAGGGGATGGTTTCGTTGGTGCTGTGGTTGACGGGGTTGTCGTCGTGGTTGTCGGGGACATTGACGGTGAAAAGCACCTTTTTCGGCTGGGCGTCCTGGTCGCGATGGCCTTTTGACCTGGAGTCGGGCTTGGCTCGGGTGCCTTTGCTGCCTTTGCCACCCTTGCTGCTCTTCGTGCAAACAGAGTCTCCGCTCCAGTGTCCCAAAACGCCACAGGCTGAGCAATGCGAGGATTTCTTGCGCTCCTCGATGCTCTTGTTTCCTGAAAACTTCCGACCAAGGGTGGTGGCTTTGAGCCGTTGGGCATCGTTGGGCTGTCAAGGTCAACACATCCGCGACCTCTGCAAGGTCTGCAGGAGCTGTCTCGTCGCCCTCGTGGTCGTCGTAGGTCGGCTCGTCGCCAACACACTCCTCAACCTGGTCGGTCTGATCGTTGTGATCGGGGTCGTGCTAGGGGATGTCCTCGAGCTCGGGGTCAAAATCGGGCTCATCATTGGGTTGGTCGTCTATCTGGTCCTGGTCATCGGCCTCCGTGATGTAGGCATTGTGCCGGTGAGGCGAGAACCTGCCTTTCTTGCCGCCCTTGCCATACGACTTGGACGGTGCTGCGCCGTTGGGAAAGGTCGTAGTCTGCTGAGGCTTGCCGCCTTTTCCGCCGTGGTTGTAGCGCTGTGTGGGTTGCCCATCGCGTCCGTGTAGCACAGGAGGTGGCTTGTGCTCCGGGAAGCTCATGAGCTTTCTGTTAATCTGGTAGCCGGCACCGATCAAAACCAAGCGTTGGGCGTCTGGAGAAAGCCGGGCTCTCTCAAGAAGCCTGTAGCCCTTAGCCTCCGAGTCGTACATCTTATCCGGGAAGATGTTCACGGCAGAGAGCTGCGACTCCGTTCTCTCATACCTGTTGAGGTATCCTCTGATTGACTCGGAGGGCTGCCTGACGATGCTCTCAAAGTCGCCCAGTAGCTTGCGTTTCTGGTAGACGAGCTTGGTGTCGAGGTTGGACTTGAGGAAGCTGACGATATAGTCGATCCCAGCCGCGTGGTTGATCCGCTCCAAGGTGGCCGTCTCCAGGAGTTCACCTGGTGCTGGTCCTTGGCGTGAGTCCCATGGAGGCAGTGCCGCTCTGATTGCCTTTCTTATCCTTGTGCTTGTTCAGGCTGTTGAGGGCCGTGACCAACTGCTGTATGGCATCTTGGTGTGGTTGTCCAGAATCGTCATGAGGGAGTGCGTCGCACCAGGTTCGCCGCGTGCTCGGGCTCGGCGACGTGGCCTTTGCCGGCGTGGCGTAGGCTGCATGGTGTCCGGGTCGATGCTGGGGTCCTTCGTGGGCCTTTCGGATTCGGCAGTTTCACCGGCTTCAACACCAAAGGACGAAGGGGGTCCTCTGTTGCTGGTGGTGGGCCTACCGATGGCAGGAGGTCCTGGAACTTCCGGTGGGGTAAGGTCCTCGGATGGCTGGTTGGGCATGTACATCCAAACTCCATGGCGTGTCTCGTGCCGTTGATGGTGCCGAGCGTTGTAGAACTCATCAGCTCCACAAGTGCTGCAGATCCATCCGGATTGGTTGGCCATGAAGGTGTCACCTGCACAGTGCCAGCAACGCCAAAGCTCGAGGCTTCTTCCACCGCTGGAGCCATCCGGAACAGGGGGTTCCTCAGCGCGGTCCTCCGAGTAGATCTCGAAGTGCTCAGGCGCCGGATCATCCCTGCCCACCGTTGGGCTCCGCTGCCAACTCACCGAACCGACTTGCGAGTGTCGGTCGACTTCCATGCGAATGTCAGCACACGCGCGGCGGGTGCCTTTTGCTGCGAAAGCATTCAGCTCATGGGCCCTTCGAGCCGCAAGGTTCATATGATGCATGCGATGTGTCAACGGCAAGGCGCAATGAGGCTAAGTGGCCAAAAACTTGTCAGAATCATCCCAGTGGCTCTTTGTTGGGGGTGGGCTTCGCCCAAAAGTGAAGGATCCCCACTTTCCTGGTATTTCAAGGGGAATCCCAAAAAGAATGGATTGTTTCCTTGGACCTGCGCCCCTTGTGACTCAAATCATGTCCAGTTCGGCCGTGGCTCTTCGCCTTGGAGAAGTCCATCTCAGGATGGGCCGCCTTGAACTTCTCCAGCATGTCGTGCTGCTTCTCCTCGCTGGTTGAAGCTTGCGATCGGTGCCATAGGCAGGGTCTGTGGATTATTCCCACCATAGAAATAACTTAGGTCCATTCCCGCATGCCAGCAAGCTAATCAACCAACCAGTTTACTTGCTGGTGCGAAATCTGTAGGGAATGAGAAATGGAATGAATCCAGGGGTTCCCGAATAAAGGAAACCACCAGTTGGATGGTTTATATGGGGGTCATTCCTTCATTTCCCGCAGGGCACCAGCAAGTTTTCAGGAATGCTTAGCAACCAGATGACTCTGACCCTGGATGATTCAACCAACCAGTTTCTTGCTTGCTGATGGGCAGGGAATGAGACATGGAATTTGCTGGTGCGATAGGCAGGGAATGAGAAATGGAATGAACCCAAGGATTCCCGAACAAAGGAAACCACCAGCCAGTTGGATGGGTATTTTGTCGGGGTCATTCCATTTCTCATTCCCTCCTTATCGCACCAGCAAGGAAATGAAATTGCAACTTCTCTGATGCGTGACAAAAAGGGTCCCAGAAGTGGGGCTAGGTCCTCCAGTAGAGAGGTTAGAATAAGGGTGCCCTTTTTCTGTAGTCTACTCTGGTAGGGGACCCCTCCCCCAAAGGGCAAAAGGGCACTGCTGGGGGACCTAGGGGGATAAACCCCGAGTGGTCCCACATCGTGCTGCTTCTCCTGGTCCGAGGTCGGCTTCCCCAGGGACTTCTGCCTTTGGTCGTACATCATCCTGGCGCGCGGAGCGCGGTGGGACATGGGAATGGACCAAACCCTAAAAACTAAGCCGTCCATAGGGACTGCAAACCAACCAACCAACCAACCAACCAACCAACCAACCAACCAACCAACCAACCAACCAACCAACCAACCAACCAACCAACCAACCAACCAACCAACCAACCAACCAACCAACCAACCAACCAAAAAACCAAAAAATCAAAAAAATCAAAAAGACACGAGGAGTTTTGGCACTCCCCACTGTTCTTTTGGGTGGTTTGGGGCTGGATGCCCTATCGGACAGTTTCTGGGCCGTGCTCAAGTCCGAAACCACCAGTCCAAACCCCGCAATTAAGAAATTAAGGGGTCACCTGATTAAAAAAAAGGAGTCGGCCCACACAAAAACCAAGGGTCTTTCACGTTGGAGCCATGCCTAATACTGTGCTTTTCGCCTTGAACAGATGCTTTGTTGGTTGATTACCTTGGGTTGGACCCCATAAATGGCGGTCACACGGACTTACTTCATCGGCGACACCCTCAAATTGGTGTTTTGAATGTCAACTCGATTCTTCACAATTTCAAGGGTTGTGGGGCCGACCCTATCTTCTTGCAACAGGGGTGGGTGGGTAGCGCGCGAACAGTTACCTTAATGGGGTGCAAGCCCCCCCCCCATTCCTTGATTAATGTTCCCCGCATTTGGTGCAATCCCCCCTTCTCCAAATCCCATGGTTTCAGCAAAGCAAATCCTGGGAACTGCACAGCTAGGACACACCTTTGAAGATGTGGAGCCCTCCCTATACTTTGGGGATGGGGATCAAATTGTTGCAATTCACCGAACTGAATCAAAGAACCACATGGGTGCTTTAAACAAATATGAAATAAGGGATCTCCAACCCACATCAAAACAGTGAGCTCGCTTCCCCCAAACCGGACAACGAGCTGGCGGGAAAATAGGATACTTCCAAATTCCAAAGGGGTAAGTTGAAGAGTTCGACCCAACCCATCACCCCAAGAAACTCTCCTTGGCCCCAAAATGCCGAATGTCTAAACCCGCACAGGGCGATCTGGGTGCGTTCTCCCCTCAAACGGCAATTTCCAGAGCCCTCCGGGTCCATTTAAAAAAACTCACTTCCCGAGTGGATGGCCCAACGAAAATCCACACTTGTTGTTTGTCACTAAACTGGCCACCAAACCCAAAAAGTGACCATCAAGTCCGAAACGAAAAACACAAATCCCAGCCCCAGCGCTCCCCATTCCATCTGCAAGCCGCTCATTCCCGGAAACTTCTTACGTCAACTTCGAATTCGAATTCGCGGAAAGAAAAACAGAAAAAGAAAAACGGCCGGAGGCGCTTCTCCACGGTCATGCGGGTCTCCCCGTCCAAGTCCGAGAGCTTGGAGTTCTCCGGCACGATCTTCTTGGTGTCGATGCCCGGGTCACCCTCCATCACGCAGTTCCACCACTTCCTCAGGCGACCGGGGAGAAAAAAAAGACAGCCCCCGTGTTTCTTTCTTGTTTTGACCCCTCCGAACAAGAACCAAACCTCTATTTTGTTGCCCCCCCCCCCCCCCACCCCCCTGCGAACAAGAGCCAAACCTCTCGAATGTGGTTTTGGGTACCCCGCTCCCCTCCGAACAAGAAACAAATCAAGAACAAACATGAAGCAACTGGATAAAACCACTTCCTCCAATTGGGGGGTGTATGATCCTATGATTCCTTACGTTCCTTGGAGGGAAACTCTGTTTCCGTCTTGGGGTGGAATTTGTGGGTGCCCCAAGTCTACCACACAGCTACTTCTACCAGCTCCTTCAACTTGCTGCAGGATTGCAACGCCTGGTGAGACCAAACTCGGCCTCCGCCGCCCGAAGACCAAGGACGCTTTCCATCAGAACCCAAGCCCCGCCCAGCCAGCAAGCTGCACGAGGCTCAAAGGAGGCAAACACTGACAGACGGAAACAACCTAACAAGGGACGGATATGCTTATGTACCACCCATATAAGCTCGAAAGGCAGGATTCCCCCATATACACCTCCAGACCTCCAAAGCGATACCCGAAACTGCCAATTGAAAAAGGGGAAAACACGACAGCACCCAAAGTGAGCTTGGGCGCTTGCCACCTGTCTAATCATGATAAACCATCTTGAAGCATCAACCTGGCTTTCCTGCTGAAGGAATCGGTCCCTTGGGGTGTGTTGAATGCCCAAGTAAAGGCCCACCAGGGCACGCTATGTTCAGTGTCATATGCAGCCAACCTTACAATAAAACCCAATGTCGGAGAAGACGGCAGTCGATGGCGATATGTGTTGCTTGTCAGTTGCAATCGGTAAGCCGGGTAGGGAGCCCTGAGTTTGCCCCAATAGCCCTAGGCAGCCCGCATTTAAAGTGACATCATCACAACAATAATCAAATGAGAGACCCTCAAATTGTTCGGCGGGGCAAGCATGTGTCGAATGCCAAAGCTGCTGCCTGCAACACCCACAAACAATTGCAAACTTGGACTCGTCATTTGATTATATGGAGGGAAGTCAATTAAAAATACACCTACCAAAAACAACAGGTATATACTTGTGAAAACGGTTCGAACCAACTAGTATTCGGGCGATTTCCGTCTGCCAAAATGCGGTTCCTTGACGGAACCCAGATCCCTCAAAAGGGCCCTGGCAAGGATTTTCGAAGTAATGCGAGCTGAGGCTCATGCTGTCGAACTTCTCCAAGGTAATCTGCACCACCTTGTTGTCGATGAGGGTCCACATGCAATCCTCGCCAAAAGGCCGGCTGAAATTTGTGATTCAACCACTGCCTGGCCACTTTCAAGCGGGAAACTCCGGGAGGTTGTTCGAGTTAATGAATAGAGTCGAATTTAAGTTGTTTAAATGAGTTAAGTTGAATTGAGTTGAGTTGAGTGGACTGGAAATGACATGACGTAGCATGAAATGAATGGAATGACTGAAGTGGTATGACACGACATGAAAGGACAGGACAGGAATGCATAAATTGATGAATGCATGAGTTGATAGAAGGGTGGAACAGGGGTTGGCAGAACATGGCCGACGTGAATGCACTCATGGAAAGCAACGACCTGACATGACATGACAGGAAAACAAAGAAACAAGCAAGCAGGCAAACTAGAGCATGAATGAGAGCGCGAATGAAGAACTAATGGTTGAACGAACGAAGAAGCATGATCAGTGTATAAAAACTATGTCTACATCAAATGGCGTGCGTGTATTCGACACCGTAGCCCAGAGTCCCAGACTTTTAAAACGTTTACCATTGCTTTGTTCCAGCCATCGCTAACAAAAGGACACTGAATGACGTGTTGTTGTTGACAGTTCAGTCTTAATTAAATGTGGACAGGTGTTGTCCTTGAAAAGTCCTTTTGGGTAACCTCCCCTTGGCGGGTTCCAACTAGTATCTGGCTGGTGGAAGCAAAGCGCAATCGTTCTTTGCAGGCCCACCCCGAAAGGTGGGCGCCGTGGGGCCCGCGACTAATGAGGGTCTGGAGAGGGGGGGGGTTCGCGGCAAAAAAGATTATGCCCAGCCCAACTGGAAAGCAAAATCTGCTTCGGTTCCTGGCCGGGCAGGCACACCCGTTTACCCGCACCTCAGCATGGCACGCACACGCGCGCCTGCCAAATGATAAGCACTCCCGCTCAAGTGTGTCCGCGTAGCACTGCAACGCATGCCTGCCAAATTAGAAGCACACCGACTTAGCAAGCACTGCAGCAGATTTTCACCGCCTCCAAAACCACTGCGGCTCCTGGTCAGCACGACGCGAACTAAAATGGGAACAGAAAGAACGACTCAAAGAAGAACTAAACAACACGCCACACCAACAATCACCCAAAACACAAACCTTTACCCTCTGTCCAACAATCATGGAAGTGGACAGTGGGCTTGCCCAAAGGAAAGTAGTCTCCCAAAAGCCTCCGATCAGCTTCCACGATTGTTGGAGCATAAAATCACCATAAACCACACAAACAAACAAGCCAAAAACGAAAACCCTACAACGCCGACACCACAAAACCAAAACCTCTGAGCACATGAATCTCTAAACACCCTTCAGGTGAGAGTCGTCCGGCTTCACTTTGGAATGCATCTTGCCGTTCAAGATGAGAGGCTCCCCCTTGATGCCCAGCTTCAGCGTTTCACCCCCGATGTCGCAGATGACTTGCTTCGCCTTCACACCTCAGGGTGTTGGCTTCCGTCTCGGGAATCTGGGTGGCTCGTGGAACTTGTTGGCTACTTAGCTGGGAAACGCGCACATTGCCCTACGCAATGTGAAAGGTTCAAGTTGAGATCCAAACCAAATAGCAGGCAGGTGATTCTGATGGCTGTTGTTCTAATCAGCGCTCAGAAAAGCCATTGTGCTTACTTGATTGCTACCTACCTTTTGAGTGGATGGCCCAAACAATGTCCAAACTTATATTCCCACGGCACAATGGTCCCGCAAGTTCAGAAACTCCCCCACCCCAAAAACATTTGGGAATACTTCTCCCCACCCTGTCGCTGGTAAAAACAAAAAAAGTGAATCTGCTTTTGGGCTCCATTTTCGTGGAGAAAGAACAGGACAAGGGGTGAAGCTTCTCACAACTTGCTGCTGGAAGGGCACCTGGAGGTACAGGGACGAAAACCTCCAGCGTGCTCAGCGTCTGGGTCCAGTTGTACTTATCTGTGCTTCCGCCATTGCCAGGGGGTGGAGGCTCCTTGTCCTCCTTCTCCTCCTCCTCCTTCTCCTGAAATCTTGGACCAGCTCTGGGAACCACAAAAACCTACTACCCTCCCCTCTCCTAGCAACTGAGGGAGGGTAAAGACTCCTTCAGGAACCTGTCACGTGCCATAGTGGAGTGATTCTGTTTCACATGTCGGTGTACCTTGCTTAGGATTCACCCCCCCCCAATGATGAATCGAGGTTTCCTCATGATAGGCTTCCTTTGGAAAAACACCGAAGGGGTACGGGGTACCAGCTCCGTTACAGGCTTTACGGGATACATGAGAACCGAAACGCCCGGAAGTGGGGCCCCTGCTTGTGCAGGTGGAAACCTCGCTTCCGTGCACCAAAAAAGGGAATCGGTCTCACCTACAGCCGTCTTCGAAAACCAATCACCCAAGAAATGAAAAGGGATCCCAGGGATCTCTGCTTCAGAAACCTCCGACCCAGGCGACATCCTTAGAACCGACTCCTCTCATGGGGCATTTGGGAATCTACCTGGTGGGAAAAGGGGGCGACCCCCAAGAAGACTCTTCTTGAATGAGAGGCGATCAAGGTTTAATCCTGGGTTGCCATGGCTTTGCGTCCGGTCCTCCTCTCCCTCAGCATTCTTGGCTTTACTGGCTTTGATCTTGTCTGCTTCCTCCTCGGTCACCTCTTCTATTCTAGGCTCATTCTTCATCTTCTCCGCCTCTTCCTGTCGCTTGCGATACTCCTCTTCGTCCTGTTGCTTCTTCTCCTCCGCTTTTCTCTTTCTCTCCTTGCAACCACGCAGCGCATTCAGACTATCTTCGTAACGTACACAAAACAAAACACACACACTTCCTCCCACTCACTTGGCACCTACTCTGGTAAGATCCATGTCCTCTTCCAGCGACCTCATCAGGTGCCATGTGAGTAAAAGGGGGATTGAAATATCCTAATCTGCCCTGTCAGCACGCAAATCCTGAGCGGATGGGCCAAGTCAAGTAAAAACTGGCTCTTTACAGCTAAAGTTGTCTTCTCAGCAAGTAGACAGTTCAGGAACTCACGCAGTGAACAACATGATGGACACTCCAGCCACCTCACAAAACTAAACCCTTGGCATCGGCAAGTCTCCTCATCAGCGACTCGGTTGCGCTCCTGAGCATGTCCAAAACGTGGGCACCTTCGGCACCTTTCAGCCTTACCTCAAGTTGCCCAGACGAAACCAAGGCTTAACCTTTGAGGCCACACTATTGCTGCTTAAAGTTGGAACTGTTGATATAAGAATTGTTGGTCTTTGTTCACAAATCAACCTTTCTGGTGGGTGGGTACCAACAACTTGCGGCCGTTTCGGGAGGTTTAAATGTTGAGGGACCACCCCCAGGCCGATCAATCATCATGCAACCAAAACTCCCCGTGCCAGTTGCCCTGTGACCCTGGTAGAGAAACACTGAGAGCCCCGTTTGGTTTTCCGATCTTGCCCTTTTGATGCCGGAACCCTTGGAACAAAAAATGGCTTTGGAGAATCCCTCGTTTTGCCAATGGGGAATATAAGGTCTGGACTTTTGGAGAGCAGAATCTACTGAACTGGGCCTCAGCTTCCAGGCTTCCCCCCAGAACTCGGAACTCGAGGCTCCTGTTGCTCCTGCCGCCTCTTCTGGCCCGCCTTCCTGGGTCGCAATCGATCCGATGGCACCGGCTAGGAGCAAATGGTGGATTTTTTGAAAGAAGCGCTAAACCGACGTCGCGTCCTTTGTAGATTTGTAGATTGCCCAAAAAGTCTGCACTCATCCCCACAAGTTTGAAGTCCGTGAGCTGAGGGCTAGGTCCTCCAGTAGACAGATCAGAATAACGGTGCCCTTTTTTCTGTAGGCTAATTTAGTAAGGGACCCCTCCCCCAAAAGAGGGTAAAAGGGCACTACTGGGGGACCTAGAGGGAGTGAGTGAAACAGCCAAGCCCAGCGAGGCGTCCAGTGCTTCTTGTAATACTTGAGCACCATCTGCTCCGCTGCCTGCGCGGCAAAGCCCCAATTGCCCTTTTTCAGCATGGCGACTCGTGTGGCCATGGGTCAAAATCCCGACCCCCGGTGAACATCCCAATCCCCACTAAAATAGACTAAAATGGGTGGTGCACCTACCCCAAAATGATGACCCACAGCCATGTCAAACCGGCTGTAACATGATGTGTGACGCAGCCAGTTGGTTCCCGAAAGCTCCTGAATGAATGCAGTCAAAGTCTTTGTACCGATCTGTGGCTGAGGGGTCCAGAAGCAAATCTCACGTTTGCCTGGCCCAACTGGTGATATTTACCCCCTCGACCCAAACACAACAGAAAATGCAGCATAATTCGTGAGCACCCCTGTTGTTATCAGTGCCCTTGGTATGTGAACGAATGGGTCCGATTCCTTTGTTCCATTTGTCGAAGCCCCTCAAAAGTAGTCGTCCTCGTGCCCTGCAAAGTTAAATGGTTTCATGTGGAGGAGGAAGCAATAATCAGATAGGTACATAGCGTGGTTTGGGTCCCATATGGTCGGGCACCTGCTCCTGTAGCCTTCCCTACAAGACAGAATAGCTGATCAAAAATGGAGAAGTCCAGGATGGGACTTCGTTCGCCATTGCTATTTAGGTCTTCCAAACACCCAATTTCCACGCTGGACTCGTCTGCTTCTCTAATCCTCTTGGGCTATTGGGCTGAGGATACGTCCAAGCACCACCTGGCCAGGATTTAAATCCTCAGACTTGCATCCTTCCACAAACCCAGGAAAAATGCCCAGGTTGCTTTCCCAACCTTCAAACATCTGGAAATCACCAATCCAAATCAAAGCAAAGGGTACCTGATCAAAGATTTCACCTGGGAACAAACAAGCAAACAGAAAAATCAGCAGAATAATAACACCAACAAAACACACACACACAACAAACAAAAACAACAACACAAACAACCAAACAAACACAAAAAAACAAAACACACAAACAAAAAACGGCCCGGCGCCTGCTCATCCTGAGCGCCTGTGAAGAAGTCGGTCTTCCGCTGCAAGAAGCCGAAGAAGGCGTCCAGGATCCCATCGATGGACCCCGACCTGGAGAGGCCGCCAAGAGCGAAATGGGTCAAGGGCAAATCCAAGGCCCAAGAGGGTGAAACACCCCCAGCGTCCAAGAACCTGGGTGTGGCTCAAAATTGAAAGAGCTAGGGCAAACCGCAGCTTTTAGTCTTTGGTTTCATTTGCCACGGTGCCATTTGGGCAAACCCAAGGACCTTAAGGGGGTTAACTGGGACTTTGCCAAAAGGGTAAGCTGCTTTCAAAAACCAAGGGCACTAGGGCAAAATTGGAAACATTCAAAAGGACGGCAGAAGGTCACCCCTCCCCCCCAAAACATGGAAGTTCGCACTTCCCTGCAAGAGAAAAGTCCAAGAGGGCATGCGTTGGGAGCGTAAAGGGTTTGGAGGGGCAAAAAGGGGCACCATTTCCACATGAAAGCAAAGCACGCAAACATCTGGTCCCGTTTCTGGCTGGTGTGCAGGGAAATCAAAAGCAAAGCCACCGGTGCCGGGGTCCCTCCATTTGAGAACCCCCTGAGCAATGGCACTGTTGGGCGATGTTCAGCAGCACCCCATCGAACTTTTCAGCTTCCGAAGCCATGTGAGGAACACCGTGAGAAGCGGATCTGCCGCCCGGAGCCCCAAAATTGACCCACTAACTCTGCAACAACTTGAGCCGAGAAGCCGCGGCAGGCGACAACATGCCACACCCGTGCTAACAGAAGGCGAGCGTATT
Source organism: Effrenium voratum (assembly GCA_963377175.1). NCBI lineage: Eukaryota > Dinophyceae > Suessiales > Symbiodiniaceae > Effrenium > Effrenium voratum. The sequence goes on along the minus strand of CAUJNA010003404.1, from coordinate 441,371 downwards.
CCGTCGTATTTGATGGACACCGGGACCCCGTAAGCCCGTGTTGGAGGGTACATGGAAAACATAGTTGCTCTTGAACTACGAAGCCATTCGTGGAAGGGTAGGACTTTTTTGCAAGATTTGGCGAACGAATACTTTGAATTCGACATTTCCCTTGCGCAGTAGCGATGTGAATCCTTGTGCTGGTCCTCGCATGCAGGTTGTCTTTTAGAACCAGTCGAAAGCTGGAATTCCTTTGATTGCAACAAGTTCTCACTACAAATGGAATCACAAACTGTGGGAGTATCACGTTTCTTTTTTGGCCTCCACTTCCCACTTCCCATTACTCCGCTGCAGATTTTCTTGACGTGAAACCCAAAAAGGGATTGGATCCCTAAACTGAGGTTCCGCCATGGTTGTTTGGGCGTGGGGGTCGTCTGTTGCCCTGTCAATTGGGTAATTACCTCACTAGGCGGCGTGGCCTTGGTTATTTCTCCCTACATAAAGACAACTAAAAGGGATCAATTGGTTGGCCCAATGAACCAAAAACTGGCTCATACATGCCAGGTACCAGTGAAAATTTTACGTGGGTGACATGACTTTTCGCCGGGAAAAATACCAAGTCGGATGCCTCACACATTGACAGCTGAGGGGAGTCTCTGCGCTAGCGTCGACTTGGAGCTCTCAGTGTGAATCATCCGATGCTTCGGTCACGAAAACCACGGAAGTGCACATTGACCATGAAGATGGAAGTATAAGCACCTTCTTTCGCGACAATACCTTGTGAACAACATATTGCAAGTTCGCAAGGGACATATCAACTCTCCAGGTCCTTCTGACCCTGGATATGACTGGAGTCCCCCCTCGAAGGCCGCCTCCTGCAAATTGGCTTCGAAGCTGCACTTCCTTGCGTCCCACAAATCCTTCCCATCCTATTCCTCTTGGCCCAACCGAGAGGTTGCTTTCTGCGAAGCCCTGCTAAAAGTGAATAACTTGTAGTGTTTAATCGAAAACCCATTAGTTGGCAACCAGTTAAAGTCCTAACATCCAAGCAAAATGCACCAAAGCAACTTATGATTTCGCCGATTGGTAAGTGGTGGGGGGTATCAAGACTCAGGCTGCCACCCCCCCCCCCCGGGCAAGCGCCCAGCACACAAAGACACGGTAGATATGACGACCCCAAGACAGGTCAAAAAGTGAGTGTTAAAAAATCCGCTTACCATGTTCAAAGGGCCCGATATATTATCAATGGACAACTGGTGCAAATCAACCAGGGGGTGCCATAACCTTTGCTGGGAGTGTTGTTTGTTCCAGCACAACACCTACAGGTTTGCAAGCTAACTTTGGCATTGGACGAGTCAGCAGCCATAGGCTCAAGCGCAGGATAAACCAAAGACTGCCACAAAACCGTAAATACATTACAACAAAGAAACAAACATGTGTAGCACATGGGTAACGTTCACGTCAGATTTATCCACAGAAAAAGAGAAGCAATTGACATGGTCCTCCGCATAAATCAATGCGAAGGCGTCGCGGTTCGGTTGTCAAACGGCCCAACACTGGCGCTGGGTGCATGGTTCCCCTGTTAACCCAGATTCCGAGCTGCTTTCTGCTCCCCTACTAAAAGTTTAACTTTTAGTGGTTTAGTGGAAAACCCGTTAGTTGGCAAACAGTTAAAGTCCTAACAGCCAAGCAAAATGCACCAAAGTATTTGTAAGGAAGCACCACATAACCACATATGGGAGTGGGGATCCGCTGAACAGCTGGGTTTGAGACTCTGGTTTTCTGGGTGTTGACAGAGTGTATGGAAAAGATACGGTATGATTAAGCCCGTTGTGGTTGTATTTTGTGCTATTTGAGTTTGTGTCAAAACAGGGAATCCAAGTGGTGATTTTCTTTGCAAAATAAACAGCGTTACTCTTTGAAGGAGGGCCGTGCTGAACACCACCTTCTCCAGCCCCATCAAAAAACATCCCAGCCTGTCATGTGACTTTCAGGTGTATCTTGAGGACCGGAGAAGCTAAATCCCGGTTGAACTTCACGTGCTTACGCCGCTTGCAGCGGCGGAACGCAACGGACGCAACTGGATGTTCTGTGCAAGCCGCGACCGCTGCGCCGCGTGCATCTGTCGCAAGATGTAGCGCAGACCCAGGAGCGCCTCGCGCGACGAGTTTATTTCGACAAATCAACCCGACCGACCCAAAGAACCCAACCAATTGCTCACTTGCCCAGTTTGGACCTGGACATAAAAAGATGATCACCTTTTGGGGCTATGACTCAAAATGGACCAACAAGGGAAACCAAAAGGTCAAAAGCTCGTTTAAGGGCCAACTTCTGCTCAAACAAAAACTCTGCAGGAGTTCTGCGACTCCCTTCAAACTGAAACCTAGAAAGAGGGGTCCAAAGAGAGGCCAATGTCCTGAGGTGTGAATTAAGGCGGCAAAATTAGCTTGTTTTTCAACGGGGCATAAGCAACTCTAGGGGATGTTCGACGGAACTTTCAGCGCTGTACTACTTGCAGATTGTTTGAATATATCACAAGTTTCAGCATGTAAGTGCGACTCCAAGGAACATTGCAGCTCTTTCTTTGCAGCATCCAAGCTCTTGCAGACTCTTGCATCTGCCAAAAAGACAAACCAAACAACCGAGAGGGACAAGACTTTGTTTCAATGGTTTGCCCCGAGCTTGTCTGGTTTGTTTGATGGGAGGTCTTGACATGCCCAAAACATCTCTCTCAGGACTTGGTCTCTTTGGTCTTGTGGCTTTTCACCTTCCAAAGTTTGCTTGGCTTAAACGTAATGTTGATTAATGCATGCTTTCAGAATCCAAGGGACACCCGGAGCAATGCCTTCTGCCTCCAAAAGGGGAATCCTCAGTTCCTTCTTATTTTGCAAAAGTGTCAAGTTCTCATTTGCAAAAACTGAAGTAAGTTTGGGATCCAGTGGGTAGGCCTCCCCCCCTATCCCAAGAAAGACAGGGTGCTTCTGGGTGCTTAGCCAGCCAAACGTGACGGTACATCAATATGAATGTCTTCAGACTATGATATATTTTTACCCTCCGGTCTAACATGGACCCACCAGGGGGTCCCTTTCAAAGGAACATGGTCTTCCAGGACCCTCTGCGGGGTTGCATGTTTGTGGATGGGTAGTGAAAATTGAAATGAACCATGGGAAGACGCTTCGCTAACTCACTTCCTGAATAGATCGGTCGACAAAAGCAAATCTGATTTTGCCACTCAACTAAGTCACTAGTCGCTCCAGAAAGTACCAAGTCCAGGAATTGAGGGGATCAGGTTACATGGCGCCCTCGATCTGGGAACTCTGCAAAAGGAACCTCTCTGCCTGGTCCCGGTCGCCATCTCGCGCGGCCGCGCTCGCCTCTGCCAACCTCGCCGGTTGAAGGAGGTCCTTCGCCCTGCTCCACATGAGGCATTTAGATGTGCTCTTTTCCAAGGGATCCCCCCCAAAAGAGAACTGGTGCCGTTCCTCTTCGTGTCGAGCTAGAAAAGGGGGACCCTCAAACAAAGACACACACCTTTGATTTGCTTGTCCACCTGAACATTGTACCCCCACAATGGAAGTTCACTGCTTTTGGTGGAACCGGGGAGCGCTTCGAATGGCCGAAGAAGGGGGGGAGGATCTTGGGAAAGCGCCTCCCATTTAGTCACAGGCTGAACAGTCAGCCAAAGGCAACCAAATAGAGGAAGTGTGAACAGGCATCGTGAGAACGACCCACTCTTAGCAGGAGTGCAAGCCAAACACCTCTATTGGTCAAAGGACCGGCCTCGTAGATACACTAGTGATGATGCGGTTTGGACGGGTAAAATTGCCGGTTCGATTTGGCAAGCGACTGCCTGCAATGCTCAACTGTGTCGTTTCGCAATACAAGAGCTGTCTCGATGGAAAACATGTTTTTTTAACCAAACAGCAAAAAAATACCGGCCAGGAAGCCAGAGGAATCTACATATATATATATATATGTAGTATACAGGTCCTGGCCTGGCTCCTGCACACAATGCAATTGCCTTCACTTTTCTCTTGCAGTAACAAGCACCGCAAGTGATTGAGCCCAACAACAAAAGTACGGTGTTTGTCTGAGAACACAACCTCGTGTGATTTTTGTTTGCTTTTTTCGTGGTTGCTAAAACTTAGCCGCGGCATGTCTCTTGACCTTGAACTTGCCACAAGTGCAAAGAATCGCCGCGAAGAACGCCCGGCCTGGAAACACAGTATCCCGCAGTAGGATTCTGATAACAGGTAGAACTAGGCTCAAGGTTGACATCAACCTACTGGTTCCAATAAGTCACGACCTACCAGAATTTCTGGGGATAACAAGTCCAAGACAAGATCTCACGAGGTCGAACACGTCGAGATGCAAGAAACGCCGTGGAAACACCCCACAAAAACAAACCTAACCACATGTTTACAGGAGTCTTTTTGTCAGACAGCGCTCCCCACCTCTGCTGGCACATCTCCTTGGCCTGCTGAGCTATATCCTCGGGTTGGCATCTCGCGCCCGCAGAAATGTGGCCGCTTGACCAAGCCGTGGTCAAGCACCAAAAGACACCGGGCCCCACCAAATCGCCTCAACGCTGAACAAGCTATGGCTGAGGGACCTGCCCTCTGAAATGATACCCTATTAAACTACCAACCCTGGATTCTTCATGCTGGGTTCCCATTGGTTTGGCACCTGTCGCCTTTGCAAGGCGCCAAGACCCCGCAAGCCCTTTGTTTAAAGGGACGACAGTCTCGCACATCTCCAAAACACCCCCTGTTGCGCACCATGTGAAGGAGGCACCTTTGGGAAACATCCCGTGTGGTCCAAGAATCACGTCCTCAAAGCCAAGCAAATGGCCCAGTGGACATGTCAAAACGGCACCTTTGCTTGGCGCACAAATCTGGTCCAAAAATCAGACATTCGGATTCATATTTGGTGTCCAACAAAATTGGAATGGAGGGGGTAACGCCAGTCGGCGCGCGCCTGAAGACGCCAAGCTCCCAGCTAGACACATATATAGGTTTGCCTCAAGCTAAGGGGAACCCTCCAAAACGGTTGGTTTCCTTTTGGCGTCCCTTTAATTCAACCCAAAGTTCGGCCAAAAAGGCCCGAATGCTTGCCTAAACCTTCTGCGTCTTTGGGGTGGTTAGGTTCCTGAATTGTCTCTGGCGGACCCTTCATCCTTCGGTGTGCTTATGGCGAAGGTATCGCTTCGGAGGGCCTCTCAAAAACCCGAGAGGTAGAAAAAGGGGACTCCTCCCTTTTGTGGTTGACCCAAATCTTGGAGATACCAGCAAACAAAGTTGGATTTTGACGGTGCCACTGCAAAATTGGGGGGGAGCTTGGTTGGCAGGGTTCCTTACTTTTCTGCATCCATCTGCTTCACTGATCCTGTAGATGAGCTGTTCTTCAACTGGCCCACATGCATCCTATAATCTTGGCATTAGGACCCCAGCAAATATATATATATATGTATATTTTGCCCGGTTAGTGGAAAAGAAAGGGAACCCCAAAAAGGCAAAACAAATCAACAAGGGGAGCTAATTCTGGGGAAGTATTCTAAGGGCCCCTAACCTCAAACTGCCCCAGTCCTCCATCCCATCCAGCTCACTCTTCACCAGGCAAGAGATGAGAACTTCCAGGTCCACGTCGCCTGGACGTCTCACATTCACTAGCTTGAACAAAAACCTGCAAACAAAGAAATCCCTTCCCTGTGGGGTAGGGGGATAGGGGGGTTCCCAATTTCATGTGTCTGGTCTTCCCAACCCCTACCCCCAAAAAAATCACCTTAATCCTGATTGTTGGTTTGGGTTGGTGGTTTGAACCATAGGCGGCGCTTTTGACTCAGCTTGAAAAGGAACTCGGGTTCAACATCCCAAAGCACCAAGAGATACCTCAACTAATATAATGGGCGAGGGCGAAAAAAAACTGATTCCTCGACACCTCATGGCTTGTTGGGCTCTGCAAATTCACAGTGGAGCAGAGAGGCGCAGATCATTGTGTAAAAAGGGAAAGCCAATTGGACACCACAAATCTTATATGTTTGCATAAGCCTTCGGTCAACCCTTAGATCTTGGTGGTAATCTCATGATAGAAACCAAGTGTTGCACCGAAAGTCCAAAAAAAAACATTTTAATATGGCTCGCATCTTCAACATCTAAAGCATAAAGCCCCCCTTCGGCGGCCCTGCATGCAAAACAGTCCGAATAGACGCGAACCAACCCTAAGCCCGAAGCTTTACTCTGCTGCTTGTGGCAATCGAATCCTAAGTGTCACGGGCATTTCCAGGTATAGGTCTTGGAGGTGTGCATGCGCAGAGATACCATCAATGTAAGCACGCTCCATACCTCCAAGACCCATATCTGCAAATGTATTTGAAAGAGTTCTAGGTCAAAGGAACCCACAAGAGACAGATTCTCGGGGTGGGGGACCATTCTTTTCACAGTAAGCTTGGTCAACGCTCCGTCCAAACGTTGAGCCAGTAAGGTAGTCTCCCAAGAAACCTCAGATTCCTTCTAAAGGCACGTTTCTGGACAGGAGAGCAAATTTGTCCAAAGCGTATCCATCCACTGCTTTCCTTCGTTCCTTCTCTCGAAATCTTCGCCAGGGCTGGGCGCGGCTGGGCCGGCCCTCCAGTGGGTTCCCTTTAAACTGGGGTCATGACTTTGACTGTTTCTGGGGGCCCTCAAAGTCAGAAAATGGAATTGGGTGCTTCCCTTTAACCCGCCACTGAACGGGGGTGACTTTGATCATGGCAAAATAATGCGGCCAGTTAAGGTAAACTTCCAATTGCTTAAGCCCCGTGGAAAAAATACTTCCACCAGGGCTAGATTCCCCTTAAAACCCTTAAAACCAACAGGGCAACAAAAAAAATACATTTATATATATTATAAATATATATATATATAATATATATATATATATATATATTCATTTCAGCCAACGGAAGTAAAGGGACGATTGATCGGTTGCATCCGAGGCACCGAAGGGGGCCTTCTTCTGCTCCTCCAGGGACTCGCGGAGCTCCTGCTCCCTCAAGCGCCGGCCTGCAGTCGTACCCCCGGATTCGAGGCGCATCGGAGGCCCGGAGGAATCGCGGGAAGCGATGGAAACGGCACGGAAGGTTTTACTCAGAAGGGACCCCCCGGTAAAAAGGAGAAGAGAGGAGACAATGGAAACCCGGATGAAGCACCCCTGGTTCATTTTGATCAGGGGATGTCCCCTTTTGGTGGGGATTCAGACGACTTTTGGAGGGAACACCCCCCTAATAATGGGACGGGTTTATTCATCCTGGGTCAACATTAGGGGCTCGGAAATCTTAGCAAGGTTCTAGGGGTGTTAGTCTTAGTTCTTAAAAACGTCCTGAGTTGCTTTAGTTCTGCAAAGGGCTCTAGCAACCACTGGGAAGAATGCTGATGCTTAGCCCGAATTGAGCCTGGAGCAAAGTCTGCGGAAGCCGCAGATAGCCCCCCCCCAACCTGCTAAAATACCCAACCATACTAATCAGTGGATCCTTTGTCTAGCACGGTCCTCCGGGAAACTCCGGCTTGAAGACCAACTACTTATAATTTGCTATGATTTGCCAAAGACGTACGACATGTTTAGTGTATGGGTCCTTCCTCATGAGTTTGCGCTTGATTCAATCCGAGGTCTCTGCTCGCTTGTGCAAAAAGCCCTCGCAAGATGGCCTGGAACCAAGCGTGCAGCTTGTGTACGCTGCGCAGGGGCACACAGAAAAACAAGAAAGAAGCACTGCCCTGCCCAAGGTGAATCAAAGAGCTAAACAGCAAGTTTGCCATGATTAGAGGTAGGCCTTGCAACGTGCTTCACATTATATTGGTTGTATCACCTTTGGTTACCAGCAGAACAGGCAACTAAACGGCAGTTGAGCTGATTGTCGTTTCAAAAGGTCCAAGCCAATTCGAAAATGGTGGCACACCTGGTTTCCCTTTGAGCGAACTCCAAAAAGAGTACCAAAGAGCGTTTGTCTCAAAATTGCCCCCTCCACCCCAACCCCAACAGTTAGGTTGCTTCCGGATTCTCCCTTCAACCCCCCCCCCACCAAAAAAAAAACAAGGTGCCCTCAATAACGTAACCCCAAGTCAAAGGAACACCACCATGTTAATTGAACGCCGCCTATCTTGAGACGCACCGGAGCGCTTGCACTCCGATTTCTTCCGCGCTGCATTCGGCACAAATATCCACAGGAAGCCCCACTAAAAACCATTGACTTGTTTCAGGCTCAATGCTGACTTAAATCGGAGAATGGAAAGGGCTAGGTAACCACATACGGCGTATACACAGATATATCATGTTCTATAAACCATGCATCTATTTCTCCCTCCAATTGCCGGTTAACCATCATCATCGGATGCAAATCATGGGTGCTCGATGTTTCATGGGGCTCCCTGATCCTCGGCTTCGACTTGGGCATCTTTGGCCCTCGAGGCGGCCCACTCGGCGCTAACACTGGGCAGGTGGGTCCCAATCAAAGCCTGGTGCCAAAGTCTACCCCGGTTCTGAGAGAATCCACCAGTTGGTATGGCGAAAGAAGCAATCAATACCAGGATAAACCACTACTCACACTTGGTGCGAAGTGGAAGTTGTTCATCCGCAATGTTACGCGCATCATCCAACACCTAATTCTGTGGTTGGGCCTCCATGGGTGTCTCCTAAACCTTCAGAAATGGGTTCCTTTCGGATGCCACACGCATGGTGGTCCTTTGGTGCGCTGGAATCTCTTCAGAACCCCTTGAACAGGTCTCCTGACTTACCTGGCCCTTGGCGCACAGAAAGTCAGATCTGACTCTGGCCCATGTTTACTCTCCCTCTCTCTCATGCCATGCATATATTTGGTCTACCTTCAGCAGATTTCTAGGCTCTTCTCGGAGACCCGACTTTGATCGCTCACAGCTCCTTCCGCTTCCGCCCCTTCCCGGCCCCCGCGAAGCCCGGGAACGCCTTCGACCCCGAAGCGGCCGCCTTCCCGGCCGACGCTTCGGCGTCGGAAGGCTCGCCCGAGAGCTGAGCTACGCGCTGGGCGCACCAACGGAGGCAGTGGTCGTAGAGCTGCAGCTCCTTCGAATTCTAAGGAACTGGCTGAAATCCCGCCAACGACCATGCCAAGTGGTCCTGTAGATTAAATAGCATCCCCTTACCCGCAAACGAAGCGGTCGGTCAAGCAGAGTTCTTGATGTTGTCTTTTGTCAAGTTTCGGCGTGTTACGTCCCTCGGGCCAGCAAACAAAAGGGACCTTGAAGCGCCTGCAAGCTTCCAGCTCTTGGGAAACTAGCGTCTCGAGTGGATTCTGGATTGGCAACCAAAAATCCCTTGAACTTGGTTGCGAACCGCTGAAATGGTCCTGAAGCAACCATTTGCAAGTGGTCAGCTTCCCTCTACTTGGTGGTGTGGATTGGCGGTTTGGTCATTTACCCTCTACAAAAGCCAGGGCATTAAATCTCCGAACCAATCACCACCAAACCGGCGGGTTTCCTGAAGTAAGGGCTCCCACACATTTCCGATTCTTGGTTTGAGCCTCGGTGCGTCGCAATGTCGAGAGTCGACTAGAAAAGCTTCTTTAAAACCATGAGGCTTCATAGGAATCAACTCATTTCGGCGGACCCCCTATTTTGAGACAAGCCAATGCCCCCCCCTGCAGGCTGCTGTCTTGATGCTTCTCCTCCCTTTTTTTAAATGTTGCTCTATTTCCCCTTTTGCAGGCCTTCCGGCTGGAAAACAGGGAATCCGCGGCAGTCCATCCCTAACAACACAAGCTTAAAGTCCAGAAGCTGGGGCAGTGAGCCGCAAACCGCCTAGCCGCCTAGGTGGCCATGGGTCAAAATCCAAATCGTACCCCGAGTGAACATCCCAATCCCCACTAAATAGGCTCTAAAATGTGTGGTGCACCTACCCCAAAATGGTACCATTGGCTTTGACCCACAGCCAGGTAAACACACCCAACACAATTCAGCCTGCCTGCGTCCTGACCATCACCACCATCTTGGACAGGCGACCCTTGTCCTGAGGCAGTCCGTACGCGCCGCGACGCATGTGAGTCATCTCTCTCAACGTGTTGATTCGAGGTCCTTAAACAGGTGGCATGTCTCTTGCCTGTGAGTCTCCATCCGTGTTTCGGAACCCATGGGCCCCAGTCAACGATTTATGCTTCTTTAGAGGACCTCATCTCTTTGAGAGCTCAACGTGTTGATTCGAGGTCCTTGCGAAGGTGTCATGTCTCTTGCCTGCGAGTCTCCCTCCGCATGATTCCTTAATGGACCTGGACAAATAAGATCAATGAATCTTTCCGGTGTTCTTAGAAGCCTCCCACACAAAATCATTCACACTGGATGGCTTGACCGAACCTCACATATCAATGAACACGGCATCCCCTGCCAGGAATCTACAAGGGATAGTTCATGGAATTGTCTCATTCCCCGCTGAACATTGAATAGACCCTGATGAACAGTTGAGATTAGTTATGTACACCACCGACCATCTGGTGCGAAGCGGACTTTGCCCTTAGACCGGTCCTAAATGGCACCTCATAGCCACCAAGTCAATGGTGACTGCTACTGGGAACCCAGGATATCTCTACTCCATCTGCTTAAGTCCTTGGAACAAATGAACACATGTGGTGATAGATTCGGGGGGTCTTCCCTCCAAAAGTGGTCTGAATGCCCACTAAAAGGGGACACCCCCCTATTAATCAACCAGGGGTCCGGGGTTAACATCTGGGAACAGAAGCCCAACGAGGCACCGAGTAGACCTTGGCCAGCGCGGTGTGGTTGGCCGCTTGGATTTCCAGAAAGGAGCTGTTGCACTGCTGCGCCACCTGCGAAAAAGCGCCATGGCCCAACCCCATCCAAATGATTAGAATATAGGGGGTGGCAGGTCTTGGCGTATTTGGCGAAACAGGTGTATTTTCGATATATAATTCTACATGGTACATCAATCATGTATTCTTCAGAGTCGGTTTCATAGCTAGCCAGCCTGAAAATATAAAGTAGTCTCGAAGGAGACCCCTCAGAATTCGTTGCTGCTTAGTTTTTTCTGGCCTCCCTGCAACTTCACGTGGCACCTGAGAAGGTTGTCCATTTGTTTGAAACACAAATAACCTAGTCGTTATGTTTTTTGAGCCCCATTTCAGTCTCTGCCTCAAATTGGTGATCGTTCCGAGCAGCTAAGTTTGGCAACTTTCCCTAAACCTACGAGGTGGCTTTTAATAGCAGAGCATGGGCCAGCGATGTTTGGATCAGTGCCTGGAATACGAGGTTGAACAGGAACCATTACCACATTGCCCCAATCCTGACACTTGTTCCATTGAAGAGTACCCCATGCCACATCCCCATTCTAATCTGGGCTATCCTCAGGTCCATTGAGGTCCCCTGCTAACAGTTTAAATTTCTGTGGGTTAAATAAACGGAAACCTAAGCACTAAACCAACTAAAAGCTAAAAAGCTCAGGATCCGGACGGCTGGGGACCACCAAATACTTCTTTCGGCCCTCGGTTCCCTGGACGTAGCTTAGAGTCGAGGACTAAGAAGTGTTTCTCACTTCCGATCGAGTGGGTTGGCTCAAAAGGTAACCAAACTCAGCTTCTTTGCAACTGGTGGCTTGCTGGTCAAGTGAAGAGGTCTCCCAGCTACCCTCAGAATCATTTCAGCTTCCAAACCACCAATCCGAGCCGAGGGCTTCCTCACCTGCGCGTTTGCCACTCCATTGCTTCGATCCCAAAAAAGTGGACCCAAGCCCGCCACGGAAATCAGGAAATTAGGGGCCCAGGTACAGCGTCCTATGGCTTCAACATGCTGCCACCTTCCCGTGCCGCTTTCACGGTGAAAAACTGGTGGCTCGCCATTTCCGGCGGGGAGCCCACCGATCGGAAAGAAATTCGTGCGACGCCGCACACTTCTGTTTCAAGCATTTAGGTTTGACCGCACTTGAAGCAAAACACGAACCAACGACAAGCGAATCCCGGCTCTAGCTTAACCTGCAACCTAAACCAGGGCTCAACTACTTTTCCCGAAAGCGGAGAGACCAAAATTAGCCCTCGATGCTCGTTTGGCAAGATTCTAGGGGTTGATTCCCCATTCTTTTCAACCATCGTTCTTTTCCAAAAACCGGCTGGGTCCCCTGCTTTGTTGGCTTCCTGCAAAGAAGGATCCCCGGAAAGAGTGGTTGGAAGGTACCCCTAAAAAGATGGATGACAAATCCCTCATGCGCGCCAACCGTTATGCCGCTCCCTCGGCCTGGGTGTACAGCCGCAGCTCCTTCTCCCGGAAGTCGCTGGAATCGGGCCTGCAAACAAAACCAACACCAAAACCATCGACCGGGACATTCCCTGCAAAGAGCATCCCTACTTGATGCAAACCAAAGAAATGGCCTTTGAAGCATGCCCATTCCCTACTTGATGCAAACCTATCGCAAATGACGCCTTACTGTGGATGGACAAATCCGGAACTAGCATTCACTGGGTTCCATCCATCCAACTGGTGCAGGCAGGACTGGGCCCTAGAGCAGGATCTAAGCACCTCATTTATGCCAGTTTCGTCCTTTTTGCCTCCAAATTCGGAGGGATCAGGCTCGAGCGGACTTGCAGTGGCTGCTGATACAACGTTGGCTCTGCCACGGACATATTAGACTTTTTGATTGCAAACAGCAAAGACGCTGCAGACTTGTCGCAACCAGCTTTGTCTTTTCAGCTGCTTGGCAAACAGGGTGGCTGGGAGAGGGAGTTGCCGAGGGGGGCGGGGGCTGGGATCCTCCAACGAATCTGGGTTGCTCGTCCCTCAAAAGGTCGGTCCTTTTTGGGAAAATCGATGGCCCTGCTAGTTGATTGAACCACCAGGTAAACCCGGGCCCTCTACTTTTTCAACCAAATCAACCAAAAAGGACACCTATGACTGATCAACTTTCACAGGAGTAGTGAAAAACCACTGTTTCCAAAAGGTCCAAGGAGCTGAAATCACACCAAGGCCCAGCCACCACCTCCAAGCGAGATTCCACTGCTCCATAAGGGACACCTGGTATTTCGAAGGCGAGCTCGCCCCAACACGCAAATAGCCAAACTTTGGGGAAATGCGGACAACCCAATCAGTCCGGCCAAAAACGAGCCCAAAAAACACAAGAATATGGACTAATAAGAAAAGGGGCGGAGCCCCCCCGCCCCTCCAAAGAACTTGTGGAAAACTGAGCCACAAACCAAAGGGAAAGCCCCAAAACTCGCTTCCTGAGTGGACGGGTAAAAAAAACAACAACCCAACTTGTTCTTTACCACTAAACGTCCAACCCAAGTCTGAACTGTTTGTTGGCCACTAAAGGTCTAAACCCAATAATTGACTAAAGTCCAGGAACTCACAAAGTGAGGCACTGCAAAATGGCATCCAAAACCCCAAAAAGCGACGAAGTCCAACTCAGGAAGTGAGCAGATGTGCCTCGGCCAGGTTTCCAAGTACTCCTTCGCTCGACGGGCTTCGGACCTGGAGCCAAAGCGGACTCCTCAAATCAGCCGCCTCACGTGGATTTGCGCTTTGGAAGATTTGGGGGTAAGGGGACATGAAGAACAAAGAAAGAGAAAAGGCAAACAAGTGAGTAAAGTCCAGCCATGAGAGCACATTAGATTGCCGGAAGGAGTAACTGAATATACTGGTGTAAAGGACATACCAAAGAACAAGCACAGAGGAGGCACGGAGCTTGCCACGAACTGGGGTGGTTGGAGCCTGGTTTGGCTGAAATTCAAACCCAAGACAGTCCAAGATCCAAACCACCGGTTCAGACCTGCGATTTCTTACCGCCACGAACTCCCAACAACAAACATGGTAACATCGATCCCAAAACTTCCATTTGCTTAAGCCCCCTGGAAAAAATCCAAGAGTGATAGAATCCCTTTAAAACCAACAGGGCAAAACAATAAAACAGCAATATTCTTAAGCCAATGAAAGAAAACCATGTAGACCCTAGGTGTCTTCCATGGCTTATCTAAGATTCGGCATTGGCTCCAACGACCAGCCAAGGGCCAAGAAGCCCGCCGCCCAGCCACAGCACGGAGGAGCACCGAAGGTTCCGGGAACTCAGCAGCTCCTAAGGCAGAAGCCATGAGCTCAACTAGGTCCTCCAGTAGAGAGGTTAGGGTTTAGGCTGCCAACTTTTTTTTTGTCTATTTCAGAGGGGGGGTCTTTTTGCCACCTTTGGTGGAAAATTGATGGACCCCCTTGTAGTGAAGGATTCCTTTTTGAGGGGGTCGCCAATTTTCTCAGAAAAGGTGGCAAAAAGACCCCCCTGGTCTAGAGGAACCCTCCCAACCAAAACAGGGGTGAGAAAGGGCACTACCAGGGGGAATCAGCTCAAGCGCGGATGTCGCCAGGTGCGAGAAGTAGGGAATGAGACATGGAATGAACCTGATTTCTTTTTCCACAAGCCAACGGAAGCCACCAGTTGGATGGTTTATGAGGGTCATTCCCTCATTCCCTGAGCATCAGCAAGGTACGCATATAGTTAGCCTTCCATTTGGTGACTTGGATGGTGCTTTAATAACCAGGTGCTCAATCCAAACTACTCCAAACTGTTAAGGGGCGCTTACATAACAGTAGATATGTTGGGGATCTGCCTCTATCCTCAAATGGCAACTACGTTTGGAGGAGACCATAGGTTCTACTATGATCATGACCACTTGGATTCATAATACCACACAACCCTGCACTGACTATCTTGGCCAACTTCCGCATTCTTTTCAGGCACCCTTTCCCCAGCAAGCCAACAACGAGCAACTGGAAACAAACGTTGTTTGACAATAAAGATGCTTAACAGCAACAACAAGCAACGGGAAACAAATGTCGTTTGAAGATAACAATGGTTAACAATGGGAATCAACCCATAGAACAACAGGGGTTCGACGCGGTGAAGATGCGGTTGGTGCAAAAAAAAAGAAAAAGCGTTCGTCCCGTGGTGTTTGTGATTGAAACTTGCTACATCAGATTTTGCCCCCAACCAAGCATAGTAAATATAGCCGGAAGGCAGGATCCCCAAATAAAGAACCTGCTTCATGGTAAGCTCGCTTGACACTCCAATCGGTGAGTTCGCTACAAAGATTCGCAAATAAACTGAAACTGAAGATATTGACATCAGGTGGCCATGAATTCAACCGGGACCCCCTTCAAAAGTGGTGGGTGGACATAAATCCCCGCCTAAATGATGTCAACCAACCGTGTATCCCCAATTCAAACTCATATGACTCATACCCATTTGTTTCCAACTTGCTGGCACGCGTCAGCCTGCCGCCGCAAGTACAAGGATCGTGCCTGGCGGGCGCTTTTTTGGCGCAGGTGCAGGGCCCGGGCGGGTTGAAACTCTGCAAGAAGCAGCAAGGGCGTGTGCTCATGCCGATGTGCGGCTTGACAAGTTTGCTTCTGTGCCTTTACATGGGTCTTCAACACTTTTAGGTTGGCTCTTAGGTTGAGTTTTCTGTTGGGTCTTTGCTTGGAGCCGCTTCCCAAAGAGGATTGAGCAACCACCCCAAAAGCGGTGACACATGTTTCAGGACAAGACTGGCAGCAGCTTAGGTTAGGCATCCCGAGCACACAGGTGCCTCTTAGACCCGGCGCATCAGCATGCAACCCGACAACAGGGCTCCAAACAAAAATGAAGGGCGTTTCGGGTTCCATCTCAATCTGCAGAGTACAATGCCATAGCCAGGATGCTTTGCTCCAGACTTGTGCCTTTTCATTTGCGCAAGCCTTTGAGCCCGCGACACACATGGGAGAAGGTTGCAGACCCCTTCTGGACTGTTCTTCCACAAACAAAAAAAAGAAGCGGTCCAAGGGCGCTCCCACCTTGTGCCTTGACGTGAGTTGTGATTCTCAAAATGGAAACGGCGCAAGTCCCGACCTGGATCAATCAAATTGAGGTGTCTTGGTACCATTGCCTTGTGGAAGTAAGCAACGGCTCAAAAGGCCAAAAATAAACTGTGGTCTTCCACGCCCTGCCAGCTGACATCAGTAAAGGCAATGGTTCTAAGTTTTGCATTTGCTTCCACTGCTCACTTCCTGAGTTGATTGGCGGGGAAAAGTCAAGCTTTTTGTTTGCCACTAACCACTGCCAGAGTTCAGACTACCCTCCAGGACTCTCCAAGTCAAAAATATGACCAGCCCATCACAGAGTACTGTTCTGAGGGCTGGGGTGAGTCCACGACGTCACGGCATCCCCCAGCGCAAGGTTTGAGAGGTTGCGCCACAAAAGGGACGTGGAGTCATGAAGTGACTGAGCCAAAGCGTTGAAAAATAATAAAAACAACATGAATATATATATATATATATGTATATATATATATATATATGTTATTTTTCATTTTTTTTTTTTAAAGCAACATACTTCATATTTGCTGCTCAAACAGAAGGATGCAAACTGGAACTCGCCAATGCCCCTGCCAGGGCTCCCAGGCCTCAGCACGCTGGCACTCGAACTCCAGCTCCGCCTGCTGCAGCATCGAGTCCAACAAGTTGTCCGGCACACTGCCCTCGCGGCTTGACCCCGCCCGACCAACCAGCAAAAAAACGTGGTGCGATAAGCGGGGAAGGAGACATGAACCCAGGGATTCATTCCCCTAAAAAAAACAGCAGTTGGATGGTTTATAGGGGTCATTCCCTTATTCCCTAGCATCAGTAAGATTACTAGGGGGGGTGATTCTCCTAATTACCTGGGGTTGATGAATAGCGGGTCAACAGGAAACGATGCATTTCGGCTTAACCATTTTAAGACAGACCCATCCCAATCGAAGGTGCCAGCTGTTTCACTTTGAGAGAATGCTCTGGAGCCCTTTCAGTGCACTCCAGGCAAGGCCATTGGGGTTCTTCAAAACCTTAGGGCGCCTGGGGAGAAACTTCTGGTATGGTTCAGCCACTAAACGAACAAATGCAAGTATACAGGCCTCAAAAGTTTCCGAAGCTACGGAAACCTGACAAGTGGTTCGGTGACGCCCTTTCATGGGTTCCTTTTTCTGATTGTGCCCCCTCTAGGGTGCAAATACTAGTGCAAATCATCGCCTTACCATAGCAAATCAGGGCCTTCCCACCCACCTCTCCTGACTCCTAAGGTTTTGCACTTCCTGAGTTGATTGGCCAAAAAAGTCTAAACCCTCTGTTTAGCACCAAGGTTGTCTTCCCAAAACGAGAGGAAGTCCATGAACGCGGGCGAGAATCTGAGGCCGTTCCTGGGGAACGCTGGGATTTGGGTTGCCCGTCCTGGGTCAGCGCCACCCCCTGGGGGTTGTTTTGGTACGCAGCCCCGTACATGGCGAAGAGCTGGCCATTCGGCAGCTCCGAGCACACGAAGACCTGGCCATCCGATCCAGGCTGTTCCTTCCGCTGGATTGAAAAGGCCTTCTTCCACCCGCTTAAGTCCCCTGCAAAAAAAAAAATATCTACAGCAGCATCAGTAGTTATAAATTCCCAACCAAACGGGGAAAATGGAAGCCTTCATGGAATCTGAGCTTGGGGAAGGGGGGGTAGTAGAAAAGGGGGCTTGGATCAGGAAACCCGAACTTGTAGCGGGGTCCGCAAAATCTTGGCTTTCCCTTTACCCTCCAAACCCAACCCCAAAAGTGTGCCCTCAGTTCGCCTTTCGGAAGCTTGCGGAGCCGACCAAACGACGGCGAAGCAGGTTCTCAGCCGGGAAATTCGTTAGAATGGCCCCCCCAGACCCACCGGCTTCTCCTTTTGGCCTTGGGATTCCCCAGGCTTCGGGATCCGGAACCCATCAAACGAGTCCCAACAAGACAAGTCCCAATCGTCCAAGGGACCCCATCTTTCAAGGAAGGTGACCTGATACCGAATGCTCACTTAGTGGATTGGCCACAAATAGCCGCCGAACTGCGAATCTTTGCCAAAAAAAGGTCCTCAAGTCCGTTTCAGCTCAAGAAGTCAGGCTTGTGCCCCATGGTAGCAGGCTAAGTACTCAGTACATGTTTCTAGAGTCTGGCACCATCATGTTTGGAAGCACCGAAGAACTATGGAGTCCCCATGAGGGGTGGTTCGAGGGCGGGGATTCCCTAAACCTTTTATAGGGAACCCCACTAAGTAACCCCCTACCCCCACATGGGATTCCACATCAGCCTAAGCTTCCATGTGCTTCTCCCCCCCCCCTGGACAAAAGTAAGCCTATGTCCAGTAGTGGTAGCTTCCCTTTAAAACCAAAAGGGGGAAATAAATGAAAAACCAACGGGGGAAAATTAAATTGAACACCAACAGGGAAAAATCAATTAAATACCAACAGGGGAAACGACGTAAAACAAAGAGGGGGAAGTAACAATTAAAACCAACAGGGGGAGCTACATCAAAACCAACAGGTTAACATAAATTAAAAACCAACAGGGGAAACACAAATCATTCAAGCCAACAGGGGCAAATCAACTAAAAACCAACAGGAAAAATAAATTAAGAAAACTAACAGGGGAACAATAATTATGTCCAACAGTGGAAAATAAAGTAAACACCAACAGGTGAACATAAAAAAGAAAAACAAAAAGAAGAAAAAACAGGGACAATACATGGGGAATAAAAAACAAAAAAATGCTCATTTCAGCACATGGAAGTCAGAGAAAGGGGCTGCTCCCCGCCTGCTCCCCGGGCTCCATGTCCCGCGCGGGGCCCAGCAGCGCCGTGCCCGGCAGGCGCCCGGTGACCGGGGCGTTCAGCGCCAAGGCGCCGCAGAGCCGCTGGTCCCAGTGCCGCGCCACGCCGTCCAGGAGACTGACGCAGCTTGTTGGTTTTTCTTCTGTTTTTCTCTTTTTTTTGTTTGGTCGTTGCTTCTTTTTTATTCAAACAAATGTGGTTTTTGCTTTTTTTTCTCCGGCGTCCCAGGTGCAACTAGTTTTACTCCGGACATGAAGCAGTGATTTTTGGGGGGACGTTGCGGGTGCAACCAGTTTGGTTCTGTCAGCTACAGGTCGCTTTCTCACAGCCGGCTGAATTCTGATTCTGTTTTCTTTTGTTCACTTGGTTTCATTGGATCCGGACTTGAAGCAGTGATCACTCACTCACTCACTCACTCACTCACTCACTCACTCACTCACTCACTCACTCACTCACTCACTCACTCACTCACTCACTCACTCACTCACTCACTCACTCAAGTTCGCACGGGGTCTCTCTGGGCGCAGCTGATTTATTGGGGGGGGGGGGGAGCAGTGATCACCCTTTGGGGGCCAATAGAAATGGACCAAGCAGCGGAAACTAAAGTCATGAACCACTGTGGATCCGGAAGTTGCAACCAGTTTACTTGCAACCAGTTGAAACCAAACTAAAAGGCCAAAAGGTCAGCTTTGCGCAGGTGAAACACAACACAAACTAAGAAAACGAGGATTTGGTGGGGTGCATATTTTGCCTGGGACATCCGAGGTCCCTGTTCAAACATGGTTTAACATCTTTGTACGGGGCCGACGGCTGGTTGCGTAAGCCAAGATGCCCAAACTTGGTGGGAATTTGGGACCTTCGTTTGGAGTTGGTAGCTTTTTAGGGTTGCTGAAAGAAAAACTCAAATGTACCTTGCAACGTGGTTGGAGTTTCTCGATGGTTGGAGTTACCACGTTGCCCAGTGGCCTGGAAAAACAAGGAATCCTTGGGGGTTTGAAAGTGGAAAAACAAGTTGCTGGTACCCAAATGGTTCGGGGTTCGTTGTTTATCTGAACAACGACAGCTTTGATTTGGGGCCAAGAACCTGCTAAGGTGTGGATTGTGGGTCAGTTGCTGTACTAGGCGGAACCATTCCTGAAGGTACAGGACCCCAGCAAGAGGCACACTCCCTAATCAAGCAGGATTCAATCCTGGATTCCTTCCCCCCAGTTGTCAATGACGCTTGGTTGAAAAAGGACACCCGTTGTCTGGTTTGATCATGTTTAGTAGGAATCCCACTCAACAGGAAGCGACAAAAACGGTGCCACTGAACAACTCTGTGCCAAAGCCCCCTTGCTGGTGTATCTCTTGGCCACTTGAAGGGATGCTGGACACGTGCCCAAACAGGACGTACCCGCCCCTCGGGAAAAAACAGAATCGGGCGGTCCAAAAACTGAGCCTATGGTGGGCACCCCCGAACATGAGTTTAGGGGGCTTCCTTGGCTCCCCAACAAAAAAGAACATCCATGGGTGCGTTTTTGGGGACCCCACCAAAATGGTGCATGTCCTCTTGGTTTTCCCTATCGAAACCAACCCAAAAAGGGGTTCCCCAAAGACAGACTTCTCTCATGGGATTGTCTCCTTGCGGGGCTTCCCGCCAAAAAACGCGTGGCTTTCCCTTTAGCTTCCCTTTAAAGGACCCCACCCCAAGGGAAGCGCCAACCCGAGGGAGCCCAAGGAATGCGCCGGGGCGGGCCCGGGGGCGAAGACGCCCTGCTCCAGGCCGTGGTGGAGGAAGAAGCCCAAGGCCCAAGCGGCTTCCGAGCGCTTCAGCGCCTCGGAAGCCACTCAGATGCCCAATGGATTTTTTTATGGGGAAAAAAGCGGGTTGGTTGACTTTAAGGGGAAGCCTCCCAGATTTTGATGGGAAAAAAGGATCTGCAGTCGATTTTTGTTGCTGTTGGTTGACTTTATATAAAGGGGAACCCTTCTCCAAAAGAAGGGAACAAGGGGAAGCTGGCCAAGCTTTGGTGGTTCAAGTGGTTGCCCCCTTTTGGGGCTGGGTCTCATTTTTGTTCGTGGGTTTCAAGGGCAGCCGAAGGGAGCCCCTGAGTTCCGGGGAAGAAACGAGGATAAGAGCACCCTCGGCTTACATCGCTTACCAAGGAAGACCCTCAAAACCTCGCCCAGACCTGGTCGCCCGCTAAGCCCCGGATTCCATTGAGTACGCACCCTTTAAAAGGAACTCTTGCCGTTCGAACTTAGTCAGGTATCGCGATCCTAGCTTCTCCATTGCATTCTCAACGGGAAGTTGGCTCGAAACGCGTGCAAAGCCGCAGGGAAACAAGCCCTGGGATCGGATGGTCCCCCTAGTTGCTGACTGGAACAGCCCAAACATGCTGCAAATGATTTGCTAGAGTCTATCGTATCTGAATAAACATTTAACTATATCTCTATATCTATAAATGCATGTATATATATATATAGATATACGCAGGTGATGTACATGCCTCTCAAATCACCCAAGAGCGGACCAACATGAATTGCGCTTGCTTCGAACCGCAAGTGACCAGCACAAGATGTGGTTGCGAACGCGCGCGCGCGCGCGCGCCTGCTTCAGCTTTAATCTTTGAAGCTCTTGCAGAATCTCGTCATTGATGTCCACTGTCCTGCACTTCATCGACACATTTTTCTGACCGGCTGAGTTGATTGGCCAGCAAAAGCGCAAACTTCCTGACTAACATGATAATTACCCGCCAACGAACATTGCCAACTCAACTGGCAAGTTTCCCTATGAAAGTAGCCTTCATGGGTGAAATCGGTGCAAACGCCCTCGCCCTCAGACTACAGTGCGAAACTTACACCAAACACACCAAAAGTCCAAAAGGCGAGCTAAGCCTGGCAATGTCCATGTCTCAGTTGTTCAGTGAGCCTGGAAGACAAAGGGAATCCTTTTTTGGGAAGACCATTTTTAGTGGGGCAGCCACCCAAAAAACAAGGAAAAAGGGTGCCTCTGAACAACTGAGATGTTGCCGAGTCAGACTCAAAATGCCATGCCACTAACCGTCGCAGCAAACCCAGCGCAAGGATTGCTCCGAGGTGCATGAGGCATGCAACTCTTCAAGTGTTGCTTGGTGGCTCACCCCGTTTTGTGCTGCGACCCTGGTAGGAAAACCCTTTTCATGCTTGGGAAGGTCACCCAACAGAGGAAAGAGAGTGCCACCGAACAACTGGGTGCACTGCGCTTGGTGGTTTTGGCGGGGGGGGGGGGGGGTGATCTGCATTATATTCAAATCATCTTCAAGCATGGTGCCCCTCACTTGCTGGTTCTTTTTCTGGGGGGGTGTAGCTAAATGTATGAAAATCATCTTCAAGCATGGCACAGCCATTTGGCAGGGGGGAGGGCATACCCTTCTGCACCCGGCCTCTGCGCCGTGGTGCCATGCAAAGCCATGCGCTGCTCTCCTGGGGCCGTGCAAAATCAGCTCCTCCCTACTTGATTGAGCAGGCGTAGGCCCTCTGCAAAACCTTGATTCGCAGGCACTTGCCAAAAAGGCGAGAGAATATGTAGGCTTTTGCGGGGGGCGTAAGGGAAGCCAAAGTGAGACCAAATACTTCCACGACGATTCCAAATGAAAGGCGGGCACCTTTGGGATTTCCAAGTAAATCAAGAATATCAGTTCCCAAATACACTCCTGGGGGGTGTTTTCCCCTTTACCACATTTACAGGATTCCAGCAAGTTGATCTTGTCTTTGACCCGCCAGCTGGATGACCAACTTTGTCCTGCCTGAGTACACCCTGAATGTCGCACCAAAAGAGTTAAAGCCACATGGACAAAAGGTCTCCCTCCAGGCATCCGCTTGATAAGAATAAGATGATCCGAGTCCGGCCCATAGTCAACCCTGAAATGACACAGCAGCTGGATTTTCGGAGGGGGCCCCAGTTGAAGCCTTGAGGCCCACTGCATTTGGGCAGCGTGGTGAAACAAACATGCTGCTTTTGCGGCGCAGCAGCCAGCAAATGGTTGCGACCATCTGCGGAAAAAAAAATGTTACCCTCTCGCCAATCAAATGGCTGTGGGTCCAAGACTTCCACTTTCTTAAGCCCCCTGGAAAAAACATAAAATATGTCCAGTAGTAATTGGTTGTTGGTTGTTGGTTGTTGGTTGTTGGTTGTTGGTTGTTGATTGTTAATCTAAAACCAAGACGGGAACGAACACACAAACATATTTCTAAGCAAATGGATGAACATAGGTACCGATTTCTCACCGAGTCTCTGTTGAGCATCCCTGAGAAGGGCATCTCCGCCGGCAAGGCGCGGAGCCAGGCAATAGAGCCGCCTAAGCGAAAGCGTTGGCGGCCCGTACGACGGAGCAGGAGTGAGAGGACAGCACTTGGCATCACTCTTATCATTTGATTCATACATCCAGCCTACAACGGATCCATTTGGCTGTGGGTCAAAATGAATGGTACCATTTTGGGGTAGGTGCACCACCCATTTTAGTCGATTTTAGTGGGGATTGGGATGTTCACTGGGGGCTACCCGGGATTTTGACCCATGGCCATCTGATCCACTGATCCACTCGGATGTCCTACAAAAAGAACACGTCTGAATCTGTTGCTTGCCAGTAAGGAAATGGCTGGGAAATGGGACAGTAGCAAGTCGTAGCGGAGACACGATGCCTATTTCTGACAAACGCTTCTGAACCACGGGTGCCCTGCACCAAATGTTGGTCTGGTGTCCATTGTTGGTTTGGTGGTGGTTTGCTTTTCAAATTCATCCGTTGTTTCTGTTCCCTTTCCCCTGCAGAAGAGACCCCTGCAACCTCAAAATGACTTGGTTGGGGACTAAAATCCTAAATTATGTCACGACCATGGCAAACTGGGCTGAAACTGGGCTGTCCTCGAATCCCCTGCTAATGGGTTGAAAGGGAAAATGGGTTAAATGGAAACCCAACTCCTACACCAACCAAGAATCTATAGATTCAAGGGTTACCGGTTTGGGGCCCAAAAAGGAAACAACAAACCGTCCAAGTGCGCTGCTCGCACATTTTCACGCTTGAACAGCCACACTGCGGATGCAACGGATGTAAAACCCCAAACTGACCGATCAAATTCTTCACCCCCCTCTGCGTGTTAAAGGGGCCTTTCACAAAGCAGCCAAACAGAAACACAACAGAGGGAGAAGGTCATGGGGAACCGTTGTATACATGCAAACCATGACAGTTGCGCTTTTAGCGCCACTGCCAAGTAGATTGGTAACCGCTGCTGTCATTCCATCCTCCCCAACCGGACCAGTTCTGCCAGCTGCCTTGGCTCCAATGCTCACCCTCGCGGGCGGCGGGAGCACTTTGATCGGCATAGCGAGCGGCATTGCGAGCGAGGTGCTTGGTGCTCTCGTTCTTTGAAAACTCAACTGAGTTTCGGGCATATCGCTCGTTCTGGCTGAATATCCAGTCCATTTCGTGGCGGAGGTCCTCGAGGGAATTGCTTCGCAAATGGATGATGCCATTCCAACATCCAATGCTGCGAGGCTTGTCCTGCTCGGAGACAACATTCACAAAAGCCCGTGGACTGTATGGCATTCCCTGAAACATGATGATCCAACGGGAACTGAGTGCATCCTGCAATTCGCTGGGCAAAAACTCCACCTCCGTCTTTATGTACGCGAGCCTTGCGATTCGCGACTCAGAAGTTGATCCAAGGCCAACTCCAAGAGTGCGCTGGGCTTGCGACTGCTTTGGAGCAGCCAAGACGAGGTTTGCACACAACTCCATGCGGAGTATATCCGCATCCCGACGGCCCACTTCAAGCATACGAACCCTGTATTGAAGGTCGAGTTCATAGCGATCAAGTAGAGAGTGGTAGCCGTTCTTCAGGGCGGACTTGTGCTTCTTCCGGGCCTCCTGAATGACAGCACTGTCCGGGGAGTTCAGGCCACGAAGGATGCTACTCCGATCCTCCTCGCGGAGGTCAAAAGTTCCCACGGATGCCAAAACCTGGGCTGTGACATGGGTGCTGAGGCCCATCTTCTTCAGCAAATTGGAACGCTGCACAAGGTAATTCTTTTGCTGCTCTTTCAACAGGCGAGGATTGAGGGGTGACAACTGCCCACATGATGTGCAGTGGACCTGCCCCTCGAACACACTGTTGTTGCAAACCGGGCACGTGGCGACATTCAGCTCAACGTTCTCCATTGGATTGAAAGTCTTCTGTCTCTTCGCTTCCCCTTGCGGGGCGCGAGGAGACGCCACATTGGTGCGGGTTGTAGCAATGCGCTCCAGTGCTGTGGACCGATCATCAACCACGGCTTGGTCGCGCTTCATCCCCTGGGGTTCATCCTCAGTCGCCTCAGCTGGTGCACCTGCATCCGATTGCTCGGAGCGAGTGTACCATACATCGCCATTTGTAGCGTCCAATACAGAAATAATCGTGTAGTTGGGCACCTTGTCGCGCGTGAGGACGCCATCGCTCTCTGTCTTGAAAAAGCAAAGCCCTGCGCGAATGGCCATCCTGAGGTCGATCTGTATTTCCAAGGGCTTGTTAGCGCGTACACCTGAGATGTAATTTTCGTTCGTGCTCGGAATGTCAGCGAAGAAAACGTGAGGTCTGCCTGTCTCGTGCTGGTCACCTCCTCCTGGAAGCAGTCCGTTTCGCATAATGTTGGCGAAGTTCCGCTTATCGGTGCGATGATAGAGCACCGTAGGAGGGTTGCTGCAGACGTTCCAGCCAGACCAGCGCCCGAGGTCCGTCCCCGGGTTCACGTACCACTCCTTCGCGATGCCGGAGTCGTCAATTTGGAGCCAGTCCTCATGGCCTTGGGAGGCCTTGATCTTGAAAATCCAATGAGAACAGGGGACGTCTCCGCACCGGCTTGCGTCCGGGCAACCAAGCGCAATGAACCTCTGCTTTTTGTCGAGCTTGAAGATGTCCATGATGCTTTGAATATTCCATGGAATGGGATGTCGCAGCTCCTTGCGAAGCGCGAGTCCCAAATCTTCAAGGTCCATGTAGCCGTCCTCATCCATCACGTACCCACATCCTTCTGTCCCTCGACCACGGAGGATCTTCGAGATGCACGTCAGGGAGCTGTGGTACTC
The DNA here is from genome assembly GCA_963377175.1 of Effrenium voratum. Taxonomy (NCBI): domain Eukaryota; class Dinophyceae; order Suessiales; family Symbiodiniaceae; genus Effrenium; species Effrenium voratum. The sequence continues at coordinate 415,696 of CAUJNA010003404.1, read as the reverse complement.
ATTGCTGATTCTCCTGACGGAAGGGTCGTAATCAAAAGAAGGCTGCTTGATGATCTCAAGTCGCTTGGGGCCCTCACCATAGTCAACATACTTCACGCCGTCATGGATGCTATAAACCCAGCAATCGTAGTGGCCCCCAGTCACGTTCCTCCCGTAGGAGTCGAGTGGTACCGGCCTGCTCGTCGCCTCGTCCCTCTGTGCCACCGCAGCCGCCTTTGCACCGGCTTGCGCCGGGCGAACACTTTCGGAAACATCAGCACCGGAAGGCTCACCTGAAGTTGCAAATTCGGCTGGATCGACAGGGGCAAAATCGAGGGGCTGCCGGAACTCCACTTCTTCACGGGTGAAAGGGAGCCCGATCATCTCTGACAATGAAACGCCGCACTTCGTTAGCGTTTCCTTGCAGTACGCGAGAACCTCAACGTTGACTGTGCAATCCTCTTGGTGGCGCACCTCGAGCACATCGATCGGACGCATTGTGCAATCATGCGAACGTGTCAGCTCGGCTACGCTGCCCATTGCGGGGCGCAAGATGGAAAGCATGTACAACATATGATGGGTTCCGCGCATAAACTGGACGGTCTTCGTGATATTGTCGTCACTGAAGCACATATGATACCTGTCCAGCAAATCGATGGTCTCGACGAAGGGTGTAGCATCAACATATACAAACATATTGTTGGGGTCGCCGATGATGTAATCCCGGACTTCCGTCATGAAACGGTCCCAAATCATAGAGAAGCCGTAGAGGTAGCTCTTCGCGCCGGTCATGACTCCAAGGCATGCGCAGCCCTTGCGGGCCGCGAAATCCCTGGTCCAAGCCAGGTGCCGTCTGGTGTCAGCGAGAAGTTGCTCGGCGTCTCCGATGGGGGTGTCGTAAGGATATGTACCAGTGGGCTCGAGGCCGTCCTTCCCAACGAGCTCGTTGCCATTCCAGTAAATCATCGGAATGATGGTGGCTGCTGGGTAGTCGGTACGCACCTCGTCGATGAGGGCGGCCAACCGCTTGCACAGCTGTTGTAAGCCCTTGCCCCAAAGCATTTCAGACCTCCATGCACCGACACGCGCCGGGCGAGAGGCATCCAAACGCTCCGCAAAGTCGTACTTGCGAAGCTTGCGCTTCTTGCCCGAAACCATGGACAGTCCTGAATCAGCGACAGTCACATAGATAAGGAGGTCGCGGTCTGGTACACGTGGGGCCTGCAAAACTTTCAAGTACGGTTCGCTTATGGTTAACAGGGGTGTAAGCAATTGCAGGTAGTGCGGTTGGTCCTGCACCCATGTATGAATAAGCGACTGTGCAGAGGTCGTCTCGAGGAGGCCCTTGACCGTGGCGGCGAGGTTAGCGTCGTATTTGCCGTTCGTGCATACCGAAGTGGTAGCGACATTCTCCATCCATCTCCTCCATGCCGGATCGCAATCCCTCGCGGGATGCGCCATAGCCGTCGCGCTGCTCATTGCGAAGAAGATGCAGCACAATCACTCGAAAGCAACGGCTGCATGGTGGCATGTTCAGAAAATGCATTGTGAACGGCATCGGTGTAAACATACGTGTATCCCTCGGCTTCCTTCAAATGCGTACCACGGCTTTCATCATGCTCGTGAGAACCATCACACTTGAAGTACTCAACCACGGAAATAGTGGGCATATTACTGGCAACGACCCACTGCTTTTTCATAGGTTTTCCATTTCTCCCTTTAATGCCGATTTTGCAACCATGGAATTCGTACTTGTTCATCTTGTACTTAGTCAAGAAACTCCATAGTTCGGGCCATTTCCAATAACGACACGCCTTGGGAAGTTCGAAGGCAACTCTAACGTCATCAGAATAGACATCATTGAGAATGCGTTTGAACCCTCTCAGCAGTGATCGGAATTGCTTGATGTGACCCTCAATCTTGGCAGCACCTTTGGGAGTTTGCTGGTTGACATAACCCCACGGGCATCCTCCAGTGCAAGGCAATGAAACGTAGAACATTATTGCACCCTTAGGATTCTTGCTCCTAAATTCGGCAATTTCATGGACTAACCACTGCCTGCATGTATCAGAGCACCCGTCTTCGGTTTCAGTTACCCGAATGACACGACATCCCTTTGAAGAGTCTCTTGATTCGCCCAACCGTGAGGTCGTCGAACAACAGAACTCAATAAGGAGGCGCTTGGGCTGAGCGTTGCATAGCGCGGCGATCTGCCCCCCCTGATCACTAACTTCTCCGGCCTTGGCGCACGGGGAGAGCAGCAAACTGGTGGCACAGGCTCGCGCCTGGCGATTGGGGGAGATACCGATCAGCTCAAGTGCATGGTGCCACACTGGGGTGCTGTCAAACGCCTTGGTCAAGATGTCTGCAGCTTGGAGGGTAGTGTCAACATTGATTAACTCGAACTGCCTATTCACGAATTGCTCCTGGAGCCATCTGAAGCTAATGCGTTGGGTCCTATCCGTGTGCCTTAGCTTCTGTGAGTGTCCCTGCTGCAGGATAGTGATCGTGGCCTGATTGTCTTCCATCAGCTTAACTTTCCACTTATCACTGAGATGCACAGTTAGGGCATTGATATTCGCTACACTTGTGCCCGCATCAACATTTCCGTACCGAATTTCATCCAACTCGGGGTCGATGCGAGCAACAATGCCATCGGGCACATCAAGGGAGGCCTTTCCTGCCTTTTGAGCATACCCATGTGCTTCTTTCCCAAACAGGCTGAGCTGGCAGAAAAGCGACAGCGTCGGCAATCCCTCTGCTCTGAGCGCCTGATTCGCAGCGATGACCTCGGCTTCAGTCGAGCTTGTTGCGGTCGCTGTCTGCTTCCTACTGAAGGCATTCAGTGGGTAGTACGTGTTTGGCCCTACCAGGATCATGGTGCAACCAGTTGTACTATGCGAGTCGTATTCGCCTGCCCAATCCGCGTCAGCGAACAACCACAGCCTACAATCAGAGAACTTATCCCCGATAAAACCTCGCATCTTTAGGTCCTTCGAACAGTGTATGTAAGACACAAGCCGATGTAGAGCGCTGTCGCACTCAGTGGACCATTTACTCACGCGCGAGGCAAGGCTTTGCGTGGCTCTTAGCAGGTCATACCTAGCCATGCGGGCTGCGAATAGAATCTTCATTAGTACTTTTGCAGCGATCGTTTGAAGCCTGCCCTTTGGCTCCTCTTCATTTACGACAGGTCTCGCGACCTTCGAACCAATGAATGGAGTGCTAACCTTACTCAGCGAAGAAACGTTCACCTTGGCAAGTTCGCAATATGCGTCAACGCATGACTTGAGGAAATCAGACATGTCGTACTCAACAATGTTGACTTCTTTAGTCATACAACCAACAGGTTTATCGCATATCGTTTCGGGTCCTTTGAACTTCGAAACCTTGACTTCTTTCTTTGCCGCGGTTTTGTCTCTCATTGATCCAGGCTTAGAGGGCAATGCACATTGCAGAGCTGCTTCCTGATTCTCACCGTAGGAAAACACAGTACGTCCGGTCCACCACGCGGTGTCCGCAGAAATGCGATCACTTGCATGACGCGACCACTCATCGCAAATTGGACTTGATTTGGATTGATCTTTGATTGTCACACGCTGGGGGTCGAGGCTGCAAGCGAATGCACTCATTTGCTCCTTAGGACGGAAAAGGCACTTTCTGGGCTGCAAGTGATAGCGTGTCCACGTTTTCGTGTTCTCATCATGCTCCCAGTAGTCCTCAGTCCTTCTTTGAGAGCAAACACCCGCGTGTTGCGCAGAACCCTCAAACACGTGATTGAAAGGGTGTTCCTCTTTAGACAATCTGACATTGTTCTTTTCGATGTGATGACACCCAAAGTATCTACCGAATGGCTCGGGCGCGTCGATCTCGACAACCTTCCCGATCAGTTCCCATCCCTTATCAAGGCTACCGGCGGGTCCTGCAAGCTTGAAGTCATCAACATATACGACGAGCAGCAGGTCGAGTTCCGGATGATGGAAAATGGATGTCCATATTTCGGGCAACACTCTTACAAAGCCTTGCTTGCTTAGGGCATCTTCGAGGTGCTTTTCCCAAAGCCCCCCTGAATCGGGATGTCCGTACAAGGCTAGCACAAGTGGAACAATGGGGTCAATGTATTGTTTGCTCCAATGGCTGGGCCATCTGTTCTTGGGCAATCTAAGCCATGTGGGAACGCCTTTGAACAGGGCTTGGATGTAGGCTTGCTTCGCATCGGCTTGCGCCTTGCGGTAGCCGGGCTGCGACCCGAAAGCGTCGAGGATTTTGGCTGCCTCCATTGACGCTGGGCTGGACCCTAGCTCCGCAAATAATGCTGCAACAGAGTTTTCATCGTAAACATTGTTCCCTTGGAAAACGGTCCTTCCTTTGAATTTCTTGTTGGGATCATCATCGGGAAGCTCGCTACCCTTCTCGTAACAAGCCTCGAAAATCCTTCCAATGTGAACCTTTTCCCCTTTGTTCTGGGCTTCTCTGATGACGCGCCTACACTCATTTACTCTGAACTCATCCCAAGTGCCTTTCTTTCGAAGGTTTTCCCATTCCTTGTCAAGGGCAGCTTGGGCCTTTGGCGTATTGGCTACTTCGGCTTTTGGTACAAGCCTGGCAACGACTGCACTGAACAGTTCAAGAGCAACATCAAATTCAACCTTCTTGATTCGCTCTTTGACCAACTCACGCAATTGCGGGCGATGCGGCTCCTTCGATGACTTGTCACGTTCCGGAAGAACGGACATCGCAGGCGCGTGCCGGATCACAGGCAATGTCGGCTCGCCCTCGCGGGCGGCGCTGGTCGGCTTTGCACTCGATGCGGCTTCGGGGTGCTCGGATCTGGCCTCCGAAGAGACTGCTGTCTCAAGCACTGCCTTCTTGGCATCTGCACGGAGCTGATCTTCGTACTGCTGGGTTAGGGCCTTTCGGTCCTGGCTGCCGAGCATGACCCACATGTCAGACGGGATATCGGGAGGCCTTTTGGATCCGGCCTTCCTACGGACGAGCCGAACCCCATCCCACACATAGCCATCAGGTACTGGTGACCCATCAGGCATTATGCTCGGGTCGAATGCGCCGCCTTTGTCGGGCACGACAGGCTTGGTCTTCACTTCGGATTTCTCCGATGCGGCGGGTTCCTCGATGTGGGCTTGCCCACGTTCCAACGGCACAGGATCATCTCGTATCCTAGCATTGGCAACAGGTGGATGAGATGCAGGGTCTTTCAACAACCTCATCGGGAAGATGAACTCATCGGTCGGAAGCTCAATGCGCTTAGTTCGCTGTACCGTGAGGGACGCATGTTCGATATGGTAATCGAGCCCTTCTAGTTTTGCAACGAGGAACTCACCCTTCCATGCGAACCCAGGCTGAATATGGTACCCGAGAAACACGCCTTCATTCGATGTTGGCGAAGTCTTGCCTGCCTGATTGTCAGCTCGTGCAGGGTTGTTCCAGAACAGTATCTTTGCTCCGAAAGGTATCTCAGCTTCATCAAAGGTCTTGTTAAACCTGAGGTACCATGGCGAATCATTTCCATTCAACTGTGGCAGGATGTTGGTCGCAACTGCATTGTGCTGGATGGCAAATGGCCACATCGACAGTGGGAACCCTGACTGGACAAGGTTCGCACGTGCTCCCTCCAACAGATGTCTGATTTCCCTTTCCACGAAAGATTTGGAAGAATCAACATATTCAATGGAGGTCTGATGACGGTACCCCAACTGCTCTATTGCGGCTTTCAATTCCCGGGAGTTATCAGTGTAGAGAACCTCAACCTCATCCCTACCGGAAATGAAATGCTGGATCCCTGCAACGGATTGCTCCGTGCTTTTGCTGGTCGACGGGTAAACGTACCTGAACTGCGTATGCACGTCCTTGATCACAAGAGCACACCATTCACCTTTTATGCCTTGCTCGATGTTGGCCTTGAGAATCACATGATCAGCAATGATGTGATCTCCAAACGCTTTCGTCTCGAGCCTTCCCTGCCCGCCTTTCGATCTTGCATATGGGGCAAGCATCTTGGCACGTTGGCAAGTGCGGCAAAAGGGATTCTTCGGATAGTGTGCAAACAAGTGCTCTTTGGTACCTGCTTCGGCAACCAGATCTTGCTCTTTGCGGGATCTCACAAACCGCTCAACTTCGTCGTCGGGATCATCACCTTCGTCGATGCCTTCGTCATGAACTGGCGCAGGCGCTGGCTTTGATGCTGCTACTGCACTCAACGATGGCTCAGCTTCACAACTAGAGTCCATGTATGGCACATGACCGTCAACCTTGAGCTGGATCAGAGCACCGTCAGGGCGAACCATGGTTGGTGCCTTCCCGGATTCCCAATGAAAGGAATATCCTTGATCCAGACACTTCACACCCAGCGACAGCACTGCGGGAGAACTCTCGAGGATGTAAGGCTGAGCAGGCTCGCACAATGCATCGACATTGATGTCGGCGATCTCGGAAGCAGTGATGTTTCCGTTTGCAGTCACAAGGCGAATAGGCTGCGGGGCCTGTTTTCGGATTGCCTTGGACGCATTCCTCAGTGCAGCCTTGCTGATGAGGTCCTGCTCACTACCGGAATCAATGAGCCACACATCCTTTCCCTTTGGGGCAGGGGTGGCTGCCCTTGGCGCTTCGACATCCTTGCGAACATCGTGAGGCGGCATGGCAACTCTCAGGCACTCATCACACGATAGGCTTGAGATGGAATCAGATTCCACATCGCACATGAAACCGCAAGCGGGCTGGGCTCCATTCTCCATGGCTTTGACTACGGCATTCAACTGATTCGCGGCCTTGCGCGCTGCCTTGTTAGTCCCTTTGGTCGGCCTGGGGCAGTCCTTGGCACTTGGAAACATCCTATTGTACTGACGTTCCTCATACTCAAGCTTGAAACCATCGCCTTCGGCGGGGATTTCATGAACATGAGCATTGGTGTCGAATGACACTCCAATTGGGTTGATCGGCTTTGCGAACATGGCGTACCTGGTGCAGACTGCAGCGGCTTTGGCCTTGGGCTTAGGCTTAGGTGAATTTGCACGCTTCTTAGCCGCAGGATTTGCATTGGCCTCGCTGCTCGATGCCGCGGCGGCAGATTTGCCGCCCGTGGAGGCATGGCTAAACTTGCATTTATCACCTCTCGTGCACTTCCCTTGGGCAAAGAAAGAACACGGTGCTTTCTCTCCTTTACCGCCTTTGGGGGAACTTGGCCTGCCGCGGGTCGCGGAGCGTCCTCGCGGCTCCTTGCGGTGCGCGTAAGGGCAGTTTGCCCCCCTCGTGCACGAGCCCTTCTGGAAGTCAAAACAGTACTTCTCCTCGGTGTCCTTCGGCTTAGGTGCGCTCTTTTTCTTGGGGTCCCTCTTTTCAGGAGCGGCAGCACCAGCCTTGGGCGTCGGGGCTTTACTGGCATTGACCTTGGACACGCGCTCTCGGTTCTCGCGGAGCCTATCCCTCTCGATTAGATCCCTCATGCAACGCATTAGGAAATCGTACGATTTATTGGGATCATCGTCACGGCAACGATCATATGTGTCGATGTCGTACCGCAACAGATGGCAGCTTCTCACTTGGCGAAGCAAGATGTCTTTCAACACCTTTTCTTCCGGCGGCCTTTTCATGCCGGCGATCACGGAATCCCAAGCATTCAGGAAACGCTTGAGATCGATGATTCCTTCGCCGTGTCGCGAGACACGCAACAGGTCCTCCAAGGAGTAGAGGTTTCCGGCTTCTTCACTGGTCTTGAAATATTGGTCAAACATAAACAAGACCTGCCTTCCTCTCATGGCCTTTCCCTCCTTGGCACATTCTTCCTTTGCTGTTAGGATTCGCTGAGCCAGATCGCCTTTCGCTGAACGCGTGAGCGCTGCGAGAATCTTCGTGTCTAGGGTCACGAATTTTCCCGGTTCGCCGAGCTCCTCCAACAGCTTCTTCTTGTCCTCGCGATCAGACCAGACTTCCATGATCCAAGGCCAAGCCTCGTCTGGACGGTCAGATGCGGCGCGGACATCCTCACGAACCGATGTTTTCCATTCACGGTACGTTTCAGGAGTTGGCATCTCCTTGAATCGCAACGTCTCGCTTTCGCGGGTTCTGGGCTTTTCATCGTTCGTGTGGCCTTTTACTAACTTCATCAACATTTTGGCGAATGCTTCTTGGCCGAGGTTAGGCCCAAGGCCATCACCTTCGTCTTCATCACCATCGCCATCGCCATCATCATCAGGTGGCGGACCGCCGGGAGGCTTACCACCCTGCTTGCGGTCAGTTGACATTGGCCCCTGAGAGAATTGCAGGGGTGGGACCGGTGCACTTGTTTTCACCGGGGATCGGCTGCTACCTGATGGCTTTTCAGCTGGTCCTTGCGGATCGCGAGCATCTGCGGGCAGTGCTTCGCATTCGGCAGTTGGAATCACGCTAGGGGTATATTCATCCCCGTAACCGTCATAGGTAACAAGCGACCTCAACTTTTCCTTTGCATATTGAAACGGATGGGTCAACGGGTCCAACATTGACCTTTGGGACCGAGCTGACTTCATGTCGTCGGTCATCAACTCTGGTGAATCCTCTCGGGTATCACCTACCCCTTTGGGCTTCGATCCATCCTCGCGGAGGTCGTGTTGCTTCTGATACTTCTTCAGCTCATCAAGCTCGTCCTGCAGAAGCCCGTTTTGGTGTGCCATCATGTCAACCGTTCTGGCGTGTGTAGCCTCGACACGGGCTGTGTCATCGGCATGCTTGGCAGCTTGCTCATGGAGGAGCTGCTGGGCTTCAGCCAGGGTGGATTCGATGGCTTGCCTAAACTCAGTTGTTTTGCGTCCCATTTCCGCTTCATGCAATGCTTGGGCATTTTCCTCACACACTTGGCTTATCCTAGCTTCAGCGAAGTTCACTTCTTGCATGAACTCATCGCTCACTCGCTGTTCGTATTCACGAATCCTATGCGACTGGGCTTGCACACATTCAGCGTAGTGTGCATGCAGCTGATTCTGTGCGGCACGGAGCTCCTCACGGTTTTCCGCTTGCAAATGCGTTACAGCTGCTTGATGCAGGGCTTCGGCTTCAGACCTAATGGCTGCATCATTCCCAAAAGCAAAGATTGCGGTATTGTACAGTTGAAGGGAATTCATCAGGGTGCGGTTGTATTGCGCATTAGCGCTTGATGCGAACATTCGCACACCGCCGCCGGTGGCGTTGCCGGAGCTAGCTCCGGCAGCATCCACAGGCATGCTGGATCCATCAACTGGCACAAGGGAACCGTCCATTGCTTAGAGCTAGGGGCCTACGGCTGATAACCTATAGATTCAAGGGTTACCGGTTTGGGGCCCAAAAAGGAAACAACAAACCGTCCAAGTGCGCTGCTCGCACATTTTCACGCTTGAACAGCCACACTGCGGATGCAACGGATGTAAAACCCCAAACTGACCGATCAAATTCTTCAGAATCTAAAAACGGAAAGAACCAAACGGCTGGGAACCGCCCAGGAAAATCAAGCGTCTAGTTCTTCAGCCCTTCTTTTGTTCGCCGTGCTGCTGGCATTCGATGCGGATCGGCGCAGCAGCAGAGCGCCCAAAGCAGTCGCCAGGCCGGGGTGCCTGCCAAAGTCTTGGTTGTTCAGTGACCCTGGAAAACAAGGGAACCCTTTTTGGGGAAGACCATTTTTGAGCAGCCACCAGAACAAAAAGGGACAAAGGGTGCCACTGAACAACTGAGAAGTTTAATCCCTCACCGATCGCTGGCAAGGGTTCAGTTCAGGGTTAGGGTTAGTGGAGGGATGGTTTGAATGGAGGGTTTCTATTAAAGGGTTTAGGGTGTAGGGCTTGGGGGGGGGGGCTGGCAAAAGCCCAAAACCCAACAAAGTCTGCTGGCAACACACTTTCGTTGGGTCCCTGGGCGCAGGAAACCAAAGGAAACCCTTCAGCAGTTGTTTACCCCTCCGATCGTCAATCTGAGGGTGGGGTGGGGTCGGGGGGGGTAAGCACAAGGTCCCTGAATTCTATGCGCTGAAACACCCGATCCGCGCAGGGGATTGCTATGTGGTCACTGGCAGTTAATGGCAAACTACAGGGAACAAACCTTTGTGGATTCCGGGCAGGGCTAAAGTCAAGGCTAATTCTCCTAGAACTGTTTTACGAGGCCCCAACCACAACCACTTCATTCATCCCCTCCAACAAAAACTTTGGCCTGCTGAATTACGCAGGGTGGATGCGCTTCTCACCACTCACTTCCTGAGTGGATTGGCCAAAACTCGTGAGAACTTGAAGTATGGAGAAAATGAAAATGGACTTCCCAAGAAGTACAATGATCAAAACAAGTCTGCGACAGGCTGAAGCGTTCCAGATCCAAGCGCAAAGCCTTGGGGAAGGGAAGCAACTGTTTGAAGGGAGAGCGAGGTAGCCTTCCAAGGAAAATCCTAATGTTCACAGCCCACGTACCGAAATTCGGACAATTCGGGGCAGTCCAGCAAACGGACCCCTTCTCTCAAGGCTGACAAATCCGAGCCCAGGGCCCCTGGAAGAAAAATCAAACAACGCACCGCTTTTTCGCCGTGTTCAACGGGGAACCCGCTAAACAAGAACAAGTTGGTGAGCCCCACTGAACTGGACCCCAAAACCACCACAAGGCCCGCAGGCCTGTCCAGAAAGCTCCGCTCAGAGGCACTCAAGGAGTCTAATTGCTCCTCGGAGTGGTTCACAGGCGTGAAATCAGAGTCAAATACCCACCAAAACAGGCCAAAACACTTGCTTCGGCTCCAAAATTGAACCGTCAATGCTCCGTTCACAGTCTGTGGCATCCGCAAAACAACTACCCGCTAAGCAGGCTTAAAAGGCAAACATGAACAAACAGGCAATTTTGAGAAACCCTGAACATGTTCGCACGTCTTTCTCATCTGTTGCCTCCTAAATGTTAAGGGGGAGCCCGGATTTCAGGACGAGAGAGCGCGTCAACGAGCAAACCCCACCATTCCCGCGAATTGAGGATAGATGCTGAAAACGGGGTTCTGGATAAAACGGAAATGATCCATCCCCTCTTGGCTTCCTGTTGTCTGGCTAAAAGTTTTACTTTTAGTGGGTTAAATGGACCCCCCCCACTAGACCCTGAAACGCTAAAAAGCCAAGGAACCGGATGGCTGGGAACCACCAAGTATTACATAAGCATTTCTTGGTTGCCAGTTAGCACTCAGAAAGGATACACGCCCAAAACCAACTCCATAAAGCTGCGGCTCCTCCATCTCAGGCGTAGGCTTGCTGAGCATCAACGTGTTGGGCACGAAGGACAGCGGCCCCTTCTCCTTGACCTGGGTATCACTGTAGGGACATCATTCGCACGGGAGTGGTATCACTTCTATTTGCGAGGGATCATTCGCACGGGGATTTATGCCCACCAACCATTCAAGAGGCTATTCTGCACATCTGTAAGTTAAGCCTCATGATATTTCCCGGCAAATTAAAAAACACAAAAACAACGAGAGGGTCTTTCGTTGCCTCCCAACATCTGCAAACTCCACGATTTTTCCAACAACATGAAGCACGCATTGGATCCCATCATGAGCTTGCTTTGCCAGAAAGCTCGCCATGGGCATATGGGTTCCTTCAATTCCATCACGGCCTACAAACCCCTTCCCGGCCCTTCCCAACAACCCCGTAAGGTCCATAAGCTTCGATTGAGACCTGGCCCCTCTGATGGAAACGTCAGCACAAAGACTTCCCAAAGCCTGCTGAACAAATGCTCCGGATGCAAGATGAATTTGAGATCCCCGTGATTTCATGGGCAACGAAAGCCTGCTCCAGACTCAAGACATTGAAATCACTGGGCCGTGCATGACGGTCGCACGATGTCTTTGTGTAGCTTCCGACTCAAGTTGCCTGGATTGAAGCATAGCACGGTGAACACGGTGGCTGGCAACACTGAAATGTCACACAGTGTTCCAGCCAGCTGCAAGTCCGGTGCGACCCGCATTTTGCCAGCGAATGTCGCAGGCACGCGCAACATCTTGCTGTGTGTGTTCAACGCCATTTTGTAAGAAGCTAAGAAGCGAGCCCTTTGACAAGTTGGGCTAACACCTTGGGTAGAAAATAACACACAGCCCCCTCTTTTGGCTGCTGGTTTTTTGTCAAAAGGGCACATGACAGGTCCTTCGGGCATTGGGGTGACATGACCTCAGCGGTTCAAACACAAATACCAAGGAGCTCTGAAGGTGGTCACCGCATAGTCCCCCCGCTCCTTGCCGGAGCGCAGTTCTTAGGCCTAAAAGTCTGCCAGGTATTTAGCATGGTTCCCCAGAGTCGTCAACTTGGTCTTGTCCTTTGGTGCAAAAAAACAAAGCGGAGAGGCCGTCTATCAAACATAGACAAGTAATATGTTGCTTTAATTATGTTTTATTAAAACAAAAAAAAAACAGCGGAGAGGCCGTTTGTTCTGGTAGGCACGGGTCAGTGCGCCATGAGAGCTAACGTTTGCTGAACAACTCAGCTTTTCTCCATGTTTGCAAAGTGCTACCAAGACCTGACCAAACCAGTTTTTAAGACGTCGTTTGCCCAGCCTGAAATGTAGTAGAAGGAACCCTTTTTGGCTTGTTGATCCCATTGGCATGCAAATAAGGACGAAAGAGCCCAATCCCAATTGTCTACTTTTGGTTTGGTGATTGTTTTGAGACTTAAGCCTGTAAAACCTTCCTACTAAAGCAGCCAGGTACACGTTCTGTGATTACTTGGGGGTTCCCAGTCCAAGCAAACACTTCCTCCCGAACCATCTAGAGTTCCTGACATTTGGATTTGCTCCAAATGAGGGACACCCCACCTGGCATCCTTGAACACAACGCACACGCACACGCACACGCACACGCACACGCACACGCACGCACGCACACACGCACACACGCACACGCACACGCACACACGCACACACGCACACACGCACACACGCACACACGCACACACGCACACACGCACACACGCACACGCGCACACACACACGCACACACGCACACACGCACACACGCACACACGCACACACGCACACACGCACACACACACACACACACACACACACACACACACACACACACACACACACACACACACACACACACACACTCACTCACTCAGTCACTCACTCACTCACTCACTCACTCACTCACTCACTCACTCACTCACTCACTCACTCACTCACTCACTCACATCTGCATGTTTCTGCAAGAAAATGACTGTGGCCAATTTTTTGGCTCAAATCAGAATTGGCTCCCCCAAGCAAAGAACCAATGGCAAGCTCGTTTTGCACCCCGTTGCCGGTGGATACGCTCGCCAGAGGCTACATCTTTTTCCCTGCCGCCCATCGCCCGTTCCCCGTTTCCCGTCAAGCGGTCCCCTGTGAACGCTGACCACAGGCGCGGCAGCAGTCGCGCGCTGGCCGGCGCGAAGTGAAAGAGGCAGCCCTGGCGACGCAGCGGCTGCAGATAGTCCCTGGCGCCGACGGATGCGACCCATCCCTAAGGTAGAAGAACGGGTGGTGGTTGAGAGCCCTAGGATGTCTTAGGGTTTTCTAGGGTTGCTTGGGGCTCTCTGGGGTTTCGCAGGGAGCCTGAGGCTGGGCCCCTTTAAGGATTCCAGAATAGAAAAAGGGAACACCCCAAAACAGCTTCCCAGGACTTGGTGGCTGGATTGGTTGTTTGGAGGTGTTCCAGGGTGGTTTCCGCCGACCCTTGGGAAAAAAAGGCAAGAAACCAGGAATAACGCCGTTGGTTCATGGCCAGCGGAAAAGCATGCCAAAAACGTGTAGGATCCAACCCTCCTCCCCGCATTCCCCTTTTACACCGGTTTCGGTTTTCCCCGTGAGGCCTGAACGAAGATAACCTTAAGGTCCCTGGTCCCTGCCCATCAGGGCACTGGGAACCAGCAAGGTTCCGGCTTCCCTTTGGGCCCATAGGAACACCAAGTTGTGCGGTCATTTCGCACACGGATCTCATGGGATCAAGTAGCGGGAACCCCGATCGATAGCCCCGCTTGGCCACAAAAAAATGGAATGAGAATCCTCGCGAAAGCACATGGCAAGGATTGAGCGCACTTCCTCCACATCGTGCCCTTGGCTGGTTCTGATACAAGGTTGGTCCCAGTCAAGAACACCCAACATCAAATCCCAAACAGGACATAGCAGAAACCACCTTAAAGGGTGAGCCATCCCCCTCCTTTGAGAAAAGCACGGTTTAGCCAGGCGATTTCCACACCTTGTGTTCGGAGGTCTGCAGTTGTCCGATGTTTCTGTGCCCCTTTTCAGGGAACCCCACGTTTGTTGCTGCTGCTTTTCCTCCGGAAGCCTGTTTTGTTGACGGATGACCCAGACCTCCAGTGATGGGAAAAAGAGCTCCATGTTGGTATCCAGTCGGTTCACAAGGAATCCGAAGCAAGTCCGCTCAAGGTCTGGGGTTCTTGAAACTGCAGTTTTCTGACAGCAGCAAGGCGTGCCCCCCCTTTCTTGAAAGCTGGTTTTGCTGAGGCTACCCCTCATTCCCCATTCTCTTCACGCATTCTCTTTATAAAACCCTTTTTAAGGCTCTAGCCCATGTTTTGAGAAGGATCCCTGAGAATGGGCAGGGTACAGCTAGTAACAGCTAGAACCCGTTGTCCGACTTTATGCAGCTTGCTCATCGAGTTGCGTGGAGGGCGCTTTGCTCGTCGACACCGCAAGCGCCAAAACCACAGCGCAGGCCAGCCACAGCCGGGGTGCAAAGCTCAGCAGCTGACGCAGCCCCCCAAAGCCTCCCGGTGCTAGCTGGTGTTTGTACATACACCTTTTATATACCCCTTGCGCAAATGAACTCAAAAGGCATGTTGATGCTCAGACCTCTCATATACCCCTTATAAAGTGGGTTGGAAACCAGGGGGCAGGTATCTTTGGGTTCCCCCTAAAACCACACAAAATGGCCCCCCACCCTCAAACAAGTCACTCCTGATAGCATTTGTGTAAAAAATAATTAAGGGAGCCCCCCCCAATGAGTAGGTTCCCTTTGGCTTTCCAGTTTTCCCCTTCACCGGTGCGTTCAACCAAAGACATCCCAACAACGGGGTTCAACAAGGATTCGGTCTGAATGGAAAGCCCTGCCTTACTCCAACGGCTCGAGGCTGACCGATGACCATGTTGACTTGTCGAAACTTGGCACGGGGAGGACTCAAACATATAACTGAAACTTCCCTTAAAGAAACACGCTGGTGCTCAAGGACGCTGATGATATGGGCAAAGATTGTCCTGAAAAGCGTGCCGCCCTCACCACATTTCGCAACCAAATGTCGCTTGTACCTGCAAAGGGACTTGTTTCCGTGAGAGCGTCCACCCAGAAAACTGGGTTCGATCACAAAAGGAGAGTCCTCTGCTGGGTTGGCGTTGGCCATGTTTCAAAAACAAGCTAGTTAATCACTGTTGTTCACTCAAGCTTTCTTCTAGTCATGGCAAACCAAAGGCAATCGCCCTAAAATGTCCCAAGCCCTTTGGATATGATAGACACAAAGTGTTGGACACATTTGGGTTGGCAAGGGGGACAGGGTCGTCAACAAAACTGCTATCGGGTTTCAGCTGATGACCTTCTATTTTAGAAAACTCCCACGTTGTTTCATCAACGCGTCCCATTGAAGGAGCCAAGGCCAGCAGGTTTCTTCCATTCAGCCCCTGCCTGACTTCCCCGCCGCTTTGCCATCACGCTTTTTCCGCACCATGGCACCGACCAAATATGATTTTGGCTTGTGCTCGTTTCACTCCCGAAGAGACGGAATCGCTCTGTATCTGCCCAGATTTATGGAGGGTTGCCAGCGAGGGGAGTAGTCCTAGTCAAGAACGGTGTAGCCCTAGTCAATCAAATGGGCGGACTTGCTTTGGGGTAACCCCAAAGTGGGTGTTCTGGCTTTCCTGCATGTTGCTTTTGCACACTCTTCAATCGATTAGTGTTCTGCTTTATCTGGGTGCTAGTTCGGGAAGCAGTTTGTGCTATGTAGCAAGGACTAATCCTGAGTCCCTGTTGCGAGCCCCGGTGTTGCCGACTCATAGCCGTGAGGCTTAGCTTGAGCCAACCCCGGACAGCCCACAGCACAGCTAGGTCCATTTCTTTGTAGGGTAATCCCGTCGCGTTCCCTCCGAATGACGCCTTCACAGAATTTATAAAGGATACCTCCGAAAGCCGCCTTCTTTACAAGGGAAACCTCCAGATCAGCTGGTATTTGGGCGACTGTACTGGTGCTGGATAACCTTCTTGGAAAAGGGATTGCAAGGGGCTGGGTCCAGAGATCCCACGAAGCCACGTGAGGGAACAAAGCGAAGTGAACTTCTCAAGTCCAAAGAAGTTGAGACAAAACAGGCAACTTGGCCCATGGGATACACCAAACAAACAGGAACTTCCCAATTCCGGCCCAGGTTTCGTCTAACCCTGATGCAGGGAACTAAACCGAAGCGGAACATTCGACATCAGCTCGTGAGTTTGGTGGTCATCCTTGGTCTGGAGGTCGGGGTTCCCCATTTGACCGAAACAAGAACCAAGGCTTGAAATCCAGAAATTCTACTCACCAGCTGAGCAACAACCTGAAGACAATTCCAAGAAGTCCCAAGTACCCAACTGATCCTTTGTCAGGTTGTCATGGGATGGTCCAAGGCGTGCCAAATCGCTTCTGCCAGCGGGTCCACTCATGAAAAGTGGGGTCCATGCCACCAGAGTGACCAAGGACGACCATGGGGTGCAGTTCCATCCGGTCCTCATACAAGGGAACGTGACAAATACAAATTTTAGGTGTTTAAAGGAGTGGACAAAGCTCGAACCAGCTCCCTTTGCACTTGATTTCGCTTTTTGGCTCGGCACCCAAACAAAAATAGTTGAGTTTGCTGGTGTTCGTTTGTTCCATGGGTTTCCCTTCCATTTCCCCCAAGTGGTTTGGTGGTTTGGTGGGTTGGCTTGGTCTTCCATTTCCCCTAGATGGCTTGGCTTGTTCCATAACTTGCCGGTGCCCAGCAGGGAATGTGGGAATGACCCTTCTAAACCATCCAACTGCTGGTTTCCTTGTACTTGGTTGACGTTGGAAGCGAGCAAACATTGAAACTGTAGAAGTTAAGTGGGGATCTACAACTAAACCACAACAGCAACAATGATTCTCAACATCCCCAGCATGGTAGGGGAAGGGGCACAAATTCATTGATTGGTAGTGGGGGCAGGGGCCAAAGACTATCCATCCAACTGATGGTTTCCTTATAGGTGACCAAAGCTCGTTTGCTTTCTGCTCCCCGGCTAAAAGTGAATAACTTTTAGTGGTTTAATACGGAAAACCCAAATTCGTTGGCAAAAAGTTCTCATGTCGGACTGCCGCCGTCTCGGGCCCCGGCGCTCGGAGATCTCCGCGAGGCTAGAGGTGGCCGCTGACGCCGCCTCAGCCTCGCCCAGCTGCTGGGCCTCCTCCTGGCGGCGCGCGGCGCGCGGCTCGCGGCGCGTCCGAGGCCGACACGGCGGAGGCGAGGCGACACGAGGCGACCGGTGGGGGGGGGGGAGAGACCGACGATTTTTTCGGGTGAGGTGGGGGGATGTTGGAAGAGGAAGGCCACGAGGAAACGCGATTTTGGGACAACTAAGTCCTGTGTTGGGTGGGGGTAAAACTAACCTGTCTCACGACGGTCTAAACCCAGCTCACGTTCCCTATTGGCGGGTGAACAATCCGACACTTTGGGACTTCTGCGTCTCAATGATAGGAAGAGCCGACATCGAAGGATCAAAAAGCAACGTCGCTATGAACGCGTGGCTGCCACAAGCCAGGTATCCCTGTGGTAGCTTTTCTGACACCTCTAGCTGAATATTTCTCAGACCTAAAGGATCGATAGGCGATGTTTTCACAGTTTGTATTCGTACTGAAAATCAAAATCAATCAAGCTTTTCCCCTTTTGGTCCAACATGAGATTTCTGTTCTCATTGAGCTTTATTTTGGGAGAGGTTGGATCCAAAAGCTGAACATGAAGGGGTAGTTTCAAACATGTATCAGGCCAGCAGGAATTTCGACGGGAAACTGGAGTTCCAAATGCCACAGGGTTCAACTGTAGAGGTCCCCTTTTTGGCTCGTTTCTTAGATGGAGGATTGTTGGGGGACTGGGAAGGGGTTGGTTCATGGCGCCGCCAGTTTCTGTGAATGGCGCTACAACCCCCCTAAGTGATGAAGCAGGCATGGGCATGAACACTTTCTACAGAAAGGGCTGTCTTCTACCACCGCCTGGAGGTGAAACAAGCTCATCAGGCAGGTGGGATCGTTTCCTTGAGGCTTAGGAAGATACTACAACATGCAAATGCGTGCTCAAATGCCCAGCGGCCAGGGGAAAAAAGGGCATCCTTGTTTGGCTGGTTGAGTTTACAGGGAAGCCTTCCCCCCCAAGAAAAGGAAGGAAAACGGGCACCACGAAATACTGGGCAACTGGGGGTGCGGTTTCGTCGGTTTTTGCCGCGCGGATTCGTCGCTTTGGCTTGGTGGCTCTGCGGGTCGCTCGGCTCCGAGAGCGTGCTGTTGAGCCAAAGCCAGCCAGTAACGGCCGCTTTGCATGGCGCCGGTGGAGTGGAGAGCCAAACCCCAGTTCCCACTAACTCCCACAAGGGCACCCTTGAGAGACAGCCATGCTTTGAGAAACACCTTTACCCACTTGCCCACTGATTGCAAAAATGACGCTTTGTTTTGTCATTTGACTCCATGAAGGTGAAACCACCAAACGACATTCACGGGCAAAACAATGGGGGGGGCACTCAACTGGGAAAAACGGAAAACGACGCCTCCACGGTAACCCCCTAGGCCCAAGTTTCTTGGCTCGTGTTTTGTCGAGCTCGTGGCATCCGTCTCGAAAACCACCGGCCTGGAAGGCTCGCAGCAAGGCCTCCTCCGAGTCCACCTTCAGCTGCTCCAGGCTTTGAGTCAGCCCCTGGCGTCACTCAAATCATGGGATAGAGGGGGGGCAGGGGGGAGGGGGGGCAGTGTCTTGCACCCTGGCAGTCGGGGCACAACACCTGGGCGTTTGACAAAAGGAGCTTTGGATGACGACTCCGCACTCCTCACCTGGGTGTTTTCCCTGCAGCATGGCCGTCTGCGCAAGCTCCGGACATTTTGGACATCCCAAGGCAACCAGACGGCTCCATAGCATTGAAAAGGGACTGGGAAGTCCTCTAGACGTTGAGTTGGCGGGGGTTCCATCCTGTCATTTGCCAAAGTCAAACTAAGCATTGACATAATATATATATATATATGTGTGTGTGTATACGTTCGGGACAAGCTGCTTGAGGCACAAGCTTAGTGCAACTTGGCAAAGCTGCATTAGGGCAGAGCTTGTCCTTGAGACCTGGCGTCATACACTCAGACCTGCACTCGGTTGATTGCTGGGACAGAAACCCAAAAGAGCCAAAGGGCAACAGAGAGGTTCGCGAGTGAAAAGTGCTCTCCGAAGGCAAAACCCATGAGCCCCATGAATTCGGCTGCATGTGATCTTGTAAGGGCGCCAAGCAGGTGCAGGGGGAACTGAATGGACTACCAGCTTGGCAGCTTTTTTTGTGGCAAGTTCCAAGTTCAAACCTGACATGGGAAGCCAGGAATGAACCCCTGGTTGATTAATGGGGAGGTGTCTATCAGATTGAACCCTTGCCTTTGATAAGTCTTGCTTAACACGGGGTCCGGCAAGACCTAAGCTCAAACGGGACTGGACGTCCACTAAGTACAACCGGAAAACAAACTATACAACTGAATCTCATCTGCGGATTGGAAAACAGCAAAGTCCGACCTTCTGTGTTCCACTAACATGGTCCAAACCGAACATGGGCAAAGAAACCTAGCTTTTTAGCACCACCAACCCGTCCCCCAAAAGAAGTCCCAAGTCCACCTCAGTTCAACAGCGGGTTTGTCCTTCTAGGGGGGACCCCTCACAAATTGTTATTCTCCTTTTGACTTCCTTTCTAAACCAAAATCCAAAGGCTTGGTACCAACTCCCCCAAAAGACCGAAACCAGAAACCCAAGTGAGGAACCTCAGCTCGCCACGCGCGTTTCTACGCGACGCGCGGACGCGGGTAACGCGTCCTCCATGGCCACCTGCCGGAGCTGCGTGTAGCCCAGGCGCCCACAGAGGCGCCCGAGCTTCAGCCACCTCAGAGCGAAAACAGCATCTTACTCTGACGTCGGATGGGAGGGGATGAGGTCTCGCCAGCTGCGAGAAGGTGTCGCTGGCCCTGGAAAATGTAAAATACTACCCATGCAATATCCAACTAAACCAGGGCCAGCATTTTTTTAATCACCGATCCAATTAATATATGAGGCCTTTTACCCCAAACCTCCGGGTGGGTCTGCGACTTGCCGGCAGAATTGTCTGCAGGTTCCGTGAGAGGCCGCGCTGAGAAGTCCAGCGACAGTTTGACATGTACGAGGAAGGGCCCCGAAAAATATTGGGATGGGACCTAATCGGTGCAACCCGCTCAGAAGCATCTCTTGAAGCAAAAAACCAACACAAAACGAAACCTGCGCAATGCTCCCCAAGGCCAGGCCTTGGCCAAGCCGTGGGTCCCCCAACAGTTGCCCGGTGCCCGTGATAGGAAAAGCTCTGCGCATTGCGTGGGAGCCCCCGCAAATAAAAGGAAGCATTTGCCTTCTTCGAATGTGCGCCGTCTCGGGTTTTATGACAACCTAAGGCGTTCCAGAACAAGACCGGGCCCCTTCCGAATTCCAAGGTTCTTCGCCTTGGTCCGTTTGTTTGCACATGTTTTTTCAGTGGCCCCTAGCCTTCCCCCAGTGACCCAAAAAGTGAAAGAAGTTGAAGCCCTTTGTCTGGCTAGACGATGTGCAAAAAGAAACCCGGCAGTACCAAAAAAAGTGGATAGGATGGTGGAATTATTTGAGCAACTGGGCTTTATCTTTGCTCAGCATGGTTGAACAGGAAATCCCCAAGGTAAACGTGTAACGACTTTCGGCATTTCTGAGCTCAGAAAGGTCCAAGAGCAACCTTTGGACGCAGTCCACCTTAAGAAAGCTGGAGAATGAGGCGGTCCTTGGTCCCCTGGGCGCCTTGCGCAAAGGAACTGAACTGGAATGAACAATTGAATTCCAGGGGTCAAACCCCTCCTCTCATTCCATTTATTCCGAGGGGGTGGGATGCTGCTTTCTACCTTGTAATGGAGGAGAAGCTGAAACTGAAGCTCCATACTGAGGAAATATCTCAAACTGCACCCCTACCAGGCCCAATCGCTTGCTTCCTCAGTTCCGCTTGGACTTTAGTCACTTTGTGGATCTTGGACCATGTTTTTTGTTTGGACTAGTTTTGGCAAATCCCCTCAGAAGAGAGTGAAGTCCCACAAACTCTCCAAATCCCATTGGATGGTCT
Source organism: Effrenium voratum (assembly GCA_963377175.1). Classification (NCBI taxonomy): domain Eukaryota; class Dinophyceae; order Suessiales; family Symbiodiniaceae; genus Effrenium; species Effrenium voratum. The sequence goes on along the minus strand of CAUJNA010003404.1, from coordinate 394,377 downwards.
GTAAAAATGAGTTGTTGTCCCTACAGCTTAACATGCAACCGCAAAAACCCCATTGTAGAGGAAACTCCGTTTGGGACATGGACGCCAATCTGGGTTCCTTCCAATAATTTGCATTGTTTCATGGGGGTTGGGATAGTGAGGGGAAATGATAGACACCTGTGGAGCCTGTAAAGGTGAAGAGAAAACCAAGCGATCGACACGTGTTTGGCCTTCAAATGAGCTCCATACTCGGATCCATAGCAAAAAACAACCACTAGTAGGTTTATGGAGAAATGGTTTGCCATCCTTTGTGTTTCTCCAAGGGGGGTGAGCTTATAAGGCTTAAGGTCCCCTGAATCAAGTGGTGAAAGTCCCATGCACTCCGGGATCCCCCCACAGGACATGGGGGAAACCTATTTTGAGTCGACCAACCTGTGTGGTTGACATGTTCTCTGTACCCCTTTTCGCTTAGGGAGTTTCATCTGCAGGAGGGTCCGGGCAGCTGGCTCTCCCAAGGGCCACACTTCGAACGCACTCTCCGAGATTCCGGCTCGATGGGCTCGCCTTTCGCGTCACGCAACCTCTCCACGCGCGTGCGCCTGCGGCCGGCGATTGGAAGAAGGGATCGCCACTCCTTTTGGTGGGTGTGTCGATATTTTTGAGGTTGGAACCCCTCCAAAAAATGTGGTTGTGTGTGTTCTTCAAAACAACCAAACATGGAGGGACCCCGCAAAGAAAAGGACAAGCCCTGGTTGAGTCTGAAGCTTTCCAACTTTTGGCACGTGGGCAAAAAAACAACGGTTTTGTTGGCAGCCACCCGCTATCACCCACCAACGGACCAAGCCAGACGAACAAACCCCTGCGTATGAGTATGGAGATCGTCCAGTCCAAAAGTGTTTAACCACTAAAGCCAGGGACACCCCCAGATTGATTCATGGGGGGGTCAATTCATCCGGAGTTCCCAATTGGCCTCAGAAAAAGTTGGCCTGTGTCGCACGCACAAGGGACGTTGAAAGGGGAACCTGCCAAGGGAACAAAGGCGCCATTCGACCGTGGTCAACGCAAACCCTACACCCAGGTTTTGCATCTTTTCTACCACCATTATTTTAGTCAAGGGCAAAGAGGCAGAAGGACACCACACGTTGGGAGTAAAACAAAAAGAGTTGAGGAGTTATCGGCGATCGGCCCATCCGGCCGCATTTTAAGGTGACACTCAGGACCTGTCCAGATCATTCAGCATGGAACAACATGTGAAGAAAGGCTTGTATAAGCAAGTGGCTTACATCCTGGCTGAGTTTCCAGATGGTTTGAAGCATGTGAACCCGCCAAAAGGACATGGGATCATTTTTCGGGTCCCCATTGTGTTGTAAATAATTTGGGTTGGTCCCGATTCCAAATAACCAGTAGACTACCAGCATTGTCACTTGATCGGCCTGCCTAGGTAAGGCTGGTTGGTTGCCAATGCAGGCGGGCCTCTTGCTTACCAAAAACAAGGGCACCACTTCTTCCTCAAACCAAGGTGTCCGTTTGGGAAAAAATGGACGGCACTGCTAAGCGAGAGCCACACTGAAATCAGCGGAATCCATCTTTCAAAGGTCCTGTACCGTGGGGGGGGGGGGAGGGAAACATAGCACCTTTTTGGACCCCGGGAGCCGCCTTGTGCCGCCTTTCTAGCGGGAGCACCAAAGCCTACAATTGACGTCAACCCGCCCCTTGCCAAGCGGCAGTTTGGATTCCATGATGCTTCCCACCACCTCTGCCGCCTGGCAACGCGGGCATGGCTCTGTGTCCCGGTTGCCCGTGATCCTGCCAAATGAAGGGAACCGTTTAGAAAAAAAAGGGAAGAGTGCTATCGAATAACTGGGCTGTGGCAAATCAAACCCTTAAACAACGTGTTCTGCTTGCGTGTTGCTCGCCTAGCCCGTGAGAGGCGTCCCATTCAATGTAAATGAGAAGGCCCCAAATGCTACACACACACACACATGATCATTGCTATTTGATACAAGCTGGAACCTCTTTGAACCGTTTACACGAACGGGACACAGCTGCAAATTAAAATGGAACCCGAGGACGTGGTGTCCTTCCGTTCATCTGCAGAATTCGTGTCTTTTCATGCGGGCCCCCCGTTCGAATCCATTTGACCTCTTCCATTGGCCTTTCCGACGTTGACCCCCCCCCTGGAAAAAAAAAAAAAAAAAACTGGACCGACTAACATGGAAGTGCACAAAGCCCCCTTCCAAGAGGAAGGTCGTCTTTCTACAAACGTCGGTGCACTTCCGTGGAGTCGTCGGTGGGAGGGTACCATGCCACCAAAAAGACGAGTGCGCACACACTTGTTCGGAAGGTCACTTTCTTGGTGCTGTGCACTTCCATGCTGTTGGACATGTCAACAGCCAACAGCCAAACAGGACATGCCGTCCAAACGTCGAAACATGTAGTGGACATGCTGTCGGTGGCTGAATTTAAGCGGAGTCCAAATGAAGGTTAAACTACCACTGGAGGTCTGTGAAAACCAAACCGCCCAGCAAATGCTAGGGCCGCAATAGAGAATCGAGTTGTGGGGCACAATGAAACTTATGATGGGAGAGTAAATTGCCGTGGCCCGGAAGGAAACGGGCCGTTTCGCGTAGAGTTTTGAGGATGGACCATGTGAATTCTTGCTTCCTGAGTGGATTGAACGAAAACAAATTGTTCGGTTTTCTTCAAGTTCAGGAACTAGGGAAGTGAGAATTGGGTGCGTGTGAAAACAGGGGAACCCCAAAATGACTGCTTTGCTTTTCACTTCCCTCTAAACTAACCGAAAAAGCCCCCCCCCCACAAAGTGAGGTACCTGGAGTGTGTGTGTGTGTGACCCTTTAAACATGGGGCCATGACCTATTTCTTTCAGGTAATAACTTCATAACGCCACTTTTTTCAGGGTCTTGGAAACTCCAGCCAGCCCTCGAACGTTACCGGCTTGCACCTCCAACTCCTTGGCGACATCCAGAACCATCACCAGCTTCTGCGACCCCCTGAGCTGTGAACCGTGGGGGGGTACTTGTTGCTTTTTCGTCGGAAGGAACCCAAGAAGTCCCCCCGAAACAGGACATTCCTCTAAACACCTCATCTTGAATCCGACCCTACATCACTGCTTTCCAAAATGAGCACCAGCCGGAGTGCGTAATACGAGTGAATGTCGCGGCGAATCAGTGGGCTCACAGAAAGCGGCGACCAACATGGCTTTGAACTATCCCTCGGATTTGCAATGGGGCAATACCGACAAGCACCCAAATCTCGTTGACATGTTGGTGCTACCAGCAGGGCTATGAAGGGTCGAAGGGTTTTGTGATGCACGGCCCTTGGTCCAAAGACCCTAAGAGGGGTAAACAAATGGCACCAGTTGCGAGGGAACCAAAGAAAGACACCTCTCTATTTGTTCTTACCCTTGGGTTTCTATGCATGAGGAACCCAGAACACCGGACCTCGCATGGACCTCGCATCCACAATTCTCAGGACGGCAGAATTGTGTTTAGTCGCAGACCACTCAATTGGGTGGCATAAATTCACGCGCTTAGGCACGCAACACAACCAACTAAACAAGAATGATCAACAAGCACATTTACACAATACGTCAAAAGTTGACATGTTGATGCAAAGACTCGGAGTGTTTCAGCCCCAAACTTTTGGTGTGGACACCCAGAAACACACACACACACCATAGCATTTACCCACGTCAAAAGTTGCATGCAGATTCATACTGATGCAAAGGCTTGGATTGCTTGAGCCCCAAAATTTTGGCGTTGACCGCACGCCCTAGGCCCTAGGCCCAACCCCCCCCGTTCTTTTTGGATGCCTTCTTTGGGGTTCCTCTCTTTGCACACACACCGAGCTCTTGCTCTTGAGCTCCGCTCTCATCCGGCTTCATCGTCTTTTCGATCCTGAGTCATAGACTCTCAGCCCAGAGGTTGTCCCGATGACCCTTGCAACCCCCGTTTTATTTCACCGCCCCTGGATTCTGCTTGCATGGGTATCAGGGTGTGGTTGTGTATGTCTATTCTCCTCAGCCCTGAGGCTGCGTAACTAGTCCTTTTTGGGGATACATGTCTGCAAACCTATGTATATACATATATAAATAGAGATATGTGTATATATATATACATACATATATATATATATATATATATCTACGCGTTTTGTGTACATCATATTCGGTTCGCCCTTTTCCACGCACCCTATCCAAGCAGCTCTTCTGAGTTTTCATGTGTAGAAACGAATTGAATTCCCCCAACAAGCTTCTCCTTTCGCAAGCTTCTATACTGGGCTGCCCTCAGATCCCCCCCTAAAAGTTTGCCTTGTAGTGGATAAAATGGAAACTACCACCAAACACTAAAAGGCCAAAAAGCTAAGGGATGGCTGGGAGCCACCAAGTATAAAGGCCTTAAGGCAGCTGGCCTCTTGGAGCCATTCCAGCAGTGACTCCAACAAAAAGTACAAAACAAAAACACTTTTAAGGCCTTGGCTAGTGCTCGGCCCTTCTCCGCAAGCCCTAACCGTTGGCCCCAACCGACGTGCGGAGTCCTCATTCTCAAGCAGGGCCAAGCAAAAGGCTCGCAAGAAGGGGTGGTCAAAAGCTGGCCTTTCAAACACGAGATCCAAGGGAGGGGGTACAACAAGTTTGGCCCGAAAGCTTCTTGAGCCCGGCAACCGGCCCCTGACCTTCCAACTCAAGGGTTGCAGACGCTGGGTTGACCGTTCTGCAACCAAGGGAGCTCGACGGTGTCCCTGGTGTCCCCCCACCAAAACGAACATCGACACTTGCATCGAGGTCACAGCATGGCATCCAAATGCTGCTCCACCTGCGCAGCAACTTTTCGCAGATCGAACGGCTGCGGCCTCCTCACAGAGAGACACGGCTGTGCCTGTTATCGAGTGCACGCCGATTTTTGGAAAGGTTTTATAGGGAAACCAAAAAGGAAGCCCTAAAAAGTGGCAAACCCGCCAAAGAGTGAGAGGCATCTCTTCATTTCCTTCGGGGTCTAATCTTGACCCCATATTAATCAACCCGAGTTTATCAATAGGGCGTTCCCTTCCAAAAGTGGTTTGATTCCCCACATTTCACCCAGGGAAAAGCACCCGTCCATGAATAAACTGGTTGGTTGAGTCATACTGTGGATGGACGAAATGTGGCACCACCTAAGAAACCCTGAAACCATGATTCCCCTGTAAATACCAACAAACATTGGTTTCAACCATGGTTTCATTTCGTTGTGCGAAATGGATTTCGTCCATCCACAGTATGGGGTCAACCCGTACCCCCAGTGAACATCCCAATCACCGCCTAAAATAGGTTCTAAAATGGGTGGTGCACCTCCAAAATGGGATCCCACAACGGCTTTGACAACCACAGCCATATGGAGTCGACATCAGCTCCCCCACCGCTTCGGCCGCCGACCAAAACGCCGCCTGCTTGGCCAGCGTCTCCCGGGCATCCTCCTGCACCTCCGGCCAGCGCCAGGCGCGGCACGTGGCCAGGCCCTGGACCACCTGCGACAAGGCGCGCAGCGGCAGCCGCCCCGTTTCAGGGGGACCCAAGAGGTTGACGTGTTTTGGTTGCTTGTTTGTTATTTTTCTTCTTTTTGTGTGTATTGTTTGTTTCTTTTGAGGGGCCCACTGAAAAATGGGGGGGGGGGGGGGTTGCCAAAATGGGTTGGGAAACAAAAGGTCTAAAAGTGGGCAGAAAAGGGTGAGTAATTGGCTTGTCGACTGAAATGGCCAGAGATCTGTGGCTTGTAGACTGTCACTTATCTCACTTTCTGAGTGAAATGACCACAAAAGGTTCTGGAACTTGTTGGTTTGCCACCAAATGCCTTCGCACAAACATGAACACGTCTTTCCACAACAATTGAAGTCACTCTCAGGGAGTGAGGCTATCCCTAGTTGAAAGCCCCCCCTACCAACGGGAGACCACCCCGATGCCAAAGTGTGGGACATTCTCATGAATACTTTAAAACTTAAGCTCCCAATTCCCAAGCTGGTTTAATCTGTCCAGGCCTCGTGGATCATACCCAATATGACTTAGATCTAGGGGATCCATCCACTTGGCCCACACGAAAGCTACTGCCAATTTCCCACCGTGAATCCGGGCTGGGTCCCTGGGCTCAGCAGTGATTTGCCCCCCGTTGTGATCCTCCGCTTTTTGCGGCAGTTGACTCACTTCCTGCCTGGATGGGGGATACGAGTCCAATTTGTTCGCTTGCCACCAAGGGTCCAAGCCTAAAAAGTCTCAGGGAGTCGGTACTGAGTTAAAGGATGGGGAAGTTGGGCCCAAGTTGCTTGAAGGCTGGCCAGGAGAAAAGATTAACGAGGGCCCTTTTCTGCGTGGTTCTTGATCTCTAAATAGAAGCGCCTTTTGTTGAAAGGGGGGGTAGTTGGCATCTAAAGGGAGCCCCCTTTTGGTTGGCAACTCAAGCTCCCAGTCGGCCCAATCATCACAAGGCTAGACCCAAGAGTGGCTTGGTGGTCAGGTTCGGTGCAACCCTGGTAGAAATCGGCTGAGCGCCATGACATGTGCAAACAAGAAGAAGTCTAGTTTGATCTGTGGGGAACACATCCCAACAAGTGAGGGTTAAACCAACCTAATCTGCAGCGTGGGTTGGATTAGTGGGGCTTAAGTTAAGGCATCCGCTCACCAAGTTTCCACCATTCAGAGGTGACCCCATTCGGCGAAGATTATGCAAGCTGAAGAGGGAGGCCAGCATCCAATTCAATCCGAAAACCAAGAAACACTGCTGTGGCTACCCTGCACAGAACAACTGTTTGGTGTCGAATTGCTGGTTAAACACACACCTTTTCCCAACAGGCAGCCAACATCGTCCCACTTGTACCCAAAGGGCCTGGAAGCCAGCGCCAGGGTGGGGAAACAGCTTGCTTAAACCGTCCAAGGGGTCAAGAAATCAAGGTGCGTCAAAAGGATGATCATCCAAGCATGATTTTGACAAGGATGATCCTGCAAATCAGCTGGTAGAAGCTAAAACCATGTGTGCCTGGCAAAAAGAAACACAACTGTATCATAGGGACCCGGGAAAAAAGCATTCGGCCCTGGGCCAAGCCAGGCTTGGGCGTTCGACCAATGGGACTGCACACGCCTTCACCCGATTTTGGGTTCACCTTCCCACGCGCATGTTTCCTTCCGCTGGGCTTCCATGGGTGTCCGCCGGGTCTTGTTTCCTTTCCAAGCTTCCCGCAGGCCTCCCATGGGTTGCCTTGGGTGTCCTCAAGGGAATGGGAAGGACACGCAAATCGTCCGAAGTGCCATCTTGCACTTTTCACCCCCCCCCCCCAAGGGAATGGGAAGGATGCAAATGGTCCGAAGTGCACTCTCGCGCTTTTCAACGCCACACATGTTGACAAGAGCTTCTTCGTCTTTCCGTGCGAACCGGCTCCGACTTCCGGAAAAAAAAAGCCCGCGCCTGTCGCACCCAAGTCTCCTCCAGGGACTCACCGCGCGCGCTCAGCTGTTTCTCGACCTGGCCAAGGCTCCAGCCGCTGGCGCCAAACAGACCATGTGCAGCTGATGACATTTAGGAGTCGCCCGAAAAGTGACGCCTTGACAGACATCCGAACACTACCACCATTTCGGGTCCCCAAGCAGAAAGGAAACCAAGAAGGTTAGAAGCCATTCAACGAATCCAAGGACCTGGAAAAAGGTGAGTCTTTTGTCATGACGAAGGCTGGCCCAGCCAGCGGATTTTCGTAGAAAGACCGTACTTTGTTGGTCCATCTAGGGAAAGCTCAGCTTGCGTCGAATGTGTGGCCTGGAGTGCTTGCTTGGAGGGGGATGGTATCGACCCACAAACCGGCGGGGGTTCAAAACCCCAAACCAAATCAAGCAACCATATTTTACTTACCCCCATTCCCATTTACCCTCTGCAAGAACCGGTTAACAAGAGCCATGGCCCATGGACCAGCGTGCAAACCCAGTGCAAAGAGAGCATTCTGAGCAGTCGTTGCATTCTCACGAGCTCGGGCCTCGTGGAGGATCAAACAACACAGAACCCAAAAGGGGGGTCCATTTCTCAAGCGGAGTTTCCATCCCCCCTGCCTTCTGGGATCTTCTGGGAGAGGGGGGTGGGGGTCCCCAACTTCCTTTCTCTAGTCTTCCCATGAAAAAGGAAAATGGAATCAACGGAATTCCAGAAAATGACACCCTTCCCCCACTTCTAGTCAAGGGGCTAGGGAGAGTTTCCTCTACCAATGCTCGCCTTTTGGGTTCCGTGCCAACCTGCAGGACTCCCGCGCGGGAAGGTACCATCCCCCATCGCAAGACATCCCTGGGAAGACATCCCTAAACAGAGATCCTTACATTATACACCTGAACATTGCAACTTGTAAATGGTGTTATTTCCCTTTATTTTGGCGTTGAAAAAGCAACATGTTTCAAATGGTTGCAAAGAGCCCTGCTAATTGAGGAGCCCTGAAGAGGGCTTCTAAAGACATTTAAGCCCTTGCAAGGAGCCAATGTTGGCTTCTCTTTTGAGGAGCCCTGCTAAAGACATCTGCACTTCCTGGCCTCCGCGAGAATCTGCGCCTCCCGCGCCGACGCGTCTTGGGAGCACTGCTCAGCGCTGGCCTCAGGTCCACAAACCGCAAAGGGGATGGTCCCGCCTGCAGATCTTCCTAAAGGTTCGATCCAAAACAAGGAAGTCCACTATATATATATATGGTACCCCTTCCCCCACAAAACAAAAACACCTAGGTTTATATATATATATATGGTACCCTTCCCAGTACCCAGGTGTCGTTGCATCATGTATCAAAACCATTGATATTTACAGTGTATTTTGATTGAGCTCATGCATTTTCTGCCAGGCCATTTTGTGGACCAAAAAACCAAAAACCAAAAAACCAAGAAACCAATCCTAGCCCCCACCATGGCTGGGATTCTTTGGTGTTTTTTTTGTTTTTTGGAAATGTTGCGCAACAAATTCCAAATGCTGCGCAACATTTGCGGAGCATGAGAGGATATGTGAACCTTTGTGAAAGAAGGCATGTTCTGTGCGTGAAGTTTCTGTAGAGAAGAGTTATTGAAAAAGACATGTTTTGTGCGAGATGATATGTGAGTCTTTGTGGAAGAGTCAGGGTTACAGTGATTCATAAAAGTACAGCAAAAGACAGGAAAATATCATGTAAAACCACCATTTATGCAACACAAACTGTCCCAGCCATAGCCTGGTTTTATTCTACACAGGGTTCCCTTTCCTTGGCAACTCTTTCACATATGCTGCCTTTGTTTCATTGAAAGAAGACATGTAAAAAAACATGTGTTGGGTGAGAGGATGTGTGAATTATCTGTGGAAGAGTCTTTGAAAGAAGGAATGGTTGGGGTGGGAAGATATGTGAATTATCTGTGGAAGAGCCTCTGAAAGAAGGCATGGTTTGTGTGGGCGGATATGCGAATTGAATTTTGTGTGGAAGAGCCATTGAAAAAGGGCATGGGGTTGGTGAGAGGATATGTCATTCCTTGTGAAAGAAGGCATGCAAAAAGACATGTTTTGGATGAGAGGATCAATGAATTTTCTGTAGAGAAGAGTTATTGAAAAGATATGCTTTGTGTGAGATGACGTGTGAATATTCTGTGGAAGGGGCTTTGAAAGAAGGCATGGTTTGTGTGGGAAGATATCTGGGTTTTCTGTGCAAGAGCCTTTGAAAAATTGCATGTTTTGGTGAGAGGATATGTGAGCCTTTGTGAAAAAAGACATGTTCTGGGTGAGAGGATGAATGAATTTTCTGTAGAGAAGAGTTATTGAAAAAGACATGTTTTGTGCGAGATGATATGTGGGTCTTTGTGGAAGAGTCAGGGTTACAGTGATTCATAAAAGTACAGCAAAAGACAGGAACATATCATGTAAAACCACCATTTATGTAACACAAACTGTCCCAGCCATAGCCTGGCGTTATTCTACACAGGGTTCCCTTTCCTTGGCAACTCTTTCACATATGCTGCCTTTGTTTCATTGAAAGAAGACATGTAAAAAGACATGTGTTGGGTGAGAGGATGTGCGAATTTTCTGTGGAAGAGTCTTTGAAAGAAGGAATGGTTGGGGTGGGAAGATATGTGAATTATCTGTGGAAGAGCCTCTGAAAGAAGGCATGGTTTGTGTGGGCGGATATGCGAATTGAATTTTGTGTGGAAGAGCCATTGAAAAAGGGCATGGGGTTGGTGAGAGGATATGTGATTCCTTGTGAAAGAAGGCATGCAAAAAGACATGTTTTGGGTGAGAGGATCAATGAATTTTCTGTAGAGAAGAGTTATTAAAAAGACAGGCTTTGTGTGAGATGACGTGTGAATATTCTGTGGAAGGGTCTTGGAAAGAAGTACTTCTGTGGGAAGATATGTGAATTTGCTGTGGAAGAGCCTTTGAAAAATGGCATGTTTTGGTGAGAGGATATGTGAACCTTTGTGAAAAAAGACATGTTCTGGGTGAGAGGATGAATGAATTTTCTGTAGAGAAGAGTTATTGAAAAAGACATGTTTTTGTGCGAGATGATATGTGGGTCTTTGTGGAAGAGTCAGGGTTACAGTGATTCATAAAAGTACAGAAAAAACAGGAACATATCATGTAAAACCACCATTTATGTAACACAAACTGTCCCAGCCATAGCCTGGCGTTATTCTACACAGGGTTCCCTTTCCTTGGCAACTCTTTCACATATGCTGCCTTTGTTTCATTGAAAGAAGACATGTAAAAAGACATGTGTTGGGTGAGAGGATGTGCGAATTTTCTGTGGAAGAGTCTTTGTGTGGAATAGCCATTGAAAAAGGGCATGGGTCACGTCCAAGGCGTCTGTCTTCAATGAGGCAAACCTCCTCTGGTCTCCGAGTGTGCAAATCTGAGCTATTCTTCCTGCCTGCTTCCGCGGTCAAAGCACATCTGAACCAAGCCCAAACATGGGTAATTTGGGGGGGGGGGTAGCATATATATATATATAAGAACATATATACACCTATCTCCCCTGTCAGGTTGCAGACCACACTTTCTAGAGCCAGGTCTGATATGAGTGGCCTTCCCAAACCCGTTTGGAACGGCCTGCAGGTTCACAGGGCCATTTCGAGCTGCTCCTTTTGGGGAGCAGCTTTTTTTTGGGGTTCCATGGTAAAAATTGGCTGTGGCTCAAAAAACCGGAATACCAAAATGGGTTGCCCTAGTAAGTGGAAACATGGACCAAAACCTGCGGTTTGCCCCTCCTGTTTAAATTTGAGCCACACCCAAATTGGAAGGGAGGTATACACTGGGTGTTCAATTGATGTACACACATGTAGTAATTAGTAATGAGCATTCTTCCGGTTTGCTTGCATATAGAAGCCGTAGGATAGTAGGCTTACTCTTCCGGAGCACGCTTTAAAGTAGTCTTCGACAGGCCAATATGCCAGTACGCCAGTACGGCGTTCATATAAAGCTACCGTCCCTGCGGGTCAGTTCGACAAAAGTTGTCTTGAGCAAGGCTTCCAACGCACCAGATTTTGGCTTGTCGGTGTTCTTTCGGTGCTGTCCTTTCGGTGCTGTCCGGCTTGGATTTCGAGTTCCTGACACGCCTGCCGCAGGCAAGTTGCTGGAGTTCTGGGGCACCATTGAACCAAACTAAGCCACTTACACTGCAACCCGTAAGGGGCGTGGAACAGACGTGAGTGTGACCCTTGGCATGTAGCCCGCGCCCGCAATCGACACTTGTTGCTTTCAGTTGTTGAGCGTGTTTCCACGGTTTGTCTTGCTTGCTTCTGCAGCAAGCCACCATTTGCTTAAGCCCCCTGGAGAAAAACAACGATTTCCAGCGATAGCTTCTCTTTCAAACCAAGAGAATCTAATCCACACACCTACAAAACAATATTCTTAGGCAAATGGAAGCAAGAGTCAACCCATTGAACCCCGCCTTGAGCTGCGCGGCCTCTGGCAACTGAAAGGCCTGGCTCGAGCTCGAGACTACGAGCCACCAAACCCGGCCCCAGTTGCTACCCAGAAATACGCGCTGATCACCTTTTGGGGCCAAAGGTGAATGGACCAAGGAAAACTGAAAGGTCCAAATTCAAAGGCCTGCTAGGGGCAAGCGCGCAACACCTGCAACCACTGTAACAACACTGTAAGTGGGATCACTGAACCACTGAAATGGACATAAACTCACGACGGCTACAAGTGCGAACAAGGCTTCCATGAAGAATTCAAGCACCCGTCAATCATAGAACCCCAAAAAATGGTCTAGTTCCTTTCGGGCAATTTTCTCCAATGAGCGGATTTTTGATTGGGTGATCCTTAAAAGGGACATACTCACTTCCCCAGGTTCGGACTGCTGATATTTGCCGAATGGGAAACGGAACCCAGCCACCCCACCCCACCCCCACCCCCACCCCACCCCAGCCCAGCCCAGCCCAGCCCAGCCCAGCCCAGCCCAGCCCAGCCCAGCCCAGCCCACCCCACCCAGCCCCACCCCAGCCCAGCCAGCCAGCCAGCCACCCACTTCCCATTCCCCTTGTTTCGCGCCTGCACGGCCTGGCCCAGCAGCTTCCGCGCCTCATCTTTGCCTTCGCGGTCCCACAGCTTCGCGATCCTGGCGATCGCTCGACTCGAGCGCAGGCTCCGCGATTTTGGTCCAGCGGAAGAAGCTCAGGGTAGGATCAAAAGGTATGGGTTCTTGGGTCAACCAACCTCACTTGTTGGTCCCGAGCCAACCATCAGACCCCAAAAACGGAATGTGTGTGTGTGTGTGTGTCTTGGTATGGGGCAACCGAAAAATAGCGGGGTTCCCTGCGGGGAAAAAAGGGAGGTGACCCTTTAAGAGCATGGAGTTACCCAAAAGAAAGGCACAGGGCTGCCTGGATTTCCTCAAATCTAAAGTTGATCAAGTTGATCAATAAACCCCAGTAAGCCATTGGCTTTTTCCCGTGATGTTTCCCATTGGGTCAGAAAAAGTCCAGACTTTTGCTGACGTCTAACATTATCCAGACACAAAAGCAAACAAACCCGCCCCCTACCAAACTGAACAGAACCAAACAAACAACTTGCCAAGAACTGTTCTACCGTTTCAAGTATTGTACCTATTTGTCAGCTCCTTTCCAGGCATCACTTTACCACTCTCAAAAATGGAGCTTCTGGCTAAACCACGAACAGTTGGCATGTTGGCCATATCTTCGCACTTGTTTCACAGATACAGGCAATCTATTGTCAGTGTTCCCTTTGTCCATTCTCTCTCTCTTCGTAGCTAGTCCGTTAACACTTCGAAAAGAACCTCCTTAAAACAAACGAACAAGGTCAGGTCGGGGAAACCACTTTCAGGGACTCAGTCTTACTTTTGGCCACAGCTCTCCGCGCGCCTTTGCATCTCCTTCTGTGTGGCCTCCAGCACTATGTCGAACTCCGGGGATCCGGAACTGTCCCTGGAGAAAGACGTGTCAGCCACACGCATCGGATCAAAGAGGAATCCCATGGTGGGGAGTTGTGCTGGTGTCCCTCCCCCCCTTTACGCTCAAATTATAAATCAGACAGTTGCGGAATATGGGGTGCATGGATACCCGGTACTTCAAGTTCTAGTTTACAATAAACATTGATACGAGGATTGGTAGGAAGGATAAACAAAATGCTCGCAGCCCAGAGACAAGCAAACAGGAACACTATAAAACCTATCAATGGACGCGAGATAGATGGTGATGTTAAAAAGGGATAGCACAAGAGAAACACCTAAATATTAATCAATAGAATCTACTGTGAATTGAATGCTTCTCAGGTTGGAATTTTAGCAACCAATATAATCATTAATGATAAGTAACACAAGACGGAACAGGTGTGCCTTTTTGTTGAGGGTACCCTCGTTTTGTGGGTTTTCAGGGGAAACCAACGGAACATCACCATTTTGAAGGGCCCCCCCAAAAAAACAAACACTAAAAAAAGAAAAAGACAAAAGGACAACAGAAAAGACAGACCCATAGTCAAAACTCCGTCAGGCCAGCTTTTTCCATCAAACGATCTTGTTCACAGCACAAAGCTTCAAAGCCTCGGGCCCTGGGAAAAGTCTGGGGCCGATCGGCCTATCGGCTGATCGCCGGTCCAATCCGGGGGGCGGTACAAGGTGGGTGGGTAGCTGAGAGCCCGAGGAGTCCTTGGGGTTCTGGGCAACCCCCCCCCCCCGGTTCCTTGGGGTTCTTTGAGGTTCCTTAGTGAACCCCCCCCCCCGTTCCCCCCGTTGCCTAGGATTCTTTTAGGCTTCCTTGGCGAACCCCCCCCTTTCCTGAGGCTTCCTTGGCAACCTTTACTTGGACCACCCTGGGGATGGCCTCGCCATGGCCGCCAGAGTGGCAAAGTGCTGCGCCGCAACCGCCGCCGCGACGCTCTCCTGGAAATGAGCGGGACGCTCCACGTGTCTTGGCCAAAGGACTGCCCAAAGGTAAGCTGTTGCTCCTACTCTGTTTCTTAAAGGGACCATGATAAGGTGTGAAGGCCTTGTTCGACAAGTGTTCAACCCCTGAGTGGATTTGTTCTAAGTCTAATTTGGTTGCCACTGCCACAGGTCTCAAAAGCCACTCCAGTCCAGGAAGTTGGGACCGACGCAACCTTCCAACCCTAACCCTGCCTCCCAGGAGGTCACTGCAAAGCGCGTTACCACGCCTCAGCTCTCCAGGTCCCAGGAAAAAAACAACAACTGAACCATCACGGATATGGGCGTGTCTCGTTTTAGGGGACCCCAAAATTGGTGTCCTTTTGGTTCCTGATGTACCTAACCCAAAAAGGGGGGCCCCCAAAACAAGACACGCCCATATACTTGCCCTCTGGTCCACATTGCCATGTTCAACATCCACATGTGCCATGGTCAAAACTCCTCATGCGGGGTCGTGGTCACGGCTCCAGCAAAAGTCACACCTGGTCGAACTTACTCTTTACCTCAGATTTTGCCCCGGACCAACACTGCCACATGCATTCTGGTCCATATTTAGTGCCACGATAACATGCAAAGTACTGAGGGTTGTGTGGCCAGCACCCTACAGCTTGATCCACTTTAATCCCACATATCTGGCCCAAACTTGAAAGGGCATGAAGAAAACCCAACTGGCGAAACATTTGAACACATACGCTATGTCCGGCAATGATATGGGTGTGTCACGTATGGTTTTAAGGCGGAACCCAAAGAAACTAACCACCTGAAGGGGCGAGGAGTGTTCAGTTCCCTTTCGAGGTTTCAAATCCCCAAGCCACCTGGGGAAATTGCCCGCCCCCACCCTCCCTACTATTTTCTGGGATGTCCTCAGATCCCCCGCGAAAATTTTCACTTTTAGTGGGGTTAGCTGGACATCCAACCACTGATCACTAAAACGCCAAAAAGGCTTTCGCCTCGGATGGCTGAGAGCCGAATTGGGAGCCGAGTTCTGGGGTCCCAAGGCTGGGGTCAGGGCTGAGGTTGTGCTTCCGCCCAAGGACGGCGATGCGGGCGATCAGCTTGTGGTCGCGCACGGGCAGCCCGTCGCCTCCAACCCCCGGATTCGACGACCATGTCGAGGTCCAGTAGCGAGGTTAGAATAAGGGGAAAGGGCCCTACTGGGGGACCTCTTTAAAGACAAAGTCGAATATCCGCACCAACAGCTGGTAGATGGTCCGGGAGTTAGCTATAAATGGTTCCTAACTTTGGCTGGCCCCGGGCGTGCAGCTATGGCAGATGGGCTAAAACCAGGGCTACCAACCACTTAGCACCCTTATACATCGGGGCCTTTTGGGGACACAGTAGGGAGTTCACAGAGTGGTATGCTTTTCACAAGGGTTGGGATCATGCAAGCAGTTGTCCCGTAGCTGAGCCGTGACAACCTTGCCCAACAGCGGGGGAATTGCAGGTGTGCCTTTGAAAAAAAATGGAAGACACATTTTTATTTCGGGCCCAAAAAAGGAAATAAGGAATCCCCAAAGCAACCTGAAAGACAGCCCCTGCTACACGTTCGTTGTCTTCCAGTTGGGCCCTTTCAGGTCCCATGTTTTGCGGGGAGCAACTTGGGGGGAACATGGCCCCGTAATGCATGAATGGCATTGTGAAGCAGGCAATTCCTTCAATCACGCCTCTGGTACCTCAGCTAAAAAGCTTGTGCAGCCCCCGCATAACCCAACACAAACATGAAGCCTTTGAACCCAACAAAGTGACGTGATAATTACCCGAGGTTTTTATAGGCAAATACCAATTGCACACGCCGCCCAAAATCAGTGCTTAGGTCAACAAAACAACATTCTGTTGGTTCTCACTGCCTCGGAATAGGAGCAACAAAAGTGCTTGTTGGTTTCGGCCTCTGAAGCCACTCTCCATGTTGATTCCCCCACACTTTTACAAAAACCGTTTCAATATTTGCCGGGGGGCAAAGAAGGAACACCAGGGTCAACTGGCAGTTGATGCAAGAAGCCAAAAGGGTGCAACTCAAAGAATATGCCTCCACAACCCCATGAAACTCTATACTTGTCTTCCAGGGCCCTTGTAGTACTGACCCCTGCCTGGCGCCTTCGCAACCTCCAGCATCTGCTTCACTTTGGCTCGGCCTGGCGCCCGGCAGAAGCACTGCGACCCTTAAAGAGATGGCTCCGGCAGGATACATCCGAAAGTCGCCCGAGGATTCGCAGGCCCGAAATCCACGGATGCCTCCTATTGACGCAACTTGGTCGGACCTGGTGAACTCTCCCTCCGTTTCCACCAGGCCATGATACAACTTGGGTTGCCACTCAGCTCTATTCTGAGTGGTTCGTGGCTAGCGGCTTCAGAGGCTTGCTCCGATGACAAGGTACCAAATTGGTTCCGGGAAGAGCGAAGCACCAGAACGCCAAACAACGCCGAGGGTTTCTCTGACTCTCAAGATGGCTTTGAAGGGTGGTTGACCGACCCCAAATAGATGCAACTTGAAAGTTCAACCTCCTTGTGTTTTGATCGTCTGCTAGGGCTCGGAGCAACAAAGAAACCGAATCAAGTCTCGATCATGGGAGCCCAATACTCATAGTTCTTCAAACTTCCATATCAGCCTCCGAAACCACGGGGATCCTCATATTACCTACTGCGAAATCCCGGCGTGCTGCCCTAGCTTCGATGAGCATTTTTGACAAAGGATCCGTCCAAGCAAAAACGGACTCGGAAGTTAGCAACGAATATTAACAATATAGACGTAGCATTGTGATTCTCTAAGATCCTTGGCCATGTATGCTCGGATTCACGCACAGGAAAAAGCGGAGTCCTCAGTTTGGTCCACTGCCCAAATTCTGCAAAGGGTTCATGACCACCCCTGACCCCAACAGGTCTTTCATCATGGCGACCAAGCCCCCAGTGGATTTCCAGGCAGGGGAACAAAAACAAACGCCCAGAAAGTCGTTGAACACAAAGGAGTTGCACAAAAGCGTGTCTAGATGTGTCTAGGCTGGATGGCACGACTACGGCAGCACAACTGGGTGCATCGCAAGAAAGGGGACCCCCAACAACACTAAGTCTCCTTTTGGTTCTCCAAAATTCCACTCCAATAAGTTGGTATCAACTCAACACATAGGCGTCCTTTTCAGGTCAGTTTGGTTAAGCATAAATTAGGACTTCACTAGTTTATCATTCATTTAGTGCCATATTTGTCTTCCATTCTTTGCAAGTAAGGACGCCTCTCCTTCCATCATGGAAGCACTCTCCTTCGAACATCGCAGCACACACGTCGGTGGGCTTCCGGCCCCTCCCGGCGTCGGCGTCGGCGAGTCGGTGCCGGGCCTTCCTCCAGTACCTCCGTCCAGATCTGATCCCACTCGCGGTCCCAGTCGCTGCGTCCCAGGGCTACACCTCCAAGACACGATTCCCGCCGCTGTCCCAATGGGGAAGAGGTGTGGTGAGGGGAACTTAAAAGGTGAACTCAGTTGATCCTCAAGTCTCAAGTTTGAGCAAAGGGGCCTACAAATACAAGGTGATCAGCTTTTGAAACCGGCCACTCAACATGGTTGTGGGCTTTGGGCAAGTAAAATTGATCTTCGGGGAGTTCGCAAGGGGATGGTTCATCTTTCTGGTCCAGACCGTGGATGCATTGGGCCGGAATCACCCCAATCCACAGCCGGGTCCCGGGAGAAGGATACATCCAACCACCTGCCTTGGGATCCTCTGCTGAATGTGATCCTTTGCCTAGGCGCCTGGCACCCTTCAAGGACTCCAGAGAATGTCCTGCAACACAAATACCAGAACCAGTGCGAGGTGGAAGCACCGGGATAAAGGGCAATTTCCAGAAATGAAAGGGGCCACACCGGAGACCTGGTCGCTTGAGTGCTCTCGACCTTCCCTCTTTGAACATCTACCTGGAGGCTGCAAGGAACTTGGGCCCTACGGCGATGCATTAAGAGCCCAAACTCAAATTCCCAGTGGCCATGGGACAAAAAGGGGCATCCTTTTTTGCTTGGTTGAGTTTTAAGGGGAGCCCCTCCCCAACCAAAAGGAAAAAGAGGGCGCCACTGGGCAACTGGGCCAAAGTGGAACACAAGGAAGGCCAGTTTGCCCAGCGACCCTGGAAGCAAGGCAAGGCCATGTTCTGGCTTGCTGTCTCCGAGTTCCGGACTGATGACCGCCATGAGCGACTCCAGGTCCTGGTGATTGAAAGGGGAAAAATCCCGGGGCCGCGCGGAGGACGTGGCTTCAATATACCCTGGTTCTGCTCGCATTCAGACTACCCTACAATATGATTGTTGGAGGGGGAGACCCCCGCATCTGTTGATTTTGGGGTGCCAACCCTTGCATGCATAAACGTATTTGGTCACCCCCCCATGGACTAGCTCGATAAACGGTCTACTTGTTTTTGCTGGGGTGCACAAGGGGGGGATTTGGGTAGGACCTGGAGACTGAAGGGTGCCAAAGCACTACTCTGCAATAATATGTTTTCAAAGGTGGAAAGTTAAGATTGCCACGTTGGGGTGTACCAAGTAGGTGTTACACATGGCGTCCGGACAAAAATGGATAAACAGAAATAAATCTGACTTGTATGATGTTCTGAGGAAATAAACCACCCAGTGTGGCCAAAAGCCTTCTTGAAGTTCAATTCCAAGTGAGCCATGGGTGTGCCTTGTCTAGCGCCCATCAGGCCTGGAAATCCAACACGACAGAAACCCAACAACATTCCAAGAGCCACAACGATCACAGCCCCCAAACAGGAACGGACGATGTCTGTTTTCGGGGCCTCACACATGTGTCTCTTTATGAGGCTACCCTTTTTGGCTTGGTTTAAAGGGACGCCAGAACTTGGGACAAAACTCAACGCACTACTTTCGCGTTGGTCGATTTCAAACTGCACCGCCCTCTAAATCAAATCGCACCACTCGAGCTCTTGAAACGGAAAAGCCACCCTTTTAAGTCCCTTGGCTATGAGTTGTAAGCGGTTCAGTGGTCCCGAACCACCTTACAAGTGGGTGGCTGGCATGAATCCCCAGCAAATTATCATGTCCACCCAAGGATCCCCAATTTAAACTCAAATATCTAGTCAACCTCAAAGAACATATTATGTTCTAAGGCCTCTGAGCATCACCCCACCAAAAGGAGACTCACTTCAAGTTGGCCCAAAAGCGACACTATCAGATTTAGAATGTATATTATCTTTGCTGCACTTTGAGTCACTGGTAAAATGGTCAAACATGTATCCTAAGTCTACCCCATAGGGCAGCCTGATAGCGCGCGGCCTTTCCCCGCTCCTTGGTCTCGCCTCGGATCACCTCCAGCGCCTGCTGCTGCAAACGCTTGGCCTGCGCGAAACGAGCAAACGAGTCCGGGGATTACGGGCGGCCTTGGACTGGGAACCAAAATGAACACCAACTGGCAATTCTTCAACTTTGCTCTACGAACCCAAAACCAAAAAGCACATGCCAAGGACAGTGAAATGTGTGTCTCTTATTCAGTGATCCACGAAGAGAGGGCCGGTGCCAATGTCACGTAGCTCTATGTCCTTCACTGAAGCTCAGCCAATGGCCAAGGCCGCAAGAAGAAGGCCTGCCCATCCTTCCCCAAGTTTATAGCTATATGGCCATGGGTTAAAGCCCCGTACCCCCAGTGAATGGGTGGTGCACCTATCCCAAAATGGTGCCATTAGTTTTGAACCTACACGGGCTTGTCCCTACATAGCAGACCCCCTAAATCCGTGGCTTTCGTGTTAAGAGAAACCCAACCTTTCCTGTAGCCTTGGGGATCCAACGAGAACCAAAAACTCTGAGAGCTGGGTGCTGCAAGATGGGCCGTATGGTACAAGTGCCCTTCGACAAGTCACCAGCCCCGTGGTGCTGGAACCCCCTCCATTTGCTTCAAGTCCCCTGGGAAAATACTTCGAGGATAGATTCCCTTTAAAACCAACAGGGGAAACAACAAACAATTCTTCACCAAATGGAATCCCCTTGTTCGGAGCTGGATGTTCCACGTGCCTGCAAGGTCGACATCTTCTGCTTCGCTGCGGAGTATCCCTCGAACTGGGCAGCGTCCTCCCCGCCCACACGCGCGGCCTGAGACAGTGAGACAGCGCGAGAATCCCATCCCCCGCCCCCAACTCATGAAACTCGGCCGCCTTCCGACAGCTCCAGGTGACTTCCCCCGAGTGTACAGAAACGCGGCGAGAAAACCTTGCCGCGTGGCGACAGTGACAAGGAGTTGCAGCCTGAGCTGAGGGGGTGCGTCGTTTTCAAGGTGCGAAGGCCGCCCTCCATACATTTCCCAAGAAACCCGCAAAGGGATTCGAATGTGCGGGTCAAGGTCCTTGATTTGCCCAACCTGCACAAGTGTTTCAACCACTCTTCCTGAACCAACCCTCTCTTGCTTCCCTTCTGGTTTGCCCCAACAACACCCAACAACATTGAACAACGATATAAACATATTACACTTAAGCATGGTTGAGGCCTTGTTTACTGCTCATTTCTGCCTCACTTGATAATTACCCCAGGAGTAATCCGCCTGGCGGACTAAAATGGGGCAAACGGGACCCACTCAACCAAATGATCTTTTTTGTTCCGTTGCACTTCTTCAGCCTACCTTCACTTCCCAACCCTTGGTAGGTCAGCAAATAGAAAACATATTTCTCGTTGCAGCAGCTGACAAATGAAGAGAACCGCACGACTACCTGGAGTCTCCATGGCCCTTCAAAAATGAGGTCACGACCGCTTTCATTTTGGGGCATGACCCCATTTTTCAAGGGTCATGGAGACTCCAGGCAAAAGCCAAAAAATAGCCCTCAACCCTGGTATGTCAGCCAAATAGCGTGTTTGTTGGCAGCCCAGCTGAACAATGACGAACCACGCGGCTACTGGAGCCCCTGGGTCTCCACGACCCTCAAAAAATGAGGTCACGACCCCTTGATTTTGAGGTCACGACCCCATTCTTGATGGGACCCCGGGTAAAAGCATGCCACCGATGGAGGCATCGTGAGGAAGCCACCGCCCTTCACATCTTCGGCGCCTCGCGGGTCGCCATCGCCAGCTCGTTCGTGTCCCCACTGGCGACCGCGGCCAGCAGCCTAGCGCGCTATTTATCGGGCGAAGAGCTGAACCTTCCCGTTGGAATCCAGCAATGGCTTCAGAAAAGTGGCCTTCCAGACCAAACCTATTCCGACAAAATAT
The DNA here is from genome assembly GCA_963377175.1 of Effrenium voratum. Lineage (NCBI taxonomy): Eukaryota > Dinophyceae > Suessiales > Symbiodiniaceae > Effrenium > Effrenium voratum. The sequence continues at coordinate 372,814 of CAUJNA010003404.1, read as the reverse complement.
GTATTAAGCATTCAAATAGGGGAAGCCGTTCACTTTGGACGGGCTTGCTATGAGACTGCGAAAGGTGATCACAATTGGACCCTTGCAAAGCCGAACCACCTCACCACAATCGCTCGTGCCAACCTTTTTCATCAGGGGCAAATGAGCGAAAGGCATGGACAAGGCCGATGTAATTTGAGCATACTATGTGAGTCCAGGTCCCTTCATGGACCATAGACTTACAATTTCAAGCATACCTCACATCCCATGGCAAGATAGCATTCTTGCTAGTCTTCCAAAACCTTCTTGTACACTCCCAGGCTTGGACAAAGGGTAGGGGTTGAGCTCCCCCAAACCTCACGCCCTACAACACCTCGAAGTTTAATCATGAAACACCATGCCTAGCGTCATGTTTGATAGAAAAATGTGAAATATCCCAAAAACCCTATCCCCCCCCCTTCAAACACCAACCCTAAAACCAAGCCCACCGTTTTTTTTTGCAGTTTCATCCATTTTGAGAGCCTAACCCGTTGCCCCTTTCGCCACCCAAAGTTTTGGAAGCTTTCAAAGGGAAGTGGAAAGGACTCCCCCCACCCCCTGCAGAAAGCAACCATGAGATTTCCCCCATGATTTTCAACCAAGGTCTCTCCACCCCTTCCCCTACAGAAAGCGGGGAGCATGACTGGTGTTTGCAAGGGAACTCGGTTCAATGGCCCGTGGCAGGGACTACGATTGGTGAACCCAAAGTCGTGCTCGCCAAGCCCCTGGGGAGAGCAACCACCCAACTTTTTCCCCACAGAGATCCAGCGCAACAGGTTGCAGCAAGCCGGTTTCTTGAAACCCCCAGGTCCTTGGAGCTCATATTTTTTTTCTCGAGGGCACAGGCAGTTTGGCGGACGCGTGCTCCCAGTGGATTGGCCAAAGTCTGAACTTGGCGTACTAAAATGACCTTCCCAGGAGCTCAGGCAGTTTGGTGGCTCGTGCCCCCGCAAAAAGTCTGGCTTCTTTGGCGTTTTTTTTTGGGAAACCACTCATTGGTCCAAAAGAAAAGTGTAAGGTTCGAGATGCAACCAAATAGCACTCACTGGCAGGTGCATGTAAGCTTTTCGTTTGATTTTGTTTGCTGGGCGTTTGGTCAAACAAATACTCACTTCCTCAGTGGATGGTCCAAACAAAGAGTCTTGCTGTTTGATCAAGTCCAGGAACTGAGGAACTGAGAAATAGATCATGCTGTCCCCATGTTCATCAACTCCAGTCAAGGTCTGGGAAAAGCAGCCCCATTATATTTAACAGGGGTTGCTAGGGTTCCCTGGGTGAAATGTGGGGGGGGAATCAGACCATTTTTGGAGGGGCCAAAAACCACCCTATGAATAAACAGGTTAGTTGCTACATATAAGAGCGAGTCTGAGTTTTCAGGGTTCTCAATACTTCCCTTTTCTCCCTACTCATCGCCGAGGTTCCTTCTGCAATGCTTAGAGTTTATATATATATATAAATATGGGGTGAACCTTAACTGCCTGAGCTTCCGGTTGAGACCTTGGGCCCCCCGGCTGGAGCTCGCAGAGCCTCCGCCGCGCTTCCGCGCTGCGCGGCACCACGGAGCCCCGCATCCGCTTCAGCGAGGCCTCCCAGCGAGTGGGGTCCACAGCTCGGTGGCCCTACTCAACGGATCACAGGTGATCACCCGTAGGTGTCCTTTTTGGTTGAAAATCGATGGATTTCTCTGGTAGCATATTGAACCACCAGGTAAACCAGGACCCTCTATGTTTCAACCAAGTCAACCAGAAAGGACACCTATGTGATCACCTAAACATGGGGAACCTTGAAAGAAAAAAGTGAAACGGGGGCGATTCGCTTTGGTTGCAAAGTGATGGGAAGTGCCCTGTGAATGGCCTGATCTTGGGGGGTGTTCCCCCTTTTTAAGGGGAAGTTTGAGGCCAGCTATTCCCTTTTACTTCTCAAAGCTTGTATGCAGGTGGCTTAGTGAGAAATGACCCCGAGTCGTGGGAATGAACCAGATCATCTCAGATCCCTTCAACTTTGCTTGCAACCTTGATCACATCTCCGCCCTTGAAACAGAGTGTGCCATTTTTGAGGGTACCCTTTTTGGGTCGGTTCTGAAAAACAATAAAGGAGCACACATCATCCTTAGAAAAGAAACAAAACACATATCCTACATCTTGGAAATAGCGTCTCTTAGACTCTTTGAATCCTGCCCACGGAAACCAGCAAAATAAAAATGGGGATGGCTTTTCTTGGTTCCATGGATCCACCAGTGACCAGCGACTGCCGTGGGTTCTTCTTGGCGCCTGGATGGCTGTGGCGTCGTCCAGGTCCAGGGCGCTGGTGAGGTCCGAGACCAGCGCCGCGCCCAGGTGCGAGGCCGCTGAGGCCTGGCGTCGGGGGTTGGTGGGGTGGGTTGGGTGGGTGGGTGGGGTTGGGTTAGGTGGGGTGGGTTGGTGGGGGTGGGTTTAATGGGTGCACATCATTTGAGGAATGAAACTTGGGGAACTCACCTGGGCTGTCCTTTTCAGGCCCCCCGCTAAAAGTGCCAAGTCACTTGAGTCGATTGCCCAGAACAAAAAGTCTCTCATTTGTTTGCTTACCCCTACACTGGTCGCCCACAAAGTGACTGAAGTCCAAAACGGAACTCAGGGAGTGAGGTTGGTTCAAGTTTGTGGGCCAAGCCGCACAAGGACTCAACAAGCTGCTCTATGCCACCCCCCCCTCCAGCACCCTCCAATGAATGAAGCCTCAACTTCCGTGGATATACGTCTATGCCGATCACCAAGTGCTGCTTCATCGTATGTGACGCTGAACCATGTGCCATCTTTTCGGCATCGCGCTAGTGCAAAAGTCGAAATGGGAGCCACAAAAGGGCCTCCTTCAGGCGATATATATATATATATATGTATGTATGTATGTAATATGAAGTGATCCCAAAACTGGGGAGCTGCGGGGAAATGATTGCCGAAGATCCTGGCCCATGGCCCCCTCTTTCCTGTTGCTTTCCGGCGCCTTTTCTCATTCGATGTCGCGACGCTTGTGCCTTTTCTTGTGGTTTCGGGATGCCCCAAGGATCCAGATGGGATCTTGTCCCCGACACCCCAAAGAAAAACAGAACACACAGCACAGGAAAAACTGGACATGCTCTCTCTCTCTCTCTCTCTCAGACCTGAGTTCGGGTGTTCTTTTTTTGGCTTGCTGCACAGGGAAGCAGTCATTGTCCAAAGGACTGCAGGTATACCGGAAAGCATGCAAAACAATGGAGGTATCCAAACGCAACCTCTTAAACTGTCCGGCCCAAGAAGAACACTGGTATCAACAAGCTGAACGGCACTGTAAGACTTGGACTTCTTTTGGACACTGCCCCACGAGCCATTGACTTCTAGTTCTACCAAAATGGCTACAATGGCGAATCACTAGCCTTTGCAAACTCAGATTTCTCGACCGACAGAACTTTGGTTCAAGGTTTGCACCTTCTCCCAAACCCCCCACGTTTGGGGTAGGTTGGTTTGAAAGGGAATCATCCACCGCCCACCACCCAGCCCAAACCAAAGCAACATGGTCTCCAGTGGATGTCCGGACCTCGGGGGACCTCATATACCTAATTTGACTTTCGGCCGAAACAAGCCCAATCAACCTTTGGCAAAGTCAACCAACCAAATCGACAAAACCCCATCAACCAACCAGCCTTTCTTCCAAACAACCTGATCAACCAAGAACCTGTAATTACATCCACCAACCACTACCAACTCAGAAAGCCAAAACACATCTGCACCCCTGCCAAGGGAAAACAAAAACCCGCAAATTGGGTTTAAAATGAGGAGTCTAAACCCACCCAAATTCGTGGGCCATTTGTTCGCATCACCCGAAATCCCCACCTAAAACAAAATGGCTGTGGCTCAAAAAACCGGCACCAAAATGGAACCCTGGGAAGTGGAAACATGCACCAAGACCTGCAGTTTGTCCCTCCTGCCTAATTTTGAGCCACACCCCAAATCGCCATGCGGTTCGACCCATGCGGTTCGACCCGGCCAGCTGGTCCATGTCCAGCTCCTTGCCCAGCTTCTTGGCCCGGAAGACCTCCTCCACCTCCGAGTCTCTGAGTCTCCGAGGCGTTCGGATGGAGCCCAGGGGTTCGAAGGCTTGGCTGCATCGACCCTGCAAAAAGTGACTTCAACTTTTTGGGGCAGAGGAAGATCCAACCCAATAGCTGTGAAGTATTGTGAAGTAAGGGTACCCTTACTTTTTTCTCTAGTCGATTTCAGTAGGGGAAACCCTCCCAACCCAAAAAGGGGTAAAAAAAAAAGGCACTACTGGGGGACCTAGAGGGGATGCTTTGGATGGGTTGGAGCTTGGGAGTGGCTTTCCCCCAACACTTTGGTGGCTTGGAGGTTGTGGGGGAGTGTGACCCCTCCTGAAGGACAAGGACAGGGGGAAAAGTCTTGGGCTCGCAACCCGTGTGGTTGAAATGTTGTCTGTACTATGTACCCCTTTTCTTTGTTTCCCCACATGCACAGATCAGGAAAGTGTAAGACCTCATTCTCTGCCATGCCAGAACAAGGTAGGTGTTCTAGGTGGCTCTGGATTTATGTTATTTTATTCCCCAACAGCGGGTCTCAGCCCAGATAGGGCCGAGGGTGCTTCGGGGCGGCTCTGAGGTGATTCTGGGCGGGTTCCACGAGTTCGCGAGGGTTCTGCAAGGCCACGGAGGGGTTCCGCGAGGGTTTCAGTAGGACTAACCGTTGCGACAGAACCCACACGGGCGTGTTGCTGTTGGGGATGTCACCTGAGCTGTTTTTTGAAGTTGCCCATCCCCTTTTGGTCTGGCCCTGGGGTAGGTCAAAGTGCTGCAAACCTCCACACAATAAATCGCGCAACTTGGACAGTTGGCATGGCATCCTTGGGTTCTCCCTTTGGACATGTCCATCCTTACTTGCTCGCACCCCCTGAACCAGGTTGTTTTGTGTTTATTCCGGAGACCTAGAAACACCCCACATCATGTTGCCTGGCACCGTGCTTGTTTCCAACCCCCCAAAGCCGATCTCGCTTCTTTGGCACCTCAGCCCCAAAGGATTTGTTCCTCTGCTCAAACAGCGCCGCACACTTCTAGTGATTCCCAAACTCTCTTCCCAAGTTCCTGGACTTTCAACTTTTAGAGACCAAGGTGGCCAACTTTTTCAGGATCCACTCGTCCGGAAGTGTGAGGGTAACCATCGGGCCATGAGGTTTCAGACAAAAGCCCGGGCGCATAAAATCGCCCAACGCTTCATTGCCCGCCACGATGATGACCAAACAAGTTGTTTTGATGTGAGGTAGTCTTGAAAGGCCCTACCTCTGCCCAGAGCAACGGCCGAAGGAAAAAAGGGCTATTCCAAACGAACGCCACTCCAGCGAAACTGGAAACCGGGCAGCTCTGGAGGTCTTGGTGTGAACATCCATGAATTGCGACACCACTGCTGGCATATCAGGGCCAAACATAAACCAATTCGGACCCAGCTGATTCCCCAAATCACACAACACTTGGGGCCCAGTCTGACTGGGAAAGTGCTCACCATGTCAAGCAGAGACTCGCGGAACATTGGGTGAGATGGGGGATGTTGCCACATAAAAAGGCGCGTGTGGGCCAGGGGGATACTTGGTTCAGATAGTTCGGATGAAATGTGCGGATCCATAGGGGGGTAAATAGTTGGGTGCCCCCTCGAAAAGTGAAGGCTTATCTCTGGGAGGAAGAAACCAACCCCCACCCGGATCACCCAAACCCCAGTGGATTGCTATGGGGAAAAAAGACACGATTTTAAAGGGAAACACCCCTCCAAATTCCAAGTCGAAAAAGCGAAGAAAAAATGGGACTTGCAGCCATGTGTCTGGGCTTGGTGCTGTGGCACAACTGGGGCTGGTATTAAAGGGAAACAGGGCTGACTGGATCTCCCCTAATCAAGAGCCGATCGATATACTGGTGGCTTCCATTGAAACCATCCAATCACTACCAGACTTGTGGGGGTTCAACAAAAATGGACGAAATTTGGGAAACCCCCGCCAACAACTTCCATTTCAGACCCCTGGACAAAAATAAACACATTCCCTGTAGTAAAAAAAAATCCTTTTAAAACCAACAAGGGAAAACAAACAAAAGGTCTTAGGCACGTGGAAGACAACAAGAGGACAAAAGGGGGGCGGAAGCGGCCCCTCCCGGCGGCCTCCTGAAACAGAAGGTCGATCTCTGCCGGGGAAGCGCCCACCTGTGAGAAAGCTCAAGGATAAAGCATCCCATCCAAGACATGGAGACAACCTGGAAATCGAGTCTCAATGACCCTTCAAACATGTGGTAAATAACATGAATTGCCAAAAAAAAGGGGCTGTGGCCTCATTTTCAACTACTTGGTCATGAAGACTCCAGGAACGATGCAAAGGGACCTTCTATCTGGCAAGCATTCAGGATTGAACCGAACTTGTAACAGTTTTTGCCATTCCAGATTCAAGCGTCGAGGAAGTCCCTTTGTAATTCTCGGCATTGACCCTGCTTTGGGCGCGGACGCCTTGGAGCGGGGGGCGGCCGCAGCGGGATGGCGGGTACGCAAATGGCCTGAAACGCCTTGAGAACCAGAACGCCCAGGAATTCCTCGGCATTCGAATCTCTAGGTTGTTCTTTTTTTCGGAGCCACCCCTCTTGTAGCCTCTTCTTCCTAGCCTCTTCTTCCTAGCCTCTCGTCTCTGCCAGGCAAGTTTGTGCGTAGTACAAGAATCACCTTTTTTTGAACCATTTCGGTGATGCACACCTGCTTACTTAGTTGCCTTGTCAGGGGAACACGTTGTTGGTCAAGCCCTTCCACAAAGAAACTGGGAACTTCCAGTGTGCCCTTGAAGTTCATCAGTCGCCTCCAGGGATTTTCAGTTGTCGACATTTTGCCAAGTGATGCGCTTTTTACAGCGGCAGGAGCCAGAGCGAGGCAATGTGCGCACCCTGTTCGGGCCTGAACAAAGCACGCAGTGCCCCATTTTTGCGTTCTACATCACCTTTGGAGAGGACCCAGCAACCAATAAATGTGCTCTTGTTTTTTCCGTCTTTTTTTTGAGGGAAGCCCACCAAGACAACATGACAAAACAACGTGCTCGGCGGGCGTCTGGGACATCTGACATGCGCCCATCAACTACTACCGTGCAATCGGTTTTTGGGTTTCTATGGGGCAGCTGTGGTGTACCTAATTTGCAAGGGGATTCCTGCCCCGCTGTTGAGAAAATCCATAGCCTCCAAACCCGGTGGGGCCGCCGGCCTTCTCTTCACGCGGCAGCACCACCGGAATGATGTGGTCGCCCTCCTGCGAAAACCAAAGCACTGAACATGGGCTGGTCAAGCCCAAACCTTCCAAAGACCTGGTTGAATTGGGTAAGTGGAAAGACCTTGCTTTATATTGAGGTGCCCTTCTAACCTCGGAAGCCAATGGGCAATGTGCGAATCTGCGGGAAAGTGCAAGCTGTCCAAAAACAGCCAAAACGTTGCAGAGTGAATTCGGAAAGTAAAACTAACCCGAGTTTGAAACAAAGCGGTTCCGCACCGCTGTGTTTGTTGTTTCTCGTTCGTTTGGTTGGCCGCGAGACGTGGATTTTGACAAGGGATAGCGCCAGAGAAAAAAAAAAAGGAAAAAAAAGAAGACAGCAACACAGATTGTTCAAGCTTTCAAGGTGCTTGTGGACAATGACCCTTTCTGTGATACCAGTGACAGCCAAAGTGGGCAATCCCATGACTACCTTATCACCTAAACCATTCACTATTCGGGGACAGCTAAACAAAACTACACACACGCACAGCCATGGATTATGGTACGGCTGAGTTTTAGTACCTGCAAAATCAGCTTTAAGATTTTCTTTTTCCAGGGGCTCCCGTGGCATCGCAACAGATTAACACGCCCCCTCAATTTCAATTTTCACAGTTGTGGGCCTGAGTTTATTTGGGGACCCCATGAGTTGGGGGGCAAGGACACTCCTGGTCCCAAGTTTGGCAAGTAGCAACATGGTCAGCCAGTAGTTCTGCTGAGCCGCCGGCAAAGCCTCTAATGGATTTGGAGCCTTCAGCATGAAGGACGTACATCTTCAACGTGGCCCTCCCAAACCTAGGATTTAGTTACTTTATCGTTTGCTCCTTCTCATTTCCAAATGTTGACCCAGACAAAGTCATGAGCACACCCGTGTGCCCGACTGGACGTTAAACTCCCGGGCTCCATGCCAGCAGGGTTGGCATCCGTAACGCCATCCTTAGGCATCAGCCAAGCCATGAGGGCGTGAGGTGTAGAGCTTAAATACTCACAGAGCAGATCAACATTTCGTTGCCGAAATAACGCCGGAGGGACACTCCAAAAACTGGGTTTCCCATCCTCGTCGACCTTGAGGAGGGGGGATCATGTTCCCCCGGTATGTCAGTTGCCCATGTAAAGATTCCAAAGAATGTTAGATCCATATTGCTTTGGCTCATTTCATTACGCTCAGAAAGGGCAAACCATCCATGGCGTGAAATGGATCGAGGGGCCTGTGTTGTGGGGGTACTTGTGCAGTGGTCTGCCTCCCCATTGACTCAGGGAAAAGCAGCCCCCCTATGAATCAATTGGTTGATTAATAAGGGGGTCAACATGAATCCCAGGAATCCGGCCGAAAAATCCTTGGAATAGCTTATGCTGAGAGGCGGCCAGTGACTCTCTTGGGTTTGGATCTCTCGGAATGCAATGCAAGCTGAGCGGCTCTCAGCTCCACCTCGCTTCGAACCGGTCACTTCACATGCCGAAAGCCGAACGAGGCGGGAAAAGGAAGGTGTCTCCACGAACTTTGACGTGGAACCCCCAGAAACGTGCTTACCTGAGCACACGGACCCTCAAACTGCCCATTAAAAAAGGGAACGGAACTCGTAAGTTTGGGCCCATGCCAATCGGAGTGATTCGAAGCTCGCTGTTTCGCACATCCACGCGCGTTTGCGCGAATGCAAAGGGTGCCTCGAAACAGGGCAAAGGTTCGGACTCCCCGAAAAGGGCTTGCGTGGGGCAATAGTCCACCTTTCCCCAAAAAAGAGCAGTCCACCTTTGGTTCCTTGTATGTCGCATGTGTGCTTGGTAATCTTGGAACCTAAAACACACACCCAGTAACCTATCGTGCAACAAAAGAAGGGATGCGTTATTGTTGACGGTGCCTCTTTTGCAGGTAAGCTTGAGGGAAAACCGAAACGAAAACCACAAATTCTAGCGGTCCCCTGTTTTCATGCATGCCCGTTTGGGCGATTCCAAAAAATCACCATTTCCAGCTGATTTCGAGGATCCCCGTTACCACAGGTGGTCCATGAGGCTGGGTGAATTCCTCATGTTAACCCCATATCAATCAACCCCAGTTTCTTAATGGGGTGTCCAACTGGCTTCAGTGGGGATTCAGACCACTTTGGGGGCCCAAAGCCACCCTTTTGTATTAAGCTGGTTGAAACACCTCTGAAAGCCCCCCATCCCTCTACAAAAGCCACTTCAAATCCCAAACTAATCCAACCCAAACCAACCACCTGGGCTCGGTGCCTGCAAGCGCCATGCGTACGTGGCTTTCTCCGCCGCGGCCTGACCGTGTGACTCGAGACGCCCGACTGGGGCGCCTCAAACCTCAAGGTGAAGCCGAGAAATCCCGTTGGCACCGGAGGATTCATCCACCTGACTTGGTGCTCAGGGAAGGGACCTAGGCAAAAAAGGGGGAAAAAACAGGCTGGCCTGAAGGATTCATCCATGATTATATATGCTGGACACGTTTACTGCCAACCAACTAGTGTACTTTTTGGGACACATTATGATATGCAGATGCAAAGAACGAGGTTGACATAAGCAAGCTGACATGTAACGGCTGTTGTGCATGTATCTCGGGGAGTGTCAACAGGGCCCATTTCAAAGGGTAACCTTTACCTTGATCGGCTCCCTGAAGAAACCAATACGGGAAATGACACATGGCCGTGGGTCAGAAATGGGTACCCACAATGGCTTGCCCTGGTAAATGGAACCCATGACTAAAACAGGCGGTCCCCTATTAATTTTGACCCACACCCACATACTCTTCAGCAATGGGGAGGGTGGGGTGTATCCAAGGCAGTTGCTCAGAGGTTGCTGTAAAAACGTGTCCCACGCCTTCGTGTCCAGCTGCTTCGCGGACAGCCAGCTCCCAGGCCCAGTGATACCTGAGGCCAAAAGGATGAGAAGGGGAGGGCCCTTTTTGGGGGGTTGAATTGACTATCTGTTTTCTTTCTCTCTTTTTTTTTTTGGGGGGGGGTTTTGTTGGGGGGGGGGACTTCTGGGTTCCATGTTTGACATTGATTCCGGTTTAGTGAGGAAGCCACCAACATCAGGGAGTTCACAAGTTGGAAAGTTGCCATCCTTTGTTCTTGGGTGAGCCGCCACCCAATAATACACCAGGACAATCTATCTGGGGGCTTGATTAGGAGCAAATGGGCGCCCAAAGTTTGAAGCAAATGCTACTCCAGCCATGAAGCACATGGTCCTGGCCATCAACACATGGTCCTGAGTTCACTGGCCTGGAAGACATGTTTGACCACTGTCTGGGCTTCTGGGCCCCAATTGCTGGGTTCCACTGAAGCTGCCACTTCTGAAGGTCCAAGCAAGGAGAGACAATTGAGCAACCTTCTTTCGGGCAGTGCCATTCGGGGCCTGGGCTGCCAGTCACTCAAAGGAAGCTCAGCTTCATTTCGCCTGCTGTGGCCTGTGCAGGTGAGCTTCGAACCGGAGAAGCAAGCAACACTAGATTGATCCTTGCGCGAAGCCCCAAAGAGCCTCAGAGGCCATGTCGGGTCTTGAGGCCTGCGAATTGAACACCCTTAACCCCCTGAGGGGGGGGGGAGGGGTCTCTTGGAGGTGGTAAAAGAGGGCCACTTTTCAGGTACCACCCCAGGTAATTGCCGGGCCCTTTGCGTGGAACCTTCACAAGGGCCTGGTTGTTGCGGCTTTGGGCAAGTGAGAAGTGAGAAGTCGTAAATCCGACATCAACAAAACCAGAAATCAGCTAAATACTTCTTAGTCATCCAGGTGTGTAAACTGAACAATCATAGGTGTCCTTTTAGGGGAAACAAATGGCCCTGGTAGATGATTAAACCACCAGGTAAACCAGGGCCATCTATTTTCCTACCAAAACAACCAAAAAGGACCTATGTAAACAATGCAAATCACTTCAGCCTGCGGCAGCGTGCGTGTCCCCTTGCGTTTTCTGTTCCCAGCGCCCGTTTCGCCGAGGGGCTCCAAGCAGTTTTCGCAACCTGGCACAAGCCCAGGAAGCCTGTTTCACACTTTAAACATGGGTATGTGGCAAATCGGGAGACCCCCCAAACAAAACAAATATTAAAAACAAAAAAACGAAGAACAGAGAACAACAGAACAAGTGTTTCTTTTGGTGTCCCTTTGACGAAACTTGAAAACTGATACTCCTCCAAAAAAACAAACCCACATGGAACCCGCCAAAAGTCCATGTGGAGGAGAAACACATGTGCTCCAGGAGCCCCCCTCAGCAGGTTCCCTGTGGCATGAAACATAGATACATGCGGGCCTGGACAAAAAAGGTTGCTTTGGACAAAAAGTTCAAAGCCCGTTGGGGTTTGTGTTCCAGGGGGTGAAACTGAAACTGGGCCCCGTTTCTCCGGCCACTCAAAGTGAGCACGTTGAGGGGTAAGGCAGACCCATTGTCCAAGGGAAACCCAAGAAGGCTACAGAAATCCGTACACCCTCAGGCACGTTTCAGGGGACGCTGCACATATGGCCAATACGTGGTGAGATCGAACTGTCCGCAGAGGCTAGGTTTAATCCCTTGGGCTGATGTTGGCCCGGGCTTGGGCCGTCCCCGAATTGGCAACCCTGCAGCTTGTTGCCTCCTCCCAAAACAGTAGCAACAGGGATCCGCGTATGTCGCCAATGATTTGACCATAAGGGAGCCCACCGAAGAAGAAAACAAGGCGCTGGACAACTGTAAGACATCCAACACAAGCCTGGAAATGTTAGATAGCGATTAGTATAAGAAGAGGGGGGGGGCCCTTTACTAATCACTCTCCAACATGACTCAGGCATCCACCGGCTTTCTGAAGGTCCAAATCTTTGCACCCTCTTGCCTCAGCCACCCCAAGTTGCCAACCGCCAGACCCCCCCAACCAAACCATAAACCCCCGAAGCACTCCATCTGGCCCAGCCCAAGCTCGCTCCACCCAGCTCCGCGCCTTCGCCCCCCGCCCCTTGGTTGAAGTTGGATCGGGAGCAAGAATCTAATTCTTAGCAGTTAAGTGGATTTGGAGTTCAACCACTAAACCACAATCAGCAAAATGGGAAATGTTTCCCAACAACAACCAGCCCCCCTTCCCCGCGCCCCAGCCGCGCCGTGTCTTGGTTGGAGTGCAGCACCTGGTTTGGGCCCAGCCAGAGCTCCACCACCGCCTGAACACACGACCATCGTCACCCGGAAGGTCTGCGCGTGTGCGCATTTCTTGGGGGGGGGGGGTTTGTGTGCGTGTGCGCCATTTTTTTTGGGGGGGGATCCTGCCAAAAGGAAAGCCAGAATCTCAACCCATTTATATAAAAGGCAACCCTCAGTCTCCTCAAGCGGGCAGGGTAAATGGGGAACAAGAAGCAATCCAAACCACCAATTGAGCTGGCATGTTCAAGACGGGGATCAAGGGAAACCACAACCATGTGGCACAAGGACTGAGGATTGACTTGGTTGACAAGTTGAACGTCCCCTGGTGAGTCACCATCAAAACCTACTATTCATGGGGTCCACCCAAAGCCATGGCAAAGAATCAGCAGGGCAGAACGCAGCGCCGAGTTCTGGCTGGAACTGTGCTTTCCACACATGGCTTTTTCCTTGCGAGCGTCTTAGTTTTGTCTCCCCAGGCTAGCGCAAAGAGTCCGGGCTTTGGTAAATGCAAAGGACAAACAGAGTAGGACAGCGGGCTAACATGAAACCTTTTTGGTCCATGGTCTTAGGGGTTCAAAAATGAGGCTGAAAAGCCAAACAAGGAACTATAGGAATCAACCCTTGATTTAGGATCCGAATCCTTGTAAAGGTGGCTTTTAGATGTAACTTTCAAAATTGGGGGTCTGAAAACAGGAAAATTGCCAACCCTCAAACTCACTTGCCCAAAGGGCATAGAAACAAAAGGTTCAACTTGTGGAGCCTCTAAATCAGAACCACAGAAGGAAGTCCAAAGGCTTTAAGGCCGATTTTCGCTCTGGACTAGTGAGTTTCCCTCAACTAATCCCCCCCCAAACCAAAAAAAGACATGGCGCTCTTCCCTTCGTGCTTCTCTTTCGTCCTTGGTGCTTCCCATCCTTAGCACCCAGCAAAGGACAACCGCAACCGTACGCCTCGACCGTTCTCGCGGCTCGCAAGAACCGACCGCCCGCGACCGAAATCGCCGAACTCGACGAATCCGCGCCGTGAGCCCAAAGTCCACCGGCTGGCGGTCCGCGAAGATCTCCAGCGCGGACACCGACCGCGCCATGGCCTCGGATCTCGGATCGGCTCGGGGCTCAGCCGGCTTGGGGGCTTGGGATGGGGGGCCACGGGGGTTGTCCGAAGCACTGGACATGGGAATGGGAACTTCCCGCAAAGGACAACCCAAAAGTATATCTGGAGGTTGAGAAGCGAGTTTCGTGGAATGCAGCCCAAAATTAGCAAGTTACGGGGAGCAGGGAACTCGCGTAATCCAGCAGCTTCATTGGTCCGGGAAGGGCATTGACCCCCTTGCATTTTCCCGAAGACGCTCATAAGGAAGTACTCCCAGAAGGGTGTGCATCAGGGTTACTGACCCTGAGAGGCTTGTGTGCCAAGAGAAAGATAACAGGCAGTACACCCCTTGTTGCATACGTGGCAAGCCAGGGAAAAAAAGGTTTGACGTCGATCAATTGAAATCGAAGAAGATCCCAAACACGTGGCCAAACCTGGCAGGGCCCCACCAAAATGGGATCCCCGTCTCCCTTTCGCCGCTCCATGTCAACTTCTCTGGGCTCTGTGCCACGAGCTCCTCCACACGGCGATGAAGGGAGGAGGTCTCCAAGATGGACTCCTCCAACGGGTCCAGCAGCCTCCGCTCACACAGGACCGCGCGAAGTCGAGACCCCGGGCCATGAGTTGTTTTGTTTTTTAAACCATGGGATTTCTCACGCCTCAGATGCGCCGAGCCCAAAAGCTTGCCACAGTTGCCACGAAGATGGTCAGTTCACACCTACGTTTTTTTGGTCCAGGAACTGATTGAAAGCCATGGATTTCTCAGCTGATTCAAAGCTGTGGAGAGAACATGGAATGTTCAAAGCCCGTACTTGCCCCAACTGACCGCATATAGGGACTAAGTGTCACCATTGGGCCGCACTGGCCAGTGCGAGTTGGATCTGAATCAATATGCTAGCTTCCGGTTCCATTTGCTTGAGGTGCTGCAAAACACAACGATGTGCTGGACTGGGGACTGGACTTCCCAAACCAGAAAGCTGAAGCTGCTGGTTTCGGAAGATCTGCCACTTTTGGAGGCTCCCAAACTTCCCAAGCTTCCCAAAAGTTGATCCATCCAAGTGGGCTTTTTCCCTTTGCAGCTCTGCCACTTGAGGCGATTTCCAAAGGGAAAAGTTGGCCACCGGAAACCGATCGAAACCCGGTCACTTCTCAGCCCAGGGATGGTCTGCCCGCCTGCGAGGGCGCCGCAGCATCTGGAGCCGCGGAGTTGGCGCCACCTTCCTGGCGGTGACTTTGCGATACGCGAGAACTTCGCGCGGCGAGAGGTGACGCCTCACCGGAGTGGATGGCCCCCAAAAAAGGCCCAAACTTTACATTTATACCACTAAAATTGTCCAAACCCAAAAAGTTTCAAGTTCATGAACTCAGGAAGTGGACCCAGAGCCATGTAAAGAACTAAGAAGGCGGCCGCAGCTATTTTATGGCTGGGATCGTCCCGTACTAACCTTCACTTACCCGGGTTTTGATTGTGGCTCAGGTGGTTTGAAGCTCGCTGTCTTGTTTCAGCTGTCAACAAATTGGTTTGGAGTGGTGGTTTGAAGGTCAGGGCTTTCCCACCCCCTATGGACACTCCAAAACTGCATGAAGGATCATCCTTTCAAGGCAAACAGCTAAAAAAGGCAAGCCTTTGGTCTGGCACCCCCGGCCTGCTGGCTGCTCCAGGTGCTCGAGATCTGCCGGTGGAGCCTACGTCGCATGGGATCTGCAAAGCCCAGGAACTCATGGAGTGAGAAGATCTTGATGTCAAACCCTTTTCCAAAGATGGGAGGGAACACGCGGGCTCTGGACGTTTGGAATTCACCGAAGTACCTCCAAATCAGGCTTAATTAACAGGGATCCTTACATTTTACACCTGAACATTGCCTTGCAAATGGTGGTTTCCCTTCATCCTGGTGGAAAAAGCAACATGGTTCAAATAGGGAAAATGCATCTTTGAAGGAGCCCTGCTTAAGTTGCAAAGACTGGAGTGAGGCTCAGGGTTCAGGGCCGAGCCCGCGCCCCCGACCCCCACAACCCAGCAGGTGTATAGCCCATCCCGACCCAGAAACGGATCCCTCTTGAGTATGGTAGCATCATGGGCGCAAGGGGCGTTGATTTGGTTTTGGGTGCCAAAAGGGGTCTAGAAAAGGGAACAACTCCTGTCCCACCATGCAAGTGGACAGGAAGCTTCCACCAAAGGAAAATAGTTCGAACACCCTCCTGCCAGCTTGCAATACTGGACGCAGATTAACCATCCCTTGGGGCTTTCTGGGAAGACGAATCCATGGGGATGGGTACCCAAAAGGAAACCCGCTTGAGGGGCAAACAAAACCCATGGCTTCCGATGTGGAATCCTGGCTCAAAATCCCCCGGCTTACCCTGCTGGCCTTTTGGACAAATACCTCCCATGAACATCGCGCATAGGTTCTTTTGAGAGCAAAGTGGTGTTCACCACAAACCTCCAGTCAGGGGTTCTGTGTCAGATAGATCCCCTTTCAAGAATCCTAGAGTCGCGGAAGATATTGTTATTCCCAAGTCTTGATCGTGCCTCTCGAGCTTTCAGAACATCCACCCCCATATCAGGGCCAAACAGTGGGACTGTTTTTTCCCTTGGAAAAAGAAGGAAAAGCAAAACGGTCCAAAGGTGAGCCAAGTCCGGCAATGATAAAACTGCCTGTGTTGGTCCGGCCTTCAAACGAAGCAAACCGAGTCATAATATGGGTGGGACGCTTCTCCCCCCAATCTAAATGACATTCGGCTCCACAAATCAGGTTCTCTGACCAAGCAAAACGCCGTCAGGCCGGCAGATCAGCTTCCGTGCCTGCCCAAATCTCTGCAATCCGCTGGTCATCTGCATCCACGGCTTCGGGATTCTCCTGGAACGAGCTCAGAGCCCCTGATGAGTTGCATTAAAGGCCTGAGCAAAGAACAGGGCCGCGGGGTGCTATGAAACCAAACTGTCGCATGGAGGAACTGCTGAACCCCAAACGAGCTATGCTCCAACCAGCTGGATCGGAGCTCCCTTTTAAGAGGAGAATGGTCTCCCAGCAACCTCCAGTCGAGTCAAGTTCCATATTTGTGGGAGGGTTCAGCGACATCTGCAACTCTATGCATCAGCGGGGTTCATCTCAGCAGTGTGCAGTAGATGGCACATAAAGTCAACTGTCCGAGCTGGCAAAAGTCTATCTCCAAACCTCGGCCCACGGCGCTCAACCAAAAAATGCGCATGTGCTCACCCTGTTCCCTAAGCCACCCTGAGTTAGAACAACGCTGAGAGGACACCTGAAAAGCTCCACGAGAACTGTCGGCGAATGGAACCTGAGCCGAATCGCCAGACCCAAAAAAGGCGATTCGGCAACAGATTGAATCGGTGGCACTGAACTGGGTCCCCTCGACAAGTGCCAAGGTAGGGGTGCTCAGCAGTCTCCTGCAATCATTTCAATGGAAATAAATTGGGCCGAAGGGGTGGAACCCTTGCAACCCAACGACTCATGTGTCCTGGTTTGACCGCAAATCAACAAAAACCAAGTGACGGCATAAACAACGCAGACATGGTGAATAGCTAAGCTAACTCTGGCAATGAAGTGAAGTACGTGCCAGCCGTCTCCTTCAGTTTAATCAGGGACTTCGGGGTCAAATCCTGAACCCGCAAAACAGGGAAATGTCAAAACCACCCGACAACAGTCATCTAAGCACTAACAGACCCTCACTATACCCGACTTGTCGGCGGACAAGTCAGTTTCATCCCTACCCCATAACGGGCTGTCCTCAAAATCCCCCGCTAAAGGTTTCACTTTTCAGTGGATTAAATGGAACCCCAACCACTAAACACTGAAAAGCCAAGAAGCTAAGGAACCGGATGGCTGGGAACCACTCAGATAATGCTACCCTTACTACCAATTCTGCCCGTCCCCAGCAAATGATTCAGGCCAACTTTGACCACTGCGAATCCTTTCACCCAGTAAAGCTTGCCCCACAGTGGTGCCATGCCAGGCCTTGCCAATCATCCATCCCTCAGAAAACTTGAAGCCAATCATCAGAAGTGGCTGATACAGAATGATACCGCATTCCGAATTCCTCGTGAAACGCCAGGAAGGAAACCAAACGCTAACCTGATCCCCTATTCAAAAGTAACCTCTTCAACTGGCCGCGCCTTTCTTGAGCGGTAATATGTGGGTTGGTCAGAGGGAAAACCAAAAGGAAGCACATATTTTGGGTGTTTTCACCTGATTAAGACAAAGTCAACGTCTCTTCCCAGCCAGGGCTGCCAGTAGCCCCTATATCTAGGGGGGTGGTTCCAACCCTTCTTTCAAACACCAGCCGTGTTCCCTGGGTTTGCGGCGGTTTTCTAGAACGAAGGATCCCTGGAAAGAATGGGGAAGCTATAAATTAGTATATTGGCACTTTTCGATCCGGGGTTCCCCGGCAAGACTCGTCTTCTTTTGGTTCTCTCTCGCCTCTTGGTTCGGCACGGGGAAACTTGCGCGGCCAGCCATAGCCACCCCAAGCTTGATTCGAATCAAAGTCCGCCAGCGCAGGGGCGCTCTGAAATGCACCAAACTCATGGGCTTGGGCTTCTTGTGGCAAAACCACCAGGCCTGCCCAAAAGATGGACACAGTGGCGGAGATTTTTCGGGCAAAAGCCAAATCAGCTGGCCATCCCCTGGCGTGTCGGTTGGGGCGGCTCAGGGCCGCCGCAAGCGGAACTCCGTACGGAACTCTGAACTCATGGCTCTCAGTATGGAATTTCAGGAATCACCCCGCAAGTTGTTGTTGACATCTATCATGTACCTACAGGGGATACACGAAATCCATTTCGCACTACTCTGGAACCATGAGAAACCATTCTTGGTTGGTGCCACATAAATCATATACCCTCCCAGCCTTTTAACATGGAACCTGACGTTCGGAACCCGGTCCCTTCCAGAAGGAAAATAGTCCTCCAGGATCCCCCTGTCAGGTTTCATGTTAATTGGTGGGAGGGTCCTGATGGTACCTATCACTGACTGGTCGTAGCGCATTGAATAGATACGTTTCAGTAAAGGACCGTCCGCCCAAACTGAACCACCCCATGTGGTTTCCTATGCTCAGCCCCCTTGAACTTCCGCACTGAGACCCAACACCTTGCAGGTGCTTGAGGATATGTGGCACGAGGCGGAAGCTTTCATCGGTTGGAAAGGCTCAGCCACTGAATCGGCGAAGCATATCCATGCCTAGCGTAAAGGCGACCAGTGGTTTCCGCAAACTTCTCACCCCCCCCCCCCCCCAATTTCTCGGCCAAACGAGCGGGCCCGCTGCAGAAAGTTCTCACTGTTTTCGGCTTTGAGGATTAAATGGACTCTCTCTCTCAAATGGACTGGCCTCATTATTTTGCCTTGATCAAAGTCGCCCCCTAAGTGGTGGGTTAAAGGGAAACAACCCCATTTACTGACTTTGACAACCCCCAGAAACCGTCAAAATAATGACCCCAAATGGAGGAACACCTCACAGGCAAAACGTTGAGCTGACAATATCTGACAATGGCCTGTGGGTCTCAGGAGCCAACCCCCAAAACAAACTTCCCGCTCTGGTGGATTTGCCAGGGACACAGTGGACTACCTAGACCTACCAAAGCAATTGAAAGGAAACTTGGCGCCCTATGTTTCCCTTGTTTCAGTCATGCACTGTTCCGTTTCATGTTCCTTCTTCGTCGCTCAGCTTTCCAAGGCGAAGCGGGCTTTGTCCAACTTTCTTTGGTTGACTGAAACAAAACAATGGAAGAAACTTATGGAAGAAGAAACTTGGCGCCCTATTTCCCCTTGACTCAAACAAACTAGGTCTTCCAGTGGAGAGGTTAGAATAAGGGTACCCTTTTTCTGTAGTCTATGTTAGTAGGGGAACCCTCCCCCCCAAAAAAGAAAAGGGCACTACTGGGGGACCTCGCAAATCAAAACTCACTTTGACACGCAAGAAGCGAGCTAATTAGAAACCACCGGCTGCAGCACTGCCCAGCTGAAGCGCCGCCTGCCTGTGCCACGAGCGGAACTTGCAACCCCGCCATGTTGCCCAGTGACCATGGCAAAAAAGGAACGTGAATTTTGGGTTTCTGAACCAGAATAGCAACTAAGACCCACTTTGATTGGCTTGATTCACTTTGAAAGCTCACTGTGCCCTTCTATATTCCATGCGAGGCCCCAAATGTGGCTGAGAAAAATCGGCCTCCCCACTTTTTTGTCACTGATTCTGGGTCCACCGATTTCGTGGAGAAGCAGATCCAAGGCTTGCCGCCTTTTGGCATACCTGTCATGATGGTCAACTTTGCAAATGCAAATCTAGCACCTGGGGGCTTCTGGCGAATTCCAACTCGGCCAAAGAAATCTGACATGGTCCTTACCGCCAGGTTCTGCTTCACATATTCCAATATCTCATTTTGGATTCTGCTCATAGTTTTCCCTTCCTGTTCCTGCCACCAAGGCACTCCAACATGGATGGACTGATGCTTGTTGGTGGGAAACTCTTCATTCCATTGAGGACAGGCGAGTGCAATGATCCTGCCCTCGGGCAAAAGGCCGGCAACAGGCTCCGCGAAGGGCAGCGCCACTCACGAGTTCCCACAGCTGGTCTGCCGAAGTCCACGCGGTTTTCCTCTTCCGTGTGCTCAAAGTGCCACGGTACAACAGACAACAGTCAGACGAGTGCGTTGAACACAAAGAACTTGGCTCGCCAACATATAACAGGGATCCTTACATTATACACCTGAACATTGCAACTTGTAAATGGTGGTTCCCCTTTTTGGTGGAAAAAGCAACATGCTTCAAATGGGCAAAATGTAATTATCTTTTAAGGAGCCCTGTACAACTTGAAAGGTGCCATATTGCATGCACCTACGTCGCGCCCTGCTGGGTGAACCTCCCGGTGCCGCTTTCAAAAGGTGCCACGAAGACATGGGAAGGACGTGCCTTCTGACCCCCCTGGAACAAATTCGCAGAGAACCCTCCAAAGCTTGGAGGGGTGCCCACACTTTACACATAAAAGGCAAACCATATCTTTTGTGTTGTAGAGTAAGCCATGGATTACATTATCTCCCGATCATATACATTTCTTTAGGGGGTCAAAAAAGCAACGCCCCCTCGGCCCTGCGACGGTGGGAAGTCTCGAGCAGATCGGAGCTTGTGCATGCAGAAGGTCAGGCTCTAGCTTGGGGCGACTCCTTGCGCCAAGGACCTGGAAATACAATGCTAACCTTCTAAAACATTGATCGACGGATCAACACAGGAAACCACCAGGTGAACAGGTTGAGTCGCTTTGAGGCGCCAGCTTGGTATGACTCTGGAAGTATTGGCTGCTTTAGCTGACCAGGCCGATGGGCAAAACAATACACATGAGCAAAACCGCTGGTGTCCTGCAACCAGCTGCTTCAGTCTTCAAGCAAAGGTGTGTTTGGGAATGGGGGATGGTGTGATTGGAGGAGGTACTTTGCCTTTGTCCCTCCCTGCAAGTGAAGACTTGGACGTGCTGACCTTTAAACATAAAAGTGTTCTTGTTTGCTCAAGCAAAAGTGCCTGATCTGCAGGGTGTTGGACCAGTTTTGGACGAGTGGTTGGAGTTGAACGACTGCTTGATGAAAGGGAAAAGCGTCCTGAAATATCAATCCACACCAATCCATCAAGCGCCAGCGTGCTAGATCCCACCCCAAGCAGAAAACATAAGGCTCCTCTATTCCATACATGATTCCCTTCAGAAGGAATATATCTAAAAAAACACGATTGCTTGGCACGTGGCTTTCTTCAGGGAGCGACCTCTGCTGATTGTTTGAAGGAGTTCCTCTGCCCAATGATCCGAGGTCAACAATATATGGGGCACAAGACTATTCGACTATTTGGGTCTCACCGAGTAGCTGCGAGTTGAGCATCACACAAGCGCGGTGCAAGAAGCAAACATGCAACTCGCTCAAACAGGGTTCCCTAATTTCCCTACGGCAGGGGCTTGGTCTTTGATGCAACTGTTCTCAGCTTCGGACAAACCACCCCATGTCGGAGTTGGGCAGGCCATTGACCCGGGAGTTGTTTGGGTGGTTTTCGGGGCCCCCACGACAATTCACTTGCCATAGGCTAAACTTTTAGTGCGAGATGTTAGAAGCCCCAAACCCAAAGTACTCAGTTGCTCCCCTGGGACCCAGTCGCTGATGGTCCTCTCTCCAAAAACCAGGGTGGAAACGAAAATGCCCCCGTTGTCCCTGTGGTTTTCCCTAAAAAACAACAACAAGCAAAAGGTGCCAGCATGGCTTGGCTCAAAAAGCCCGTACCAAAATGGAACCCTGCAGGTAAGTGGAAACATGGACCAAAACCTGCGTAACCCCCTGTTTAATTTTGAGCCACACCCACATGTGATAGCATAATTCCAAGCATATGGATCGCGGCCGGCAATGATTGACGACTCTACCGATGGACGCAACATCGCCAAAGCCATGTTGCCGGGCGTCAGCACGAGCGCTGGAGTGTAATGCCCAGTGACCCGATCAAGAGATCAACGTCATGTCAATAGAAAATAAATACCTTGGTTGGCCTCGTCTTCGCCAACGCGTGGCCCAAAACAGTCCAAAATGATACTGACTGATTTCTGTTTCATGTTTCGGCCCAGCTGCGTTGTTCTTACGCATCTGTTCGGCGAGCGGGTCACGAATCGACTCCCCTGCAACATAAAGGAAGACAATGAGGGTTCGCTTCTCACAATAGTCTCCTCAGGAAATTGCGGATCCACGGAGGGTCAGATTTTTGAGGTGACAACTCGATTATTTGAAGCATTGTCCGTCCCGTGTTGTCTTCCTGGGAAAACTGAACAATATGTAGTATCCAACGTCGCACTTCCGATCGAGTGGATTGGCCAAAACAAGTCAACAACATGGCCTCACCGAAAAGTACCCTGCCTTCCACATGTTAGAGGGTACCTGAAAGATCATTTTTCTCTGGTAGGCACGCTCGGTCAGATGCCATGTTAGTGGGAGAAAGGGTACCAAGTCCAGGGACCCAAGGCTGGTCCATCCAGAGACTCGCGCTATTTGGTCACCCGGCCACACGTAGCGGCAATCCCGTATCCAGCAGCTCGGTGATCGGATCTGAACATAACGGTGCTTTACTTGGAGGGTCAGGAAAAGAAGAAAATGGGCAAATCAAGAATGCGGTGGATATTGTGGGCGACAAAACACACCCATGGGCGAAGCTTGCCTCACTTCCGATCGAGTGGCTTGGAAAAGTCTGAACTTGTTGCTCATCAAAATCATCTTCAAAGTCCAGAAACTGAGGCTTGGTTGTCCCCGAACGACCCGGACATTATATAAAGGTGAACCTTTTGGAACCTTGATTAAAACATTGGCCAGAACAGGAAGACAAGAAGTCAAAAGGTCGAATCGCTTTGGGGGAAGTGAGTCGGAAGTGACCATGTCTGAATTCCAGAATACCCCCTGGAAGCTGTGGATGAGCGAATCACCCTCTAGACCTCAGCATGTTCACTTTAAGGCACCCAAACAAGTCAACATGTCCAGTCAAGTTCGATTGCACACCGTGAGCTTGAGCTCTGGCAGTTGACCCCGACTTCAGTAGCTATGTAAAAACTCATGCTTCCTTTATGGCTGGCTACTTTTGGAAATGCGGTGCCACTTTTCCAAAGTAGAATCTGGTGCAGACCCATCGCGAGCGGCAATCTTGAATTCGGGGGCGGTTTGGCGCCCCATGTAGTGTTGTGCCACATCTGGAAGGTGTGGGGGGTTTGGTTGTCTCAGCAACCTTGAAATCGCCCTAGGAAGATGGCTCCACGCGTCCATCACATTGGGCAATACCTTATTATAGGCTTGCTCCGAACACCTGATCACAACCAGAACCTCGGACAGAAAGGGAAACTGCAAGAACCCCCTAAACATGTGCCTACAGTACTGCTTGTGCCTTGATGTTTTCTAAGAAATTTGCTACAGCAAATTTTAGGAGATCCTTGTGGTTGGTGGATGTTTTTGGGCAATGTCCCTTAGAAAATCCAATGGCAGGCTTCTATGAATGATCTCCTTGTACTTCAGCCAAAGGAGCAACCCTAGCACTCAGTGGTCCAAACGTTCAAGTTGTCCCGGATGATCTGCAAGATGGTAACGGCATCTTTGTAATGCTCTTCCGGAATGTCATCCTCAGAACGTCAGTCCAAAAGCGCCAATCCCTGAACCTACCCTCCCACCAGCAGTCTTCCACAAGGGGCCCACATTTGTTGGTGGGTAGGATTCAAACAGTCTAAGAGCTGATATCTCCAAGATGTAGGATATGGGTGTCTCTTCATTTTAAGGCACCCCGCAAATGATGTGTGTTCCTTTCTTGTTTTTTCAGAACCGACCCAAAGAAAAACAAGTACCCTCCAAAAAGGCACCCCCCCCCACGGGCGGAGATGTGAGAAAGGTTGCAAGCAACGTTGACCTCCCAAGCTGAACACGCCGTCCCGAGGAAGCGGTGGTTGGCACCCCTGACCCAAGCTCCAATGGCCCGGGAGGAATCACACCCGTGTTTTGGGAGGTTGAGGTTGGAGGGAAACCCGCACTCAAAGAAAACATGGGCACACTTTACCCCACAAAACAAAACAGCATGTATGGAAGCATCCCTTTATGCGGCTAAGCTCCCGTCCATCTGGGTGAAGTAGTGTAGGCTCATAAACCTAAAATTGAAATAAGACAATCAGGACGACACCCTCATTATCGGCTTTCGGTTGCAACAGCTTACCATAACACACTCGCTAACGTTCACCTCTCGAATTGGGGCCTTTTTTTGCTTTTGGCACCAACCAAACATGACAAGACGTAGATTCTGGCCCAGATTTCTCAAGCCCTAGCATGGGAAGCAATAAACAGGGCTGCCACTGGGTCCATTCCAGTGGCATCTCACAATGTCCCTGCACATCCCAAAGGAACACCGCAATATAAATTCTCAGAACCGCTCAAAGGTTCGCTTGGGACCCAAACTGGGCTTCTAAGCGTCGCTTGCCAAGCTTCTAGCACTTGATTTGGCTTCTTCTCTCTGCACGTGCCCTGTGATATTTGACCAGATCCGACCGGGACCCTGCAAAAAGTGAGAAGCCACATTTTACGCGCGAGAAAACGACTATGGACCCCCAAGCAAAAGAACATGCAAACAGTAATAAACTGGGCGGTCCTCAAATACTAAAAGTTTAACTTTTCGTCGGTTTCATGAGAACCCCCACTAAACCCTAAAAAACAAAAAACCAAGGAACCAGATGGCTGGCAGCACCAAATTAAAGGTAAGCCTTTGGATTGATTCTCAGCTTAATGCCCAAGCTTCCAAGGCCGCCAAACCCTCGTCAAAGGCCTTGCGGGCAATGGTGATCGCCTCTGCCCTCGGAGCTGCGCTTGGAGAACTCAACTTTTTGGGAAGCCTCCGGTTGGTGGCTTGGATCGGCTTGGGGGTTTTGAACCCTAGTCACGTCGTGGGTGGTTTGAAGGATAGGGGTGTGGGTTGTGGTTTCCCATGTGCCCTCGAAAAGAACCAGGAATTGAAAACCCCGAAACTGTCAATACAAAAACATACAAATCACAAATTAAATGTGCAGGTTCATTTGACTGGTGGATTGGATTTGTGGCTTGGGGATTTGAATCCTTGGTGCTTGTGAGGGTCTTCTGAAAACCACCCCGGAATACCACCACCAATTCAAACCAAACGGCGTATGAACTTTCGCGGCTTTGGGGTAACCTGTCATCCACTAAAATCTGGGCGAATCACAATCACAATAGGTCATATGACGAAAACAAGTGAACCTTATGCGAAGACTCCTCCACCCCAACCAAACAGAAAACCTGACTGGCCCAATTCAGTCTTGATTCTGGGACTAGCTTATTCGCAGCGGGCTGTCCCCCAAAAGTCACCAACTTTGAGTGGGTTGAATATAAACCAACCAAAAACTTGAAACAGCTCAAGGAACCGGATGCCTGGGAGCGCAGGGGCCCCCAAAAAACCGACCAAAAAGCCAAAGAAGCTGAGGGGATGGCTGGGAGCCACCGAGACCTCATAGAAGCCGGGCCGCTGCCGCTGCAAGATCTCGTAGTTGAAGACCGCGCGGCTCAGAGCCATCCCCAAGCGGATGGGGTTGGTGGGCGGGAGGTGCTCCTTTCAGATGCCAAACCAAACAACCCAACAATAGCCAACTAAACCAATCCAACACGCGATAGAAACAGCTTCCCCCTTAGCTGTTTGGATGTCAACTACTATACTCCCTCCCACGGTGGCGCCTGACAGGGATGCGATCCCTCCAGGGGAAACCGATCTTCCAGGTGCCGTTCCACAGAAGAACGCAAGAAACCAAACAACGAAGCGATGAAAACAGCTTCCCCTGATTTGGTGTTACTCTTAGCTGGTTGGATCCCCTTTCATAAGGTGGCCTACCCTTGTTACGTCGCAAGTCAGAAGGTGACTCAACCAAAATTAGGAGGAAGTGTGCCATCTACTTTCACCCAACTTTGGTTTGGCGGTTTAGTTGTCGGGGTTCTTTTTTTCCACTCAGCCTCTACGAGAATCACCCGCCAGCGTACCATAATTCGTACATGTATACATACATATATATATATACATATGTGTATGTATGTATTGTGCCCTTTCGATAACCCAAGCTCAGATGGCGCGTGGGCACCCTATTCTGTCAAGGTTCAAGCCAAATATTGGAATACACAAATACGAGTGCTGATTTATCTTGTTTTCTGTGTTTGTATCAGTTTTTCTCGTCTTGGTCAGTAACAGCGTTTTCTCACGAACTGTACGTTCTTTTTCACTAGCCCGGCAACATCCCCGGCATCGCAAGCAGGCCGTGGGCAGGTTTAAAGAGGCAACCGGTCCGGTTGGCTTTTCGTTGGGTTTTGCAGCTTTCGGTGGCTTTACGTTGCCTTGGCTTCTGACATCCTCAGCATTGTGAGATCCTCTCGGGCAGCATTTTCTGTGTATGTAGGTGTTCCTCTCCGGCAAGCATTTTTTGTGTATGATGGGTAGGCAGGCATGCATGGGGCCAGGATGATCGAAGAAGTATATACATACAGCACTCCACATTACATTTACCAGCCTTGACCAATCCACCGCGACTTTGGCAGAATCATCGGGGCTACTGAAGCGGCAACCAATGTCACGAAAAGCCAGGGTAAGTGTGGACGCATACTCCGGGCTAAGCGGCTTGCATCTTAATTCGTGTTGGCGGTGAACTTCGCACTGTCCACGCAATACTGGTACGTACCATGGCCTGACACAAGGCCGTCGTTCGCGACACAAGCATAAGGAAGCGTCCCAATAGGCTGCTGCAACCTTATTTGACAGGCCTGCCGCACATTCGACCTATGAGCGAAGAAATTAAAGTCATTTGCATTTTTACCAGGCCCCCGGATTGATGTGCAAAAAAAATGAATTTTCGTCTTCGCATCGTCGACTGTCGACTGCCTTGGACTCTTTGTTGGCTCCCTGGCACAGGCCATCCCTATTCACTACACCATGAACAATTTGCCAATTTGATGCCCAATGTAAAGGATGTGCTGGGAAGTAAAAACATGTGTGCTGGGGGCCTCAGCCTCATCCAAGAGCCGCAAAGCCCGGAATAATCGCCTAGCACCTTCAAAGTGTGAGTTGCCACCAACCGGATGACGGCCCAGGTGTTTGGGTTGCTTTCCACAATGTGACATCCACAGGCACGAAGATCTCCATCTCTCCTATGACAGGGGGTAAAACCAATGTCATGGTCAAAAAATGCAATTTTGAAGTGAGTAAGTGCAGCAGGGCAAGGGTGCATATTGAAGAGGGAGCTCATCCATGAGTGCCAATTGAGCCAGTGGCAGGTGTCCTGTTGGGCGCAGAAAAACCTCGCCAAGATAGAAGTGATGAGAAAAATGTAGAGTTGACATCCAGTAAATGCGTTGTCGAGAGGGCAACTCCCGCTCAGCAATCCCTTGCATGAGGTCCTCAACTTCACTTGCCCAGCGTCTCAAAGATCGTGAGACCCGCAGCCCTCACCACGCGTTCCCGCAATTGGACAAAAAACGAAGTAGCCCGGAATAAGGGAAGGAATCTCAGCACATGATTTTATCACCAGATGGACGGATTTTTGTAATGCAAAATTGGCTCTTGTGGCTCGCTCGGCCGCTCGGGCCCAGGTGCGGCGAGCGCCGACAGCCTGCTCGCTGCGCCCCGCCTCCTGCGCGCCTGTTCGCCTGCTGTGAAGTATACCTGCAGACGTGCACCTTGGCGCAGGCTGGAAGCGGCGGGCGCGCGAGCTTCTCCAGCGCCAGGGCCATCGACTAACCCATGTCCTGTCTTCCGCTACCATGTGCCTGCGGAAGTTTTCCGGAAGAAATGGGTAGTGGTCCTCCATTCCAACAACCGGCCCCCACTCCCCGCTCGCAGATCGCTTGGCCACCTCCAAGCAGCTGGTGAGAGTCGCTAGCCCTCCAACCTGCTTGCGGTGCCACAGGGCCACTTGCTGTTCACAGCCTTCAAAGTTCTCATTTGAATATTTGCTACGACCACCAAGATCTGCGCCAGAGGCTGTTTCGCTTAGGATCACGCCAAGAGCTCATTAACAACCCCTACGCCTCCCACCCACTGACGAAGTGCTTGCGTCGTGGTTGGGCATCGGTCACCCGCTTGAGCGCCATCCATTTTTGAGGCTAGTCCATTCGGCAGGTGAGTTGGTTGTTACTTAGCGGGTTTCGACTTCCATGACCACCTTACGATGAACCAACATGCTTTGGTGGTATCTAATGAGCGTGCAACTATCAGTAAGCACCTTAGCCCGGCAGTTCTGCTTACCCAAAAAAAGGCCCACTTAGAGTTGGCAGTTCTCCCACAAGTTCATCAAAGAAACAACTGTGGATCTTGCCCATGTAAGTTTGATAATAGGTCGAAGACAACGTATCCCCGATTCCTCTAATCATTTGCCTTCCCTGACAAAACCTGCTCAACTCCAGTGGCAGCCCCCGGATGATGTTCAAAAATGTGATGATTCAACAATGGGTGCGTTAATTGCACAAAAGTAGTAAAACGCAGCGGGGTGTTCGCGAGGGGCAGGAGCTGCCATGATACCCGAAAAAGGGAACATTCAACAAAGGGTGCGTCAATTCTGCAAAACAGAAACAACGCAGTGGGGGCTGGGGGCGGCGGGGCCCATGATGTTCGACGAAGTGCATACATACAGACATACACAGAGACAAAGAGCACATCAATTGCCGGAGAGGAACTGCTGATGCTAATGATGCGGGAAGCCAAAGCCAAAGATGTTACGAACGGCTGCAAAAGCTACAAAGCCACCTGCCGGGAAGGAATGGGGAAAGTAAAGGATGCGAAAAGCCGAAGCCGAAAAAGCCACCAGAAGCCACCACAAGCCACCACAAGCTGCATAAACTACAAAAGCCGAAGCCACCCAACGCCGCATAAACCCACGAAAAAAGCTGAAAGCCAAGAAGCCGAAAATCCAAGAAGCCGAAGAGCCAAAAAGCCCAAAAGCCAAAACGCCAAGAAGCCAAAAAGCAAACAAATATCCAACAAAAAACGGAAAAACACCCTTTTAACAAATACACCTGCAATATGTTCTACCACCATCATGTCAGTCCAGGGCAAAGCTGCAAAATGGCATCAACCTTTGACCCAGTTTTGGGGTGAATCTTCAAGGGCAACCCTTTGCCAAAAAAAAGCAAGAAGGGCGACTCCACTTATTTGGGCAACTGGGTATGCGGAAGGGGCTTCTGCTCTTACACTTAACAGCTAGAAAGCTTGTGCTTCAGTTTGTGTTTCCCGTTGTGTTTTCTGGCGCTCGTCTTTGCGGTTGGCTGTGCTTTTTGTAGCGGTTGCCTTTGTGCTTCCTTTCTGGCGCTCTCTGTTTCTTTCAGTCGCGGCTTCTCGCGATCGAGCCTGAAGTTCAACTGGAACATCTTCTGCTCGATTTCGTGCTTCGGATTGAACATCAGTCACTCGGATTTTTTTCGAGAATAAAGACCCGGTGCTCGAGTTTCCAGTTGTGCTTTCTGGCCCGGATCGTATTGGTCCGTTCACTTGGGTGTGTTCATCAGCTCGCGTTCAGTCATATTCAGGCTATTCAGCATGAAGGCTCCAGAGCCAAAGGCGTTTTGTCACTTTTTAGCAAGCATTGTCACAGCGTCAATCGGGGCAAACTTCTTCGCCGAAAGCGGCACAACTGAAGATAAACAACGAACAAAGTACAATGATACATGTCGAGTGTGGCACTTACCATGGGAAACCCACCCTAAAAGGCCAAGGTGATAAATAAAGCCATCAAAGTTTCAAAGGGAACTGTGGGGATCCCTGACATTTAGGCGTTCTCAAAATTAGGGACCCCTCTAGGTGGTTCTTCTCTCCTGGTTTCCCTTTGAAACCACCCAAAAAGCGTTCAACCTAAGAGACAGACTCATCTCCGGCTCCGCGCGCATGCGCGAAGCAAAAAAGCGCAAGCTCCTCGCTGGTCACCGCCTCTGCGTAGGCCTCCGCCGCCATGTCCTTGAACTTGGGGTCCTCGGCCAGCTCCGCCATGTAGCGGAGGTAGTCCTGGGTATGGCCCGAAATCTGGGCTTCAACGGTAGTTCAAAAGGAAATCGTGGCTTAAATGTGGTTTTCCCTCCGGGGTGTGGGAATTTGGACCTTACCAATTGATTGGGCTTAACTTTTGGGTTTGGCTTCTCTTTAAACCAGCCAGAAAGTCGTACTCTCTGGTTTCAATGGTGCACTTTTCGGTGCTCAGAATAGGCTCGTGCTTTTCATGCCTCACTCTCTGACCAAAGCTACAGCACATCTGTGCATGAACTTTTAAACTCCTGAACCTGGACAAAAACTCTGCACAAGTTGCTATGTGTCCAATTTGTCATAGGGCTTCATCCAGCCCAGCTGCAGGGTTTTGTCCATCCACAGTCCGCCGACTCCATCTTACTAAAACGGGAGGCACACAGGAAGGCTGGCATCACTGGCATCATCGTCATCGTCTTGATCATCGTCATTGCTGATGATGACCATCATGGTCATCATCATCGTCATCATCATCACATGTTAGTCATGATCGTCATATCCTCCATCTTAATCATCATCATCATCATGATCGTCGTCATTTTCGTCGCTAGCACTTTCTTATCATGATGGTCATCATCATCACCACCACCATCATTATCGTCAGGTCCCGCTGGGGATGCTGGGGATGAGAAATCATCATCAGCATCATCGTCACCGTCATCATGTTCATCATCATGTTCATCATCATGCTCATCATCATGTTCATCATCATCATCATCATCATCATCATCATCATCATCATCATCATCATAATCATCATAATCATCATCATCATCATCATCATCATCATCATCATCATCATCATCATCGTCATCAGGCCCTGCCGTCATCCATGTTGTGATCTTAGGATGATTTCACCACCTACATCTCATCCAATTACTAGCCATAGGTGGTGCGTATGTCTACTTCTATTCTGTTATGTTGAGATTAAGAGGATTGGAGAGGTTCGGAAACTATAATTCCCTTCATATAGTTCTCTTTCATATCGTTTATCGCTTTTCCCCTCGTGGCAACAGTGAGTTGTGTCAGGGTGGTTGCCGTAAGCACAACCACACCCAAAAGGCACGTGTAATTGCAATGGCTCTCTGATGAAGTATACTTCCTTGAGCAGTTGCGCTTTACAAGCAGGCAAACAGTTGGAAAATTGAGGGACCCCAGTTTGACCATGGCAAGACTAGGGGGCTATGGGGACGCTGGGGACGCTGGGCAACCAATCACCCCAACGTCTGTTTCACAAGGTTTCCTATATGGGCTCTTTAAACAACGGAACAAGCAGAAGCAACTTCCCGTTGCACTGGCCCACAAAGCGATGTTTACCTGAAGGGGAAATCTAGGGCGAGTTCGCTGTTCCACGTGACTTGCCCACAAGGAGCAGGAGGCATGGGGGTGTTGAATCCTTTGAGGCCTTTCGAGGCGAGCGTCGGCCCTCATCTTCAAGAAGAAGCACTTGGACTCCTTTTCCGTAGCCTTGGGGATGAGATGGGACTCCAACAAGTCGATGACCTCCTCCTCAGTCCACATCAAAAGGCCCTTCGATTCGATAAACATCAAGGAAAATGGACTCAAAGGAGTATGTCCATATCGATGTCTTCAATTCTCAGTACTTGAAGGTTTAGATACATATTGAGAGAGGTCAAAAGACATCCAACGTCCCAACGTTTTGTGCTTGCCTAAGGTCTTCCCAGGTGTCCCAAAAAGTGCCTGAACTCAGGGAAACGAGGGAAGAATCAATTCCGTTCGGGGTACCAATGGCCAGGACCCTGAAGCTGCATCGAGAGCCTAGGATTCGGAGTCATAAGTCGTCAAGCTGCGGTTCTGCTCCCCTGCTAAACGCTTGAAAACCCATTAGTTGGCAAAAAGTTACAGGTCCTAACATCCAAGCAAAATGCACCAAAGATAAGCAGGACCGAACGGTGAATAACTGGACTTGTGCTCATGAGGGATGTACAATCGTATTCCTTCCACTGAGGGATTGGATCATGAGTCTGAGTCTGCGCCTGTTTCGCTCGCCACTGTGATGGCCTTCGCGCAAAATGCAAAGCCCATGCGCAGATGCTAGGCTGTTTTCAGAAGGCAAGTCTGGACCAGTGGAAAACAAATAATTTCTGAGTGTCCTTTCTTGAGGGTACCCTGGCTTTTAAAGGAAAATCGCAAGGAAAACACATGGCCACGCAAAATGGTGGTGCCCCTTTTGTTTCCCGCTAACTATTCACAAAAAAAGAAAACCCTCGACAAAAAAAACAACAACAACCAGATTTACTTTCGGGTGTGATTCCCTTTGCGCCGCCACCTAGACTGGGGATTGTCCAGAGACTGTCTTACACCATAGGCTCAGCTTTACACGCCTTGGCATGCTAGCCGAAAACTTATGGCTTTTTGCAGCCCCCTCCAAAAAATGAACAGAACCAACTAAAAAGACGAACCTAAACTTGCCAACGTGAAGGTCAAGCTTAGGTCTTGGGCCCTTGCCATCCTCCCGAAAAGAAACGCCAACACCGCAGAACCCGAGCTGATGGAGCTGGCTTTGGAATAGGGCTGGTCTGCGAAGAAAAGAGATATTCTTAGTTGCTACAAGGCCCCCCCTGCAACAAGTTGTTCACTTCGTTGGGGTTTAGTGGAAAACCCAACTGGATTTCAACCAACAAGTTAAAGTCTAAAGATCCAACCCAATAGCAGTTAAGTGTTATGCTATGCCTAACAACTGGAAATATTATCAAGCAAAACCAATGAAGCAAGAGCATCCATGGAGGACGTGGCTCCTAAAGAGGGCCGTTGGTCTGCGAAAGAAAGACCTATGCTCCTCAGAGCATCTTCCTCAAAACGCGTCAGTGGCTCCCAAGCTTCGCCCCGCAAACTCCGGCAACACGAATCCGAGTGTCGCAGGACCGGATCCCTTCCTCCTTCGCCTGTCAAAACCAAGCCGGAGGGAAACACACGAGAAACCTCTTCGTGTTCTGCGAACTCCGCCGTGCCAAAAGGCTAGTACATGGAGGTATATACGACAAAAATACCGCTTGGGATGGGAAAAGCTGCGTGCCCCATCCTTTGGGTTCAAGAAAGCAGAATCGAACAAGAACATGCTAATGAACCTTCTGATCAAAGGGTTATGATCCAAGGGTGCCAAAACTAGCTTTCTGAACTTCAGGAGAGGGAGGTGTTTCGAAAGTCAGTCTAGTCTGCCAACAAAATGACTCAAACCAGGAAGTCCTAGAGGAAGTTAGATACCGCAGCCGTTTGAAGTGCCTGGGTGATGGTTTCAGGAAGGGATCTCAGGATCCACTCCCAGACTTCAAGCCTGGCAGACAATTGGTCAAAGAGAAGCAGGCACTCCACTGATTCAGAACCATACAAGGAGCCATTCAAATCATGATCCATCATTAATGGCCCCCTCGCTGGGAGCTTCTCGAAGGGTCCCAATCAGGATGGTTTTAAATCCGGAAAAAGGGCATCAACCCCAAGGGGTCCGACAAATGTTGCCTCTGGCTCCCCTTTTTGGCCCAACCTTTAAAACACATCCCAAGCGAAAAGTCACCAATTGGGGCCAGAAGGTGGTGTATAAAGCCATCCTTTAAGTGGATGGACGGAATCCATGTCGCACCAACTTTGAAACCATCGGCATTTACGGGGAATCGAATCATTCCGTTGGGCTTTCTGACTTTGGTGCTGCGAAAAGCATGGAGTTCGCAACCATCCACGAGGACTCCTTCGAGTCGAAAGGCGCCTTCTTCAAATATTCCTCCGCGTATGTCGCCTCCTCGCCGTCGCAGCCGGCCAGGACAGAGCTGGTCGTGCGCCAGGCGTTTCGCTGTACACCCACCTGGCGTTGTCTGGCGCCAGCGCGGCAAAGAGCGAATCACTTGACGCATATATGGATACGTGTCACTCCCGAAAAGTACGCTTTCTCTTTGGATTAGCTTTAGGAAAGGTGGAGAGGGCAACCTGAAACAAAACTCACCCACAAAGCCATAAAGGAATACCAAATTAAGACATCCCGAAACTTGAATTGTTTGAGAATGAGAAGATGGGTGTCCATTGAAAGGATCGAATTCTACTTTTAGGAGGATTTGTTGCAGTGGAAATGGCTCAGAATCACTGTCACCCTGGCTCAAGGTCGGCCAAAGAAAGCTGCCCAATACGCCTCTTGGTGCCAATTTCTGGAGACCCGCGGCCAGGATCTTCCGGGCCGTGCCGAAGACCACGTCAGGGAGTCCAACAAACCAGAAAAAAGTGGGGCCACTTTGCTCCCCAAAACATCCGCCCAACAAGTCGAACCCCCCCAAGCTTTGACACCAAGAAACACCCAGCAGCTTTAGGAAACCACCCAATTACAACGGTTGACCCTGGGCATTGATACCAATAAACACCCCAACACGGGTTGATCGCAGGGCTTCAGGAAGTGAGGAGGGACTGCACTTCGCTTCTGCGCCTTGTTCTTGTAGGCGACCGACAGGAGGTTCCGCTCCGAGGTGGACAATCCGCTGCCGTCGAGCACCACTCGCTTCATGTGCTCGCAGGCTTCCTCCGAACGGGCAGGATTCCTCCGAACGCTCACACCAGTTTCCGACCAAAGCTGAGCTGCCGCAAGCAACACCTTGAGGTGCACAGGTCTTTCAGCTTGTCCCCAGGCTGGACAGAATGCCTGGGATAAATTGAATTCCTTGAGCGGAGGTTTGGAATTAATAGTCCAAACAACAACAAGCACCCTACACTGAAATCAAGACCGGAATAAGGTCTGATTGAGGACTTGTTTGGAAAACGGGGTGTTGAAAGGAGGAGCTGGGTTCCCTGAGTATTTTCGAAAGCACCCCCAAAAAGTGGTCTGAAATTAAGTTGTGCGGTATCGACAGGTTCTGACTTTTATCACACATGAAACAGGCAACGCTGACTTTTCGCCATAGCCACGAGAGCCATGTGGGGGCCGTAGCCCACATTCTTTCATGGCGCGCGACCAATGGCCACCATTTGTAAATTTGGTCTTAACCTCCAAGCCGCTGTGTCTCCGAATCAAAATGTGGGAGTGTTTTGGAGGGCACCGCTTTCAGGTGGGCGTGAAGGGAAACGAAAGGAAACCCGCAATCCGTTTTGGAAAGGGCCCTCAGATGCCCAGTGGCCATGGGAAAAAAGGGTATCATTTTTTGTTGGTTGAGTTTAAAAGAAAACCCTTACCCAAAGAAAGGAAAAAAGGGCACCACTGAGCAACAAAGGGCCGCCTTCGACACACTCCCCTACACCAAGGAGCGCAGGATCTTAAAGGCCAAGATGCGTCGTAGCGCTCTGCCTGCGCGGCGAGCTCGGCAAGGTACACCTCCTTGTCCTCAGCTTGGAGTGAAATGGCTGTGGCTCAAAATTAAGGAGCTAGGGCAAACCGCAGGTTTTACTCTTTGGTTCCATTTACCCAGGGGGCCATTTTGGTACATTTATTTAAGTCACAGGCAAATTTGAAAGCCTCCCGTCGCCTTCTCACTTCCGATGGGTGGCCAACAGAAGTCAACTGGGACTTGAGGAAACCAAAAGTCAGATCCAGTCCATTCGGCTTGGACAAGTCAAATGTTGTTTACCACTATTGTATATCCGCTCACTGGGGTAGGGTCGTAGGGTATCGAAAAAACAACTTGTTTGCCAATCAACAAAGCTTGTTTTGTTTTTGATGGTGGTCGCGGGGTCAAGTGGTCACAACGCCAGCAAGCCGAGCGGCTCGCTGAGTCAGCATGGCTCTTTCGCTCCGAACGAGGGCTCGGACGGCTCAGGTTGAAAAAACGTGCGGCGGGTCCACGCGGTGCAAACTCGCCCCTCCAATAACCCAAACATATGCCTGTGGGTCAAAACCAATGGTACCATTTTGGGGTAGGCGCACCACCCAGTGTAGTTTTTTTTAGTGGGGATTGGGATGTTCACTGGGGGTACGATTTGGGTTTTGACCCATGGCCATATGGAGTCCCTAAGAGGGGTAGTCCAAGTGGGGGGATGCCCAAGGGCCCCTAAGGCTCTCTAAGGAACCCTAGGAAACGCTCCCCCTAGGGAAAAAGATAGCGCACACCCTCAAGCAACAAAAGAAGGCACGTGTCATGCCTCCGGCCCAATCTTGCTGGAGAAGCCGGTTCAGACAGGGATCCCTATATTTCCCCTTAAAGCTTTCATGGGCCACAAAGGTGATGTCTAAAGTCACCAAAAAGGGGAAATATAGGGATCTCTGATGGGAACTCACATGTCCAACTTATTCCAACTTCGAATGAAAACCCATGGAATAACTTTTGAAGTAGGGACTATGATAAAAACCCAATGTGGGGTACCATCGGTGGTCCCGAAACTACAACCTGTACCCCGCTCACTCCCCCGCGCAACGAGTCCAGGGAGTTGTTGCTTGCTGCTATGATCCAAAACAGCCATGAAGCCCGGAATCTCAGGAGATGTAGGGATACCGGGAATACACAAGTTTCCAGAGATGAAAGAACCGGGCGCAGAACTACTGATTCGGTCCAACTAAAACACCAAGTCCAAATTTGTGATTTGGGTGTTTCTGAAACAGGATCGTTGGTTTCCTTTTCGCCTCCCTTTGAATACCAGCCAAGTGAGGGCCCACGATTTCGATAAACTACCATTTAGAGCCCTGGGGAATCACAGGACTGAATGGCTCATGTTGAGCCACGGCTCTCAGTCGTTGTGGCTGCCCCCTGTGCAACCGGTTGCTAGTGGCCAAACAGACATCTTCCCCCAAGAGTGCAAAAGAGCACAAAAGGGCTAAAGACGTTGCAACCAAATAGCAGCCAAGACGAGCCATTTTGGCTTTCCGCGAAGCTCGCCACGCGTCAAGAGCCTGATGGTATTCCTGCCGCTCGGCTGGGCCCCGCGTTCAGACCCTTAAAGCGTCTGCCGGACAAACTGTTCAAATCATGATGGGTTGATATTCTAAAGGAAACGCATGCAAAGATGTTCCGTGCATGTTGTTGCAGAAACTTCGAGACGTCTTCGTCTCCAACTGATACGTAAAAAAAGCGTCTGTCTGATATCTCGGATCCGCCCAATCCGATCGCCAGATCACGATCCAAACGATCGCGGCACGTCCGCTGCGAGAACTGTTCTGCAGCCGAAGGCTCGGGCCTTGTGCGGTGAGCCCAGTGGATCCTAGTCATCACTGTTGGTGTAGAAACAACTGACACATTTTCGCAAAACGTTGTTCGCTCCTTTTCAGACTTTAACCGACCGGGCTTGCTGACCAGTCCGCATAAGGCAAGCAACTAGTTCTGGTAGTTAAAGCATCAGGCATCAAACGTGCCCCAGCCCCGTTCCGTGTGACGGAGCAAATTACTCAGCACCCCTTGGCTGTGAAAACTGGGCCCTCGCTCCAAAGGGAATGGAGGGTGCAAAAGGATGTAAGCCATGTGCCACAGGCCAAACTCTGACTCCGCTTGAAACGTCCATGCTTCAACCAGGTATCCTGTGACAGGTATCTCACGGCAACTAACGTAGCACCAGACATGGCGTCCTTGAAGAGGACACCAATCTTCCAGGTACCCCTCCCAGAGGTGCCATGTTAGTGAAAGGGAGGGTATCTGACAGCAACTGCTCGCATGATCTGACTGAAATGAGTCTCATCCTCACTCTCTGGAATTAATGCATTGGTGGTGCGCGCGGGTAAACATCGCACTCCTATTGCCTCCCATGGATGCAATGAACCCAATTGCCCTCTGACACGCACCATCCGATTTTAGAAATCAGTCCGGTCGGGGAGATGAACTTCGGATTAATAAGCTCCCAAATCCATCAGGCAGGCTGAATGAATCGACGCATCCCCACCCCAAAATCAGGGTGCGCTGTAAAAATAATCTTCATTTTTCTGGGCATTGGTTGCAAACCAAATAGAAGCCATCAAACACCAGGCTTGGTTGCAAACCTTTTTGAATGAGCATATGACATCCAAGACGATCCCTTTGAAGGGTCCCAAGGTCTGGTGCTTCGGAAATGGGGTTTCCCATCCAAACTGTCGCCACGAATTCAAACCACGTTTTGGAAGGAAAGCTGATGCAACTTGCCACCTATAGTTAACCTTTGCCATCATCCTCAGCAACACGCCGTGTGGCACACCCTCGGCCCTTCGCTCCGCTAAGTTCCCTAGGCTCAGGTTGCAACATGCTGCGCACCTGCCACGGACCCGCCTGGAACGAAAAACAATTAACACGGGGTGCAACAAAGAACGGCACTCGGATATCACGGGGTCCACGAGCACCATCCACAGCATTGATCACACTGCCGCAACCCAACAGGACCCAACAGCACTCAACAGGACCCAACAGGACCCAAAACAATCTTTCGTGCTCGTGGTTGGATCATCGTTTTGAGGCTCCGAGCAGCAAAAACCAAGGTACCGGTTCCGAGCAAATATCAAGGTAATGCGTGTGCAACAAATGTTCAGCGCCTAGAACAAAGCGAATCCGTCAATCAAGCACGCCATCGAGGTCTATCAGTGCGAGAATTCCAATACCAAAAATGTGGGACTCGGAGCCCCGAGTCAAGGACCTTTTCTCGGTTGCTTTCTGCTCCCCTGCTAAGAGTTTAACTTTTCGTGGTTTAATACGGAAAACCCAAATTCGTTGGCAAAAAGTTGTTCAGTCCTAACATCCAAGCAAAATGCACCAAAGTTTTCTGGGCTCCGCTATAATTGTTGACCCCCCGGATCGGCGAACCGCTCGCGAGCACCCCCCTGCCATAGGTCACCTTGGCCGTGGTTTGGAGGTGGCTTCCCTTCAAATTCAGACCGCCCATCCGCCTGAAAAACATGTGCGGGCGGGGCCTGGTCGGATTCTGGGCCTGGCAACTGCTGGCTCGAGTCGGTGTTGGTTGAGTTCTTGTCGGTTTCTGTCCGCTCAGCCAGAAGGGCCACCCAAATGCAAGCGCCACACAACAACAGTGGGTCAAAAGAAATCCGTGGTACAGCTCTTCTCACATTTCCTCTTTCAGAGCCAACTCCCAACAAAAAAAAAATCGAGCCATCGCCAGTGCAGCCCAGTACCCTTGGTGTTTATCACCTTCCCATGGCTCAGCGGCTCGCCTCACGAATTCGAGCGATTTCCCGGGCTGAGGCTTGAACCAGTTCAATCCAAGTTCCCCATTGGGGGGGGGGGGGAATGGACATAAAACAAAAAAACGGTTGGCTATGCATCCGTTTGCACCGGGGAACCACCGAAGGGCCGCCCAAGTCTTGCCGGGCTCTTGGCATTTCTAGTCTCGTAGCCTGCCTGTTTCCTTCAAAGCCAAGACGGCAAGATTGGATCTTTGTGCCAGAAAGTGCCCTGGAACACGTCCGCGCTACTTTTGGTTCACGTGTCCAGCTCATCTTGGCTCAAAATAGCATGCACGGCGTCTGTCTTGGACAACCGCCATGGCACCTAAACTGAGCTTGACAGGCAGTGACGCACATCGTGCTGTGAAAAAAACCGCGGCAGCTCCTGCTTTGGGCTCGCTGAGCGGAAGCCCTGCGGCCGAGCCCTTTGAGCTCCTTTGGACCTCTTTGGGCATCTATAGACATGGATTCATAGCTGTGGCTCTCAACAAACCGGTACCAAAATGGAACCCGGTAAACCTGGTAAGTGGAAACATGCTCCAAAACCTGCGCAACCCCTGCTGCTTAATTTTGAGCCACACCCATATCACGGCACATCAGGCCGCAATGCCATAGTTGCGCTCCATCATCAGAGGCCGCGACAAGACCTGGCTGTGGGTCAAAAATATGTACCCAAACTGAAACTCTGGCAAATGGAAACATGGACTAAAACCTGCGGTCCATATCCTGGTGGACTAATTTTGACCCATACCCACCTTGTTCTGCAGCTCCTGGATGTGCTGCCGTTGTTTCAGCTGCTCGGCGGCCATCTCCTGCTTCAACTTGTGCGCCTTCCCCTCGAGCGCTGCAGCTGCGTCCGCCACCAGGTCATTGGAGAAGAGGGGCTCTCGGTTGGCTTGCTTGGTCAGCATCCTCACACATGCCCAGTGTGGACCCAGAAACGCAAGGTGATCACCTGTTGGGACTTCTACCAAAAATAGACCGAAACTGGAAAAAACAAAAGGAATCCTATTCGCTGGGCTTAATCCGAGCATCTCATCGCGCTTCCGGAAATACTCAGCGGCAATGCTTGCCATGGCCCTCTTGCGCTCCTCCAAGATCTCCTGCTGCCTCTCGGCATTATCCGGCGGATTGCGGAGGCAGGCGGACAACGGCGACACCGCCGCGGACTTCACGTGCCCGGCTTCCACCGCGTCCCGGATGCGATCCTTCTGGGCTTTCTCGAGGTCCCTCAACTCCTGCGTCTTCCGCTCCACGGCCCGAGCCAATCTCGCATCGAAGGAGGGGCTGTTGTGCAAATCGTACCTGGGCTGTGGACCCGTTTTCAGATCCGCGAGAAGTGACGAAGTGCTCGTGGATTAAATGGAAACCCCCACTAAAGACCAAAAAAGAAAAAAACTCAGGAACCGGATGGCTGGGAAACCACCAAGATGCAAGGTCTGACGCTTCTGGCAGCCTTTTGCTGCGCACTCTTCCAGGTGTTCCCAGCGCTTTTTCTCCTCCGCCTGCAGCTCTGCTTGTCGCTTGCGGCGCGCTTCAGCCAGAGCTGTCTTGGCTGCAGAGACGTCTTCGGTCCTGAACCTAGGCTCGAAAACCCGGACCCCAGTAAAAAATCACCTTGTTGCCAAACAAAGGGACCCCAAAAAAGCAAAACACCTCGAAAAGGGGAGCTACTTCTGGGAAAAGGAGCAAGGGCTCTCGGGTGCGCATCTTCTCCAAGATTTGCCCTCGCGTAATGTGATAGGATCGGACTTTGTCTTCCATATCCTTGACACGTTCTTCCTGCCTCTGTGCCTGCTTTTCGGCGAAGGATGCTAGTGGGGCCGAGCGCAACGCCAGCAATGGCGAGTACACCTGCTGCTTCTCTATCCCCTTTTCCGTGGCTGCTTTGATAGCTTCCCTCTGCTCTTTCTCAATGGTTTTCATGGCCTGGACCTTTTTCGCCTTCTGCTCCTGCAGCCGATCTTCCCACGATGCACCCGTTCGCCCCAGCACCTGCTCCTTCACCCGGCCCCTGACGCTCTGCTTCATCTCATGGTGCCAAGGGGTGAGCACCGGAGCTGATCTCATTGCGGCTGTCCCCTTCAAGGGGGCCACAAAGTGCACAATGTGCTTGAGCCAAGGTGCGTGTGCGCAGGTTTGGAAAAATGCTTGGAATCCCCCCGAAACAAAATGAATTGGCTTCCATTCCAAAGGGGGAAGCCAAAAAACATATCCTGGTTGCTGTTGACTGGCGCTTCTCAAGTGGTGCATGCAGAGCTCCAAAAGTGAAGGATCCCATCTAAAAGGGGACACCCCAATAAATCAACCAGGGCTTTGCCTGATAATCGAGTCGCCCAGTGCGAGACAAGGCAAGCCTTTTTCAGGCTTCATTCCGTCTTTGTGTTGATGGGGAACCCGCAACCAACAAAAAGGGACTTTTTCTGGTTGACGAGGCATCATCTTAGGCTTCATCCCAGTCCAAACTTGACATTTCTTGAGGCAAGAGAGCCAAGGACCGGAATCACAACACAAGCCCCGCCTTCAGCTCTGCTCCGGAATAGTGGTCACGGGCCCATAGTCGTAGACCACCTCCCGGTGGGAGGACCAGCCTCGATCGAGGAAAAACGGCGTCGCGGCCCGGTACTTCCGATGGAGTGGGCTGGACCAATTGAATCCCCACCCTCGTACTTTCCGTGTACCTGCAGTCTCCGTGACCCTTTAAAAATGGGGTCATCACCCAAAATTAAGGGGTCATGACCCCTTTTTCTAAGGGTCAGAAGGAGACTCCATGTATAGCGATAGATTCCCTTTAAACACCAACCAGGGAAGATCGTGCTAGGCAAACGGAAGCGCTTCCGTCAAGGCCCGGGCTCCAGTGGCCATGGGGAAAAGGCCCCCCTTGTGGTCCGCTTCAAAAAGAAGTCTTAGGACATCCGAGGGAAACTAACTGAGTTGCCCCTGTAAAACCCATAAATAAAAGGTGATCACCTTTGCCATGACTATAAACATGGAAACCAAACGGAAACC
Organism: Effrenium voratum; assembly: GCA_963377175.1. Lineage (NCBI taxonomy): Eukaryota > Dinophyceae > Suessiales > Symbiodiniaceae > Effrenium > Effrenium voratum. Next base: position 330,709 of record CAUJNA010003404.1, on the reverse strand, counting down.
AAAAAGGTCAGATCCGCTTTGGGCAAGGGAGGAAAAGGAGGTGATTCAGAGCCATGAAGAAAGAGGCCCCCCTTAAGGTAGTTCCCTCAAAAAGGAAGCCATCCAGGTCGTAGGACATCTGAGGGAAATTCAACGGATGTCCCTTTGAGCATGGGGAAAATGCGTTGTGAGCCTTGGCGTGGGCTAAGCCAAGCCCAATCCGAGGTGCACAGCTGGATGGCGTGCTTCGTGTGGATGCCTCCGACATCCCGATCGGCCGGGATTTCGACATGTGAGCGCTGAACGGAAACAAAGGGAAAGCAAAGGAAACTAAAGCCTGGAGTCTCCATGACCTGTTAAAAATGGGGTCACGACCCCTTTATTTTGGGTAATCACTCCATTTTTGAAGGGTCATGGAGACTCCAGGAAGAGACCAAAGGACACACAGTGGATCCATTTACCTGTATCAGACCAAGGAAACCGCTATTAAAACCCAAAGGGAAAATTGTTGGATACCTACTGTAGTAACTGGGATCCAAAGGTAAAAGAAACCAAACCAATTTTCTAGCCTGGTGATTTGGTCACCTTTTCGTGGCTAGTAGCCACAAGCAATCTTCCATGGTGGACAGGAGGCCGTTCGAAGATGGCGGTTGTCTTCCATGACTGTGTCCAAATCCCTAGCGCCGCTCGATCTCCATTTGCACCAATTTGCCCATACACGCTTGCTCATCCCTGACATCCCAAATAAAACGGGTCCCCCGAACATAGCATGTTCGCCCACGGGCCCACATCTGGAGTACTCTCCAAAATCAACATGCTATATTTGTGAGCCTACCCGGACATATAAAACCGTTTCGGAGAAGATCCCTTAAATAAGGTTGTATCTCTCCAAAGCCGCTCCGACCGACTCTGACCCCTCTTTGACCAAAATGGGCTTGCTTGAACCGATGGACTAAGGCACAAGGCATCTCACAGCTTCGGGTCTCACAACAAGGGTCCCTCCCAGTTTGGGCACCCAGTTGGAATCTCACCTTTGTTCGCCCTCCAAACTAGGTTGGACTTTGCATATTATGATTTTTTGGGTTTTGTTTTGGTCTAGTCCGTGGACATGGCAACTTGCAAGAGTCAAATGGCTGAAGGCAACGCCAAAGAGCAACCAGGAAGAGTGGGAACCGCAATCTTCACTTCTTGGAGCCACTCTTGATACATTCGCACTGGACGAATCTCGAATGGGCCCTTCTGATCGAACTGGGTTGATTTCAAAGTGAACCAACGCAGTGTACCCCTCCGAACCCTCGGTTTTCAGGGTTGTATGAGACGTCAACCCAAGGGCAGGCTGAAAGCTGAGCCGCTGCCACGCCCTACCCCCGAGGTACAAGCCTCCAGCCTCGAGGCCGGCGTGTGGGAAAAAGATATACTTTCCACAGAAAACCGTTTTTCCCAGCAAGCAAAGCAGGTTTGCTTTACCATGCAAAACGGGTTGTTTCCAAATGTACACAGCTGATGGAGTAGGGGTCTTCACTCACGTGTCCAAAAAGGAGCTTACAGTCGACTCTTCAAAGCCTAGAATCCACACCAACCGACGCGCCCCGCCGACATCCGGACCCACTCCAAAAGGCGAAATGCAAGGGCACATAAATACACGTTAGGAAGGGTCCCAAATCATTGGGCTACAAACTTTCCTTGCACTTCCGAAGCAGGGCTGACGCAAAACATAATTGCCGTCTACTCCACTCCAAAACCGTAGCTTCTGATTCTGAAACAGTTTCAGCACAAACAACAATAAGATTTAGAGGAGGCCTTCGGTTTCTCTTGCCTTGTTTAGGCCCCAGCCCCGACGCATGCCGCCTCCGGCGCGGACGTCGCCGGAGGGGCCAAACCAGTGCTGAACGGGGGCCCCAGTGGTTCTCGCTCGCATCTGAGCGGAGATTGGACGCAGCAAAAAAAAAGGTCAGGGGACGATGGGGGTGAGGGGGGGATGCGGGGGGAGCCACTACAATGGCGTTCCGACTTCTGTTGTATTTTCTTTTTGGAGAACCTCTTTCCCCAGAGGGAGGACACCAACTTGTTCTGGTTGATTTTAAGGGGAAGCTGCCTCAACAAAAAAGGAAAAACGTGATTAACCTGGTGTCTGGATGTTTGAACCCAAAAACTAATACCCTCCAAGCAAATAATATTTGGCGAGGTTTGATGGGAATGTCCCTTTCCTTTGATGTGGGTTCTCGAAGAATGGACACCAAGACATGTTTTTTGTGGTTGGGCCAATGCCAAGGTTTCATTTTGACCAACAAAGAAACTGCTCCTATATCTTCCGCTTGGAATTCGCTCAAAACACACATTTCAACCCAGAAACATGAACTGGGGAGGGGACTAGGGAAGCCCTGGCAACCATGTCCCTGGTCTGACAAGGATGGGGTCACAGGCCTCTTCCTTGAAGGTGAGCCATGCAGCGAAATAGTGATCAAACAAGTCAGTCATTTTCCAGCAGCCCCCAACTAGCCTGTGTCCAACAGTTTCTTGGTACTCTCCAAAAAGCGGTGGTTGGGGGGGTGTTGGTTCCCGTGTTCTTTGATTGTTTTTTTGGGGAAGGAGGGTTCGCTCGAAAGAACTTTCTGAACAACCTCGTGGAAAGGCCCCCGTTTTCGTGACGAGCCGTCGCCGGCACCGGTCGCAGCGGAACGCTTTTTGTAGATCCGCCTGACACCCACCGGCGACGTGACAACTTGGAACACATCTGCTGGAAAACAGTTCCTTGGCAATTTGGAGAAAGAGGTGACTTCAAATGAAAATCCAACTGAGCCACTGGGACCCCTTGATGTTCAACCAAGCCGAAACCAGAAAAGACACTGCGCTTAAGGCTTCACTTCCCGCGTGGCTTGGTCCAAAAAGATCCCAACTCCTTGTGTTTCCCAGATTATTGTCTGTCTAAAAATAGGTGAACCGTTGTTGCATGGATTTAAAGGACCACCAGAGGTCCCAAACTCTCGCCAAGCGGCTCCCACATAGGTGGTGCCCGTGATGGAATTCCCCAAGACCTGAACCAGCAAGCTCACCCCAAAGGTACATAAGAATTCCACCAGCCCCTTGGTAGTTGATGCCATTTTGAGTGGTTGCTGCCAAATAGTTCACTCCGGCCGCAACGTGATGGTTTCAAGAGCAACCAGCCAAAAACAAAGCAAATACAAACGCCTTTCAAGTCCGGAACTCGGGGACTCCCTTTCTGCACAAAATGCATGGGGAAGGGTCCCTTTGAGAAAACAGTACGCCCCGCGATACGTTTCTTAGGAGGCGCCGGGATACAGCATTTTAGCTGAAGCCCTGTTTGTCAGTGGTGAACCTTGTGGTTTTCCTTGAGTAAATATGTGCCAAAAGAGGAAAACCGCGTTTGAAACTCTTAAGGTTCTATCAACGGGCTGCACCGCTTTTGGCAACTAATGTGTTTGATGTTGCGCAGTTTGGGCTCCCTGCTGAAGAAGAGCCCCACGCGTTTCGGGCCAATAGTTCTAACACTAGCCATGTTTGGTGACCCCTGCTTCTGATCAGTTTGGGGAACCCGCCACAAGCGGTTTGCTCCTCAGGGCCATTGCAAAGGGTGGCGGGCCGGGCTTCCATCAGGTCCCAACCAAGGCTCATGCTTACTCCCGACCCCCTTTGGGTTCTCGTGAGGCCCCCAGTCGTCTTTCAGCCCGCATGGGTTGGGCCGAATCACCGCAGGCGAACCTCCAACAGTTGCCCAGGGGTTGATTGGTCGAATGCATGCGGCTACATGGGGGAGTAGCAGAGAAAAAAACAACAAAAGAGAACATACTCATTCCCTTTTGGTTGCCCAAAAGGGGAATGTTGAAAACAAAAGCCTATTTAGCCCGACCTCTGGCCCTGTCAAAAGGAAATATCTTTGTTTCCGAAGGTCCGGCTGTTTGAACAGCCCTCGTTCTTTCCAACCCGGATACGTAAGCAAACACGAGTTGGAGTAGTCTGTTTTGACGCCCCCCCGGCTTACGCAAGTGGCACCCAAAACCAAATGACATGCCAAGGTCAGCAAAGATCTAGTCCAAACCAATGAAGCAACTGTGGGTTTCCAACAGTAGAAAGACCCGGTGACTTTTAGTTCGACCGATGTGTGAAGGTGATAGTGGCTTCACCTTTATTTGCCACGGGCGCCTTCAAAACAACCACCCAACTGGAAACGGGGGCGGGAGGTGTTCCAAATGACGGACCTTCGTTTGGATGACTCTAGTGAGAACCAACAGGAAACCCGGCAGGTTGGGTGTTTTCCTTGGTTGACGTTGGAAGGGTTGGATTTCAACCACTAAACCACAAAAAGCAAAAATGTGTAAAATGTTTCCCAACAACAACAATAGCAAATGGCGTTCATTAACTGGCAAAAGGGATCCGAAAGTGAAGGACCTGCATAGGTTTCCGCTCGTCCCTGGATCGGTGAGCTCTGCCCAAACCCGAATCGCTGCGAGTGTTGTTTGAGGTACAAAGGGGAAATCGCAACCTGAAAGGGTACTCTCAAACAGCTGACGCACACACACATGCACACATGATCAACGCCAAAAGCCAACTGATCTTTAGCCCTACCCTAGTAAAGCTTTCTATAGGCTTTACTACCCCACCCACCCAGCCAGTCACCCACTCACCAACCCACTCAAGGTAGCACCACCTACTCAAACGGCCCACAATGAAATCCCTTTTGGGGGTTCGCTGGAATTCGCTTCGGGATTTCTCTCTCGAGCTAGGGCCTCATTGATGAACACCGGGTTGTTGGACACTACGCCGGCGGTCAGGTGGTTGGGCATGCGGTTGATGGCATCAATCACCTGGCACTGGCACTCACTTGCAACCAGTTTGGACCTGGCAAAAGGTGATCACCTTTCGGAACCTTTACGAAAAACGCACCAACTCAGCACAGCCAAAAGGATAAAAGGTTGGCCTTGAGGTAAGTCTAAGTCCTGCCTTGGTACAAAAGTTGGCAAGGGGATGAGTTGGAACCCGGAACTGAACCAGACCCGGGCCTTGGGGTGCTGGCTGAGGCAATGAGCCCAAACTTCACCATGGTTCCCGAATTGGAAGTGCTGTATGGCACCTCCCAGGTCCCATCTTGGAATGTCTTGGGTTTCCCAAAGCTCCTATCCCAAAGGACCACTCCGCAAACCGCAAAACCGTTATGAAGGAAACTCGAGACAAACAGTCAAGGAAAATATGGGGAGCCCTGAAGGGGGTACCTGCTGAAACATGTGAATCGAGTGGAAAAAAGACAAAGCCCTGGACAGATTCGCAAAGTGACCTGTTACCCTGTTACAGGTGTTAATGTTACAGGTGTTAGGAAAAGAGGACCCGTTTGGGGTCAGCTATCTTTGCGTGGCAAAGGAGCGTGAATCAGGCAACAAAACATCATGCTCTTCGCGTCACATGTCCGAGCACGCTAACAAAAAGCGGTTGAGTGCCCAAAGGTGTTAGGGTGGTTATAAAATGAAGTGCCAGTAACAAAAAAAAAGCCAATGGGGTTTTGAGCGTCTGCTGGTGACCTGTGATTTTTTGAGCTACCCTTTTCGACGTTGATCCAACGGGACACGCGGGAAATCACCTTTGGGTTCAACTCATGTTCTGCCTGACCCACGTACTGGCTCCATTCGACACTTAGGGCAGAACTAAGTATGAACTTACACGAAACATCGATCGAATGGTTGTATGTTGCACCGTTGAGGTCCCCGAACCCCCTCCCCCAAAGCAATGCCACGACTATCTTTGGGCATAGCCCTTACTCCTTTTCTAGGCTGTACCCTTCAAGTCGGTAAGATCCATGAGTCTGGCCATGAACGCTCATACATTCTCATAACACACACACACCCCCCACCAAAAAAAAAAAACATGCTCCTACCCAACAAACACGCGAACCCCCCCCCCCCCCCGCCCACGCCTCCATCATTTTTGGTCTGCTTTCACTCCTACCACGTGCGGGTTCTAAAAAAGGCGGGGGCGGACATTCGAGGCCCGGCCTTTTGCTGCTGTCCCTCCTTGTAATCCACCAGCACCTGCCGAAGCTCCCGCATCGGTCGCTTCGGGGGTCCGATTTCGGGCCTTAGGCACTAGGGCCTTAAGGGCCCTTAAGGACGGTGTGCTTTTGGAATAGATGGCCCTAGTAGGATTAAAACAAATCCAAACCGGTGAAAATAGCAATCTTTATCCAAACAAACCTAATAAGGACACCTATGCTTGGCATACTTGGCATATCCAGGGATCCTGGCACAGATCCTGGCTCAACGACGCAAGGCGTGTGATCAAATTGATGCAGCTGTCAGTGTGCGTACCGAACAAACAGGTACAGATACCCAGGCCTCAAGTTGCCATGGGTTAAAAAGGGACAGCTCTGCTTGGTGGTTCACGCTCAAAGGAATCATCTCCAAACAAACAGTTGAAAACTTGAAATGTCTGATTGTTGGTTTTGGGGTGAGAACTTCTCCGGGAAGTCTGCAAGACAAATTTGGACTCCAACGCAACTGATTGTTAGGCACCTTGCCTTCAGAGGTTCATGTCAGAACTTCGGTTGCCGACTAGTGGATGATGCAGCTTTGCCCGTTGAGGTTCCCAGGCAGGTTGGCAGCCAAATCTGTCTGAACTGTCCTTCTTTCACAGAAACTCACAAGGTGAGACAACACCAAAAAGGACTCAGGATGATTCATTGACACATGGGCCAAACAGAGTCTTTTGCGTCTTTTGGTGGTGGGTCGCCAGGCAACAGATTCCTTTGCCAAGCGCAAAGCTTGACCCCCATTCGAATGTGTCTTTCTTTAGGGGACCCCCCAAGAGTGTTGGCTTTCCTTCAAACCCAACATCCAACCAAAAGGCGGGTCCCTCAAAACACGAGCCACCCAAGTGGAATGTTCCACGCAATGTCTTTGGCGCGGAAGCTTCGAAGTGCCAAAAAGCTCTGCGTGGAGAAATTTCTCCATCCCGCGGACCAGTCACCAGTCACGCTTCAAGTCCAGAAATTGGAGGGAGTGAGGCTCCCCAAAATGTCCTTCAAGAAGCAATGCAAGGAAACTCGCCTTAAACTCGCCCAAGGGTGATCTTCAAACAGGTGAGCCGAAAGGACTTAGAATGACTTAGATCAAGTCATCCCCGGATCTTTCAGCTCGCCCTCGCCAGTTCTCGTCTACGGGTTCTGGCAAGGGGAACCCACAAAGAAACCGCCAGCTGCTTAAGCCCTGGAACATGTAAACGTATGCGCCCAGTTGTGGTAGATCCCCTTTTAGACAAACAGGAAATCCCATAATCTATAGCACATGGCAGGAACCAGGTTGCCGCTGAACCGAGAATCTAGGGCTTGTTCTTAGCCATTGGGTTCTAGGCAGGCCACTCGCCTCACAGAAAAAGGGTTCAAGGAAAACGAGTAGATAGGGAGAACCACCAGAGGGAGAACTCAACGAGAGACACGTGCCACCAGGCCGCAAAGGCAACAAGTTGAATTTCGTTTTTTAATTGTGTGGCTCAAGTGCCACAAAAACAAAAACTATACGAAAACATGTTGCGCGGGGAGGGGGGGGAGGGCTTCGCGCAAAAAGCGCGGAAGGGGTCCAAAAGCTTTTGGCCGGATCCCATGCGCCTGGAAGGGCCCAAAGAGCTCCACGGTGGCGATTTCGAAGCTCGGGGGGTCCTCCAACGCCTCGTCTTGCCACGCCGAAAACAGGACTTCTTCGGGGTGAAATCCGCGCGTTTCACGGAAGGGCGCGGGTCCGGTGACTAAGGGAAGCCCGAAAGGTTGATTCCTGTTGGTTGTCCCTTTTGTTGTTTTACTCAGCAGTTCGGACCCGAATCCAGCAAAGGTGGACTTTGGGCCGTGGGACGGAATATGGAAAACCCAAAAGGGAAATACCAAATGACTCCTCTCGAGGAAGCTCAGTCCAAATCGGCCCTAATGGAATCAGCCAACCAACCAACCGGAGCCGAAAATGACATACTGAAACAGCTCAAGGTTGTCAACAAGGCCTAACGGTTTCATCCTTGTGGGTCTGGTCTGAAACCAAATGCCGAAGTCCCTCAATCTGGGCAAATCCGTATTCTGCGAAATCAGCCCACAAATGCCCCTCCACAAATGCCTCGAACCAAGGTTGCAATTCTCAACCCTTGAAACAAGGGACCCCCTTCAGCAAAGGATCTTCATGGTGTTTTTACCCCATGGGCTCGTAACTTGCGCCTCGATGGGTATTCTGACCGCTGTCGGCTGCACTGCGCCGTACCTGCAGCGAGCTGCCGTCGCACCGGTCTGAGCGCTCGGAAACTGGACATGAGGTGCGCTCATCCTTCATCGGAAGACGTTGAATTTTGATACGCCCCCAATTGTCCAGTTGTCCAACTTGGTGTATGAAATCCCTTTGCTAGACGAATACTAGCTGCCCAAATCAAATGTGAAGATCGGATTTGATTTCGACCCGAAAGTTCGCGGCCACCACGTCATTGCTCAAGGGGTGGACTTGAAGGCCAACCTCCGACCCAGGCACAGACAAGGGGGAACCCAAAAGGCGTAGTGCCAAGAAGTTGGCCCTTTGGGTACAAAGCTCTGACCTGCAAGTTGTTTTTTTTCACCTCAACATAATCCGGGCACTTCTTTGGCACCCAAAGGACCCTACTGGAGAAAGGGTTCCACACCTTCTTTGGGGATACCATTCTTAGAAGCCACAAAACGGATCTAGCCGGGTGGGAACCGCCGAGTCTTTGTCTTCGACCCCCCCCCCCGGTTGTGCTTTCAGGGAATACATTGTATTATTGAATGACAGGAATAGGTCATGGGGTCTTTAAAGTCCCACGGCAAAGGAGAGTCTCACTTCCTGAGTGGGTTGCCCTAAAATGTTCACATGTTATCGCCGCGAAAAAGTGGGCCTCTCAAAATGTCTCAAGACTACCCATGGGTCACAGCACAAGGCCTCTCCTTGGCCACATCTCCCGAATTATTTTTCATCCGCTGCCTCCCTCCTCCTCCTTGCACCCGTTGCTCTCCGTCCCCTCGAATTTGTGATGATCTGCTTCCGCCCCTTCGACGTTTTCAAGCGCGCGGCGTGTCTGGAAGCAACGGCTGTGACACTGCGAGCCATGGCCAACATCTCCAGGCTCTTGGCCCTCATGCCGCAAAGCCGCAAAAGGCCGACCGTTGAAGTGTTCCCGACTCATCGCACCAGACAAAGTTGCTTGTTTCTCCTGGGGAAATCGGAGAAGGGCTCGAGCCCTGGTTTTGCTCCCTTCTAGACCATGGAACAATTCAAGAATCAGGACATCTTTTAACCCAACCGCACATGTCGAAGCACTAGGGTCTGTTCGGTCTCTTATTAAAAAGTGCCCTTTATAATTACTTTGGTTTGGAGGGAAGCCAAAAGAAACGGAAAACAACAATGTCTTTGGCTTTCCCTATTTTGACACATACTCACTTCCTGAGAAAACTGGCCAAAAAACAAGTCCGAACTTTTCTATTTACCCCTGAAATTGCATTTCCAAAAAGTGACTCAAGTCCAAGAACTCAAGGAGTGAGTTAACTGGGTCTCTCTCTTCTGCTCATTGGTAATTACATTGGTTTGCAACTCAGAACCTGACTGGATGGGAAAAAAACTGTCTCAACTGTTGATTTGCCGCCAAAATGGTCTTCCCCAAAAAGTGACTAAAGTGAAAGCAAAATCAGGGAGGTAGAACTAGGCCCTCCAGTAGAGAGGTTAGAATACGGGCACCCGTCTTTCTGTAGTCTATTTTAGGTAGTACGGGAACCCAAAAACCCAAAAAAGAAACGGTCAAAGGGCACCTAGCTGGGGGATCTACATAAGCAAACCCGTTCCACCCTCATGCCCGCGTGCCGATTCGTGCCGAGCGCGCCTCTCGGGGATCTGATGGCCCTCCAGGGCCTTGCCGCCGAAGGCGAGGGAGGCCCCGGGGATGGAGAGCACGCGGTTCATGTGCTCCAGGAACTTCTCCTGAGGTTCAGAGAGCTCTTAGCAATAGGTTAAAAGATGTCGCGTCAGGACCTTTTCTCCTGAGAGCACGGCGTTTGGGGGAATTTGGGGGAAAAATCGACGTCAAAATCTCCTGGGGGGGCGTGGGTTTGGGGGAGGGGGGGGTACCAAATAGATGGTGTGGCCTTTTCGGAAAATACCTGGATGGCCAGTTGCTGCTGTCTTCCATGCACTTTGCCCCAAAAACCAGCAACAGTGACTGAAAAAAACAGCAACTTGGCTATCTAGGTAGACGTCAAATTCTCTTGGGGCGCGGGTTTTCGGAGAGGGGGTACCAAATAGATGGGTTTTCCGTGGTAAATGGGGCATGGAACCCATCTAAACCAGTGAAACCCCATCGATGTTTAAACAAACTAATGTAAAAAAGGACACCTATGCTCCTGACATTCATTTCGCTCCCAATGGTGGTGAGCCTCCAAATCCAAACCATCATGCATGGCACAAGTCGATGTTTCTCAATAGCAAAGTGCTGTTACACCTGAAGAAAGAACCAAACTAAATGTGCTTCTGAAAGGAATCAGTGCCCTAAAATTGTTGGCGTTGTTTTGGTATCCCTTCCAATGCCAATCAGGAGGGGTCCACCATTTTGAGAAACTCGCTGTCCTAAACACAAGCAATCTCTTCTCCTGCGCACTTCAAAGTCTAACTGTATAAGTTGATGAATCCTTTGCCATGTCGAACCCCTGCCGCAACTTGAAAATGGTACCCTCTGCAAAAACACACACACAACACACACACACACAACACACACACACACAACACACACACACACATACACCCTCACTTTCTGATAGCAACCAAGTAGCCCCCCCGATTGATTCATCATGTATTGTACCTGTATTAACCACTAACAAAGTCAAACAAAACACACACGTTGCCAAAGGCCCCTGTGGCCCTGGGAAAAAGGGCACTGCTTTTAAGTTGGTTGGCACCCCCTCAACCACAAAGCAAATGAGGCGCAGGGGGGAACCTTTCCGTGCTATACCCAAGCTAGTCGTCTCCTAGGAACAGCGCTTTTTTTTCCCAGCCAAAGAAAGAAAAACAGCCCCCCCATTGCTTTCTCGTGAATGTCCCGTTTTTTCTTGTGTTTTTTTTGTTTTTCGGGAAAACCCGGATCCACCCGGAGATCCACCCGGAATCGCCGGCCGCCAGCCCATTCTCCCGGCTTCCCGTTTTGTTCAGGCGCCCGAATCCACGCCGGAGATCCACCCGGAAATCGCCCGACCGACGCAGAGCCCGCCCAAAAAACCAACGCAAAACGAAGCGAGGCGCCGTGGGCCAGGTGAGCACCGGGCAGTTGGTGAGCTTCTCGAGGCTCCGCTGGCCCGCCAGCTTCGCCAAGCGCCCCACGACGTCCACCTGGCAGATCCTTCCGATGGCTAGCTCGGGGGGTGGGAAATTCACATCCCATCTACCCACAGGAAGGGTTCGGAGCTCGGACACCCTTCGCGTTTTTGTGCTCTCGGCTTTAGGGCTGGCTTCCGTCCGCGGTACTCTCGCAGCTTTTTTCTTCTAGGTGGCTTGGCGCCGAGTCAGCGGGGGTTGGCGGTGACACGGAGGAGCTTCTCGTCTACCCTCTGCAAGGACCGGTTCAAAGAAAAATCTAAATCCAAACCCACCAATCCAAACCGCCAAGGGTAACCAAACACCTTTCGCCGGGGAAACCCGATTTGGGGCGATCTGGGTGTGTTTTCAAACAGACCCCATATGGTTGTCTGAACATAGGGGACCCAACATGGTGTGTGCCGGTGGTTTCTCTTAGCCGACCCATCTGACAGTCGTTGGGGTGGCAAAACACGGAATGCCAACTGCCAATGGTCCCAGGCAAAGAACAAATCAAAGGCATGGCTGGTCACCTCGACATCAAAAGAACCAAACACAAACAACTCAAACCAAGAACTCGGACAAGCACTAAAGGACGCAGTCAAAAACATGTAAATCAAACACTGTGAAGAGAGTCATTGCTTCTCTGCTTTCTGCCAGGCGGCGTCAGGCGCTGTCCAGTTCCTCAAGGCGAGTGGACAGGCCAACAAGCCGCCGGATCGACCCACCACACGGTTAAGCATGTCCTCTTTAAATATCACACATAAAAACGTCCAACCCAACATTGCCCAAATGCTTGTCGAACACGCACCTGGGCTATTACTCAGGTGTCCTTAGGGCGGAAAATCATTGCTATCACCCGGATGAAGCAACTTTCAAACACCGGCTTCGAAATGAGGTGGGTTCCTTGTGGCTTCCCTTTACCACCCAAAAAAGCATACCGACTCACAAAACCCAACGCGCGTCAAGCACGTGGTTGCGTCGTGATGTTGCGTTCCAAACCCTGGGCTCCATGTAGTTCGGTGGGTTTGGGGAGGCTCGGGGAACTTTTTTGGCCTCTGCCAAGGGAAACGGCCGCACCTCAGTTGCAACCAGTTTGGACCTAGGAATGGCCAACGCACCACTCTTTGGGGAAGGTCGACATTAGGACCACAAAACGGCAACACCGACAGGCCTTTCTCGGCCGGCATGGGCTGACCCGCCCGAGGCTTTACAGATTTCTTCAGGTCCATTCGCTTGGGTGGGAGACTTGCTGGTGCTCAGTCGGGACTGAGTAAACAAACCCATTCCCTATTCAAGGAAACGATAGGGGATGGTTCATAGAGCACCAGCCAGGAAACCAGAAATCTGGGCTGCCAACCAGATATCCGCCCAGGGATTCCCTTCAAGGAAACCATAGGGGAGGGTTTGGACATCCTCTTTTCCGCCCAACCAGATATAGGGGACTTCTCCTAGGGGTCATTCCATTTCTAATTTTCTATGGCACCAGCCAGGAAAACCGACATGTGAGCAAGGCCCAGCCGACCTCAAATCCCAAGGCGCTCGTGCATGAAGAGCATGGACTGTGCGCTGCACTTCTGGCCCGCGAAGCCGTAGGCGTCGTGGTCCGCCTGCCAGGCCACGTACTCCACGTCTGCCACGTCCTCGGCCCATCGGCGACACGCACCGAACCGCGGCCTTGGGCGGCTCGTCTCTGTTTGGAGTTGGTAAAAACCCCTGTTTTTGAGTGGCTTAGGAAAACCAACAGGACAACCGCAATGTTCTTGTTGCGGTTTTGAAGGGAATCCAGAAAAGCAAACCCTCCCATTGGGGGCTCCCAATGGGGACCTGTGGACCTGATAGGTTGGTCGGGGAATGGCCTTGCAAGTAGACACGCGGGACCTGACAAATATTTGGGGCTTGCAGCTCGCCTTGAACCTGGCAACAAATATATGAACTGTTTGGTCTAGACCAAACGAAGAAACTGGCAAAAAGTTTAATTAGTACTCGGTTTGGAAAGCGAGCAGGTAAGCCAAGCACCAGGGCGATCAACCACTCACAAGATCCGAAAGAACCTCGCAAAAGGGTTGATAAGCCAAGGATAAATTCGGACACAATGATTTTCCACAACCGCCTACACCCTTTAAAACCTCGCAACCAAACGACATAAGGCCTCATGGGCATCATGTCGCTTCTGCTATCCCTTGAATGTGAACATCGGATTGAGGCTTCAAGCCACTCCTCTGCAAAAAACTTGGCCCAAAGAAAAGCACATTTCCAGGCTCTTCACATTCAATGAGCTACCCAAAAGTATCATGTTGGAGGAGACCGCAGTAGCTTGATTTGGGTAGCTTCGCAGTAGCTTGATTTGTGTAGCTTCCAAAGTCTCCAAGTGTCAAACTTTACACCCACTAAAATGGTCCAAACCCAGAAAGTCTTAAGATCATTAACTCCGGAAGTGAGAAATTCTTGGCCACCGGCTCGGGAGCTTCGTTTAAGAACCAAAGGTCTCCGGCCGAGTCTCGGGGCCCAAGATCTTCCAGTCGAAGCCTGCGTCCTCCAGCTTTACCTCGCGAGCGGATGGAGGACATGGGGTGGGGTTGGGGGTGGGGTGGGGGTGGTGGGTTGGGGGTGGGGGGGGGGGTGGGGTGGGGTGGGGTGGGGGTGGGGTGGTGGGGTGGGGTGGGGTGGGGTGGGGTGGGGTGGGGTGGGGTGGGGTGGGGTGGGGTGGGGTGGGGTGGGGTGGGGTGGGGTGGGGTGGGGTGGGGTGGGGTGGGGTGGGGTGGGGTGGGGTGGGGTGGGGTGGGGTGGGGTGGGGTGGGGTGGGGTGGGGTGGGGTGGGGTGGGGTGGGGTGGGGTGGGGTGGGGTGGGGTGGGGTGGGGTGGGGTGGGGTGGGGTGGGGTGGGGTGGGGTGGGGTGGGGTGGGGTGGGGTGGGGTGGGGTGGGGTGGGTTGGGGGTGAGACGCCACAGCCTAGACCACGATCATCTCGACTCACATGGTTGCGTGCAAATATTGTGGATCGCCAGGGTTATGTTCCACTAGGCGTCAAACATGACCAGGGCTTGCAAGGCTCTGCGTAAACACACATGCTCACACAGACACACAGACACACAGACACACAGACACACAGACACACAGACACACAGACACACAGACACAGACACACAGACACACAGACACACAGACACACAGACACACAGACACACAGACACACAGACACAGAGACACAGAGACACAGAGACACAGAGACACAGAGACACAGAGACACAGAGACACAGAGACACAGAGACACAGAGACACAGACACAGACACAGAGACACAGAGACACAGAGACACAGACAGACACAGAGACACAGAGACACAGAGACACAGAGACACAGAGACACAGAGACACAGAGACCCAGAGACACAGAGACACAGAGACACAGAGACACAGAGACACAGAGACACAGAGACACAGAGACACAGAGACACAGAGACACAGAGACACAGAGACACAGAGCCACAGAGACACAGAGACACAGAGACACAGAGACACAGAGACACAGAGACACAGAGACACAGAGACACAGAGACACAGCGACACAGAGACACACGCAGTCACAAGCAGACACACGCAGTCACACGCGAGACACGCGACACACACAGACACACACAGACGCACACAGACACACACAGACACACACAGACACACACAGACACACACAGACACACACAGACACACACAGACACACACAGACACACACAGGACACACACAGACACACACAGACACACACAGACACACACAGACACACACACAGACACACACACACAGACACACACACAGACACACACACACAGACACACACACACACAGACACACAAACACAGACACACACACACACACACACACACAAACAAACACAGACACACACACACACACACAGACACACACACACAGTCACACACACAGGACACACACACAGGAACACACACACACTCAACACACAGCCATCCACACACACAGGACACACACACACACCACCAGACACACACACGGAACATCACTACAAC
>CAUJNA010003404.1:228590-311090 GCA_963377175.1 Effrenium voratum | reverse complement strand
CCGCTCACACAGCGGTCTTTTGGATTTTTAAAAAGGGCCCGGCGTTGTCGGGCTATTGCCAACATGCGCAAGCCCAACCCAGATCAGCTGCTTGGGGCTGTCAGGATCTTGCCCGAAGGGCAACCATGGCTCTAGCGGGAGTTCACACATCAGCTCCTGCAACTCGGGGGGCGCATCTTCGTAACCCTGAACACGACGCGTCTCGCAAAGACCACGACCGCGACCACGCGCTGCAGTCAGCCCGATCGGACGGAATCCGACGCTGAAACTCCGTTGGTGGCTGTTTGACTCACTTGCAATCCACCTGGGCATGAAGAGTTCAGGCTAAGGTTTTGGGAACCTTGGCTAAACAAATGCCATTGGACAATCAGCAAGTGAGACGAGCTGCTTGACCGGATGCGCGCAAGCGCAGCAAGTAAAGCCGTCCGCGCGGAATCCAGGACATCCTGTCCAACTATGTTTTGTGGAAGCTGTGAAACATCCCCGCGGAAGCTTTCAGCAAGATACAGCACCAGCATGGCGTCCAAGGCTTGGCCAATGAACATCTGCGCAAAACATGCTCCGACCAAAGCGCGAGCAGCACAAGCAGCCAAACAAAACCCGCCTTCGCACGCGGAGCGCATTCGCGCGTGCGCTCCAAGCCTCACGACAGCGCCAACGGGGTGGGGTGGGGTGGGGTGGGGTGGGGGTGGGGGTGGGTGTGGGGGTGGGGGTGGGGGTGGGGGTGGGTGGGGTGGGGTTGGGGGGGGGGTGGGGTGGGGTGGGGTGGGGTGGGGTGGGGTGGGGTGGGGAAAATACAGAAAGGGGATTTGAAGGAACTGAAAATCCTTTCTGTATTTTTTCTATCAACCAATGAAAAACACATTGAAAAACCAAGTATCAAATAATAGATAAGGTTAATAAATCACAACCTTATTCATTCTAAGTAATTCCTAGAAAAGATACACACCTTATCCATTATTTTTTCACTACTTAACCTATTTCATTTTACTATTTGTTTACCCAACTTCAATTTGATTTTAAAGTCTTTTACAAATTCTCAAAACTCCATAATTGTTTACCCTTATTCATTTTATATTTTAAGACTTTTTCCAATTCTCAGAAACTCCAGTTGTTCTTCATTTTTTCTTTTTACCTTATTCATTGTTCACGAATTTTTCACTCAGACTTAAAAATATGACTAAAACACATTTCCACCTTTAATAATCTTTGTTTCAACCTTATTCTTCAACTGGTTTATCATCTTCTTCATTACATAGTTGTTGTTTGTCCTTTTTCTCAATTCTTTTCCTTCTCGCTTTATCCACAACTTCCCTACACCTAATACAATATCTATATATGCGACCAGTGCTTCTAACTCCAAAGTCATTAACCTTTTTCCAAGACAAGCACCTAGTGCATTGATAATCGTATTTACATTCTTCCAATTCCTTTT
Source organism: Effrenium voratum (assembly GCA_963377175.1). NCBI lineage: Eukaryota > Dinophyceae > Suessiales > Symbiodiniaceae > Effrenium > Effrenium voratum. The sequence goes on along the minus strand of CAUJNA010003404.1, from coordinate 309,655 downwards.
CAGGTATTCTAGTATTTATTCTCCAAAGATAATCGCGCGAATCCATGATAATATATATTACTAATAATTCTTTATACATTTTACCAGTAAAACCCGTAATTACCAATACCAACTCAAAACCAAACAGCCAAAGCACGAAAGCAAATTAGGAAAATATAATATTTCAATCTTTACAAACGATAAATATATTACAATTATAACATATAATATTTTACATGTTATTATTATAGTATGGGTTTAATCATTGCAATAGGCCGTAGAATATTTCCACAAAGCCCATGGAATATTTCCACAAAGCCCGTGGAATATTTCCACAAAGCCCCGCGGAATTGCATCAAAAACCCACTAAAACACCACCTAAAATGAGTTCCACGAAGCCCGCGGAATAATTCCACAAAGCTTGTGGAATTGCCTATCCCATATCTATCCCCATCAAAATTTCCAATATCAAACCACTAGGTATTTTATATAGGTCTTCCTGTTTATGTATTGTTGGATTGTCTCCCCATTTTTCCTTGTTTCCATTTGGCAGTCTCTGCGCAGTTTCAATATGTCTATTATTCCTGATGTTACCACAATCCTTTTTACATAAATCTCTAGGTTTCCAAGTTGTAATGTTATTCCAGAGCCTAGTGCGTTTTCTGTAAGGCATTCCATATTTACAATAATCAACATCTTTAAATTCAAACTCATCCATAAACTCCTGATTTTTTAATAATCCAGTTTGTGGATTTTCGATTACAAAATATTTAGGATTAAAATATTTGATAATCTCGATAGTTTTTAAGACAATACTATTTGCATATTCGATATTCCTAATTCCCCTAGTTTTTGCTACGCTGTATTCAGTGCATGGGGGACTACTCCAAATAAATCAAAATGGTTTCTGTCAAACTGTTTGTAATCCCATTCCAAAATATCAGTGTTGATATCAGCATTTTTCAAGTCTAATGATATCACATTAAATCCAAGCGACTTTGCTATGGTTCCGACGCTTTTTGTTCCGCTAAATAATTCTAATAAATTCATATTATTAGAATTACTTAGATATTAATTATTCAAATAATACATATACTCCATCATCATTTATTGAAATTTTATAAAATTCTAAAGTGGTGCTTTTAGGTTGTTTGATTTTTCCTGTATTCAACATATCACAGTATTTCTTTTGCTTTGTAGGGTAGTCGCCCGATGGTCTTCCTATAGATTTTGCTTGAAATATCTTTTCGATTTTCTCCTTCTCTTCGTTGCTTTGTTGTTCGCGTTCAACTGGTTTCATTTTGTCATCAATGGATTTAATCATATCATTTAAGTTTTGGATATTTTTACCAATTAATGTTATCTTCTTCATTAAATCATTAATAGTATAATTCTCATTTTCAGACATTACTATATATTTATTTAGATAATTATTTATTTAATTATTTATATTTATAAAGTGCAATTATGTTAAATCTACTCTTTAAATACTAATTTTTCATGATTTGTTTAACAGTTTCCTGAGTTTCGTTTTCATTATTATCGGTTGGTGTTGCTTGCCTACCAAATTTAAAAGTTATACTATGGACATCAGTTTCTAAGTTGATACTGTCTTTAGTTTTATCAATATTCATTTTCTTATCATTTTTACTTATTTTGAAACTTGTTGGAATACATGAACATTTACAACTTTTATTTTTTTTATTTGTAATTCATTCTTAAGTTCTAACATTCTTTTACATGTAGGACAAACAACCTCAATAACTGATGTTTCTTTAACAATTTCTTCATCAGTTGATGAAACACTTAAACCTGTCTTATTCTTTTTGTTTTTCTTTTTTCCCATTTATATTAATATTTATATTTTTAATATATTGTATCAAAAATTTAATTAATTCTAAAATAAAATAACATATTTTTTTACATCTATTATCAGTTATTAGTACTTGTTATATATTCTCCATTTCATCTATTATATTAATATAATCTGTATAACTCCTTTTCATATTAAATAATAAGATAAATTATTTTTCATTTCTGTCTTTCTTTTCCTGTAAAGTTTTTTCATTGTATCGTCTTTATTCCATCTATATTCTACAAGTTTCTGATGATGTTTTGAATTTAGATGTTTAAATAAATATTTGCTATCATAAGTTTTACAACAATTACAATGGATAACAGTCATATAATAATAAGATAAAATAATTATTTAGATTATTTAATCTTATTATTTTCATGCATGATAGAATATTCGAGGGCTCAGCACTTGGGTTTTCATTGCACGCGAGAGAGATACAAACTAATTAGCTTCAATGCTTATTGATTGTAGCAATGGAAACCTGTTCCATTATGTTATTCACCGCCACTCATAACATAATGATGTTCCATTAATATTAAATAGAATATTTATTTCAACTATTTTCTTTAGTAAGTTTTACTGCAGTTGATATATCAACATCTAGAATATTATTATTAATAATTTTTTGCACACCATTTATCATTTCATTTGTATATATATCGGGATAATCTTTCATAAAATTCAATAATTTATTATAATTTAGGATATCCTCGTTTTCGATTGATGATTTAGGTATTATAGTATTTTGGTTATTAATCATCGATAAAAACGTTAAAATCGTATCATAATAAATTTGGCCAGTATCTGGAACTAAAACATCACCGAATTTATATATTCCGAATGCTAGTAACTTCACTTAAATCAATAGATTCTCTTGACATTATGATATAATTATATTATATTTTTATTTATAAGTATTTATAATATTATTTTTATTATGCCTGATGTAAAACCAATTGATGAAATCAAATATGACTTTAAGCAAAGTAAGCATGAGGTCGTCCCTAAATTGCCTATGAGAGCTATGATCGTCGGTCCATCTGGAAGTGGAAAATCAACTTTACTTGTATCAATGATACTTGATATTTATAGAGGAGCATTTGAAAGAATTTTTATCTGGTCTCCATCTGTAAATTTGGATAGTATTTGGTTGCCTGTTAAAGAATACATTAAAGAAGGTTTGAAAGTAGATAATGATAAAGAACCGTGTTGGTGGGATGAGTTCAATGTTGGAGATTTAGAAAGAGTTATAGAAACTCAAAATAAAATAATTGAATACCAGAAAAAACAAGGAACGAAGAAATTATTTAATATTTTGGTAATTTTGGATGTTGTATCTGATAATCCAGCAATAACAAGAAATAACAAATTGTTAAATTCTTTATTTTGTAGAGGTCGTCATAGTGGAATATCAACACTTGTAAGTCTTCAAAAATCATCAACCGTACCACCAATTATTAGGGTAAATATAAGTCATTTGTTTTATTATAAAGTTAGAAATTTTAAAGAGATAGAAATATTGCAAGATGAATTATCAGCAATTGTTAGAAGCGATAATTTTCATGAAAGCAAGAAACTAATTTATAAAATATATGAGACTGCCACTGATGAACCGCATAGTTTTTTATATATTAACCTTTTAGAAAAGAACCCAGATAAAATGTTTATGAAAAAGTTTTCTCAATATTTGAAAATTACTAATTAAATAATTAAATAATTAAATAATTAAATATATATTAATATTATATGATATTTTATGATTTACCATTAGAAATTAAAGACATAGTATTATCTTATAGTTTAGGCGATGTTAGATTATTAAAAATAAAAAATAATAATATTATTAAAAATTATATTAATAAATATAAACCAGTATATAAATCTTACACATTAAATAACATACATTATTTTGAAATTGATAATATCAATATTAATAATGGAATATCATATATTTTTAATTTAAGTGAGTTAGAAATTACATCAAAAAAATAAACCATTAAAATTATTTATTGAATATGATATATTTGTTACATTTAGCTCGTTTACTCGTTGGTTTAATGTGTGTAATCGAACTTTAATATCAATTAATTTATTTGCTATTTATTATTTTCTTAATAAAGACCTTTATAAAGTTAAATTAGTGTATGCGAGTGATATGGCTAATTTTATTTCATTACAAGTGAAAAAAATAACTATTAAAGTCATCAATGAAGATGACCAAATTATTATTGATGACTTTTATTTTTATCTTTAAAATTAATAGCATTAAGATTATGACTTAATGTCATTAATTCAAAATAATGAATAACTACAAATCTGAACCGGTAATCTATATATTAATTTATCAGATTTTTCTTTTTCACTTTTACACATTCGTTCACTCATTTGTTTAATTGCTTTTAACTGTAATTTATCAATATTACTTAAATCTAATTGTTCTATATCAATATCATTAATTTTATCAATAGATGAAGTTTCAACATTACTATTTGAATTACCCATTATATATTATTATTTAGATTTTTCTTTTTAAATTCCTTAATTTCTTTTTCAAGTTTATCTACTTTATCATTTAATTCTAATACTGCTTTATGAACTAGCACGGGTAAAACTAAATAATTTAATCCTAAATACTCTCTGTCTTTACTAACAACATTTTCAAATTCTTTCGGGATTGCTTTTAATACTTCATCTGCTATATATCCTATATGAGTTTTACCGCCATCATTTCTATCGTGTTTTTTAAACTTCTTCGGTTTAAATTTCTTAATAACATTCATACAATTAGATTTGATATTGTCTATGTCATATTTCAATCTTGAGTCAGATGAATCCACAAACGTTCCGTTGATGGTTACTGTTGTTGCTGTTAAATCTATATTAGTTCCTGTTGATGGTTCAATTAAATTACATAACATTTTTTTTCGTTCCTGCAACTGTTACATTTTCATTAAAAGTCGATGGAGCATTATTTGTAAAACTTTCAGTATTTACTGTAGTTCCAAATGTCTTATCAATAGATAATAAAACTGAAGGTGTACTTGAAGCATCTGAAACTCTAAAAGCTGTGTTTGATGTTCTGAATATTACATCAATTGTAGATAAATTAGTTCCATCATAATAAGTTGATATTTCCGATGTTCCCATTTTAATATCAGTTCCAGTAGTCATTGAAATATTATTCAAAAATGAAACCGTTGTTAAATCAAATGATTGAATGGTATTAGTTGCTAAATATGCATTTTGTATTGCCATATTAGTATCAACAGTTACTAATGATCCACCATTAGGCGATATATGATTACTTCTTAATGCTCCATTAGTTTTAACATAAACATCATCAGCAAATAAATTACCCATTACATCAACAGTAGAAGTGTTAAAAGTCCATCCAGTAGAAATATTAACTGCTCCAACTATATTAGATTGAACAGCAGGGTCTCCGCAAATGAACCTAATTGAAGAATTAGCATCGGTATTTCTCATATCAAAAGATGAAAAAGCACTAACATATCTATATAATTCACAGTTTGTATCAATTGTTAATTTACCATCAGTATCAATATTAACATTATCACAATTAACATCAGCATTTGTATAAATATTACCTAACACGTCAATAGGTTTACTAAAAATAGTTTTATTAACTAATCCATCACACATCATATATTGGTTACTGGCATTAGTAATATCGCCAACAGAAAGAGAAACACAATTAGGATGATGCATATAAAAACCTTCTATTGCATCTGGTGTATATGTTTCTAAATATGGTTCTAATCCATTTATTGAAGTATTGATATTATCTATTTTTGTTTTAATATCTGTTGAAAAATCATTATTTGTAAATAATTTTCCTTTCATATAAACAGCACCTTCAAAATATGATGTTCCGTGCATCTGCGCAAAATTATATGAAGTATGAACATTACCATTAATTGTAATTCTTGAAGCATTATTAGGTCTTCCAATAATAACATCTCCTGTATTCCATCCTAGCCATAATCGATAAGGCGTAGCACCTGTTAGTCCTTGATAAGAGTCTAACTGGCATCCTCGTTTAAACTCGAGTCTTTGGTTACTAACTGCATCCTGGATTCTAAATATTGGATTAGTATTATCTGTTAAACTAAGTATTAATGGAGAGTTTACTGTTTGCGCAGTTGTATTAACTTTGTCTAATTTTTGACTTATTACTGTATCTTGTGCGCTATCATTTGTAATTATTGAATTAATAGTATTTGTATTTCCTGTTATTAATCCTGCTAAATTATCTGACTGTAAAACATATCTACTATCAGAACCTGCTATATCTAAAATAGATGAACACGAAAATAAACCTGATACTTGTAAATTAGATAATATTGTAGTATTATGATTTAATAATATTTTATCATTTTGAAAAGTTGAAGAATTATTAATTTCTACATCTCCAAAACCTCTTTGATTCAAAAACATAGTTGCTCCACTTAAATTTCCATAAACATAACTATCAAAATAATTATTATATATTTCATAAAAATTATTATAATTTCCAAATTCTGCTATTTTGAAAATTGAAGTAGTTGTTATATTATGAATTAATGTATTATTTAATACTGATGTATTTAATTTATTTGTTAATAAATTATTAGTTGTTATTTTATTGTAATATAAATTACTATCAAATGAACCTGTTTGTAATTGAGATATTAAATGAGAATTTGATGAAATATTATTAAAATTAGTTGATACAGTAGAATTTAAATTATTTATTAAATTTGTATTTCAAGAAATATTATTAAAATTTGTATTAATTAAATTAGTATTAGAACTAACATTATTAAAATTAGTTGTCATAGTAGAATTCAAATTATTTATTAAACTTGTATTTAATGAAATAGTATTAAAATTTGTATTATTTAAATTAGTATTTGAAGAAATAGTATTAAAATTAGTTGTCATAGTAGAATTTAAATTATTTATTAAACTTGTATTTAATGAAATATTATTAAAATTTGTATTTGAAGTTATTGTCAGATTACCTATTAAAAAAGAATTTGAACTAATATTATTTGATAATACATTAATTTCTGTTTTGTCATATGTTTCAGTTATATCATAAAATTTAGCGTTTATCTGTTCCTTTGTGTAAGTATCTGCTTGGTCTGCTTTACTATCTAATACTGTTTGAATGTCAGATTTACTCGCGTAAAGGTCTTCTATATCATTGACTGCTCCATCTTTTACTTGTCTAATTCTATTTGCTGTAATATCAAATATATTCATTAAGTTTTTGCTCATAATATTATATTATTAATTAGAAAATTAATAATATCATATTTTTTATTTTAATCATAAAATGATACAGAATTTGAGCGGATTTCAAGAATGCACTCATGAACCAAGAGCATATAATTTCTCTCGGCCATTTTACCAGGAGCGCTATATAATGTTGAACCCTCCAACGCTTTTATTTTAACAACCATATTTGAATTATTTTTAAGGTTCATACCAGTATAATTTGCACTTTCTAATTTTTGTAAATTAAAAACCATACATAAAAGCGTGAGACCTGTAATCTTCTGCACTAACTAACATTGGTTTATCAGCACAATGCATAAGATGGGCATATGCTTCACGAACACCTTGAATTTCTTGACTTGGAATAACTTGATTACCGATTATCAAAGAAGCAGATAAATCATGCTCTGGGTCATAACGTCCTTTATCACCTGTTACATGTGCCAGTGGATGATACATAAAATTATATGGTTTCAACAATTCACCGTATCCGCCTACATAACCCTTTTGAGTCGCATTTGAAAAAGAAATAAACAGTTTATTTAATTTAGATACATTACGGACAATAGTTGTGAATATTTCAGTTGTTGTTGATGCTGTTTGTTCTTGTAGGGTTTCAGTTTCAAAAGTAATAGGAAGAGAACCAGTTTCTAAAATTTTTGAATATTCTGCATATAAGCTATCGTCAAGAGTATAGACATTTCCTTTGAATAACGGTTTTGTGACTGACCAAGTGATACTTGTATTTGTAGCAGTAAAAAGTCCTGTTCTATTAACAATTGGTTTTAATACATCAGTGGTTAAATATAATTCAACTGTTATTGGACAATAAGATAAAGGTATCCAGTTTTCACAAGTCTTGAAACATTTTAAATTTAAATCAAAATAGACATTAGCACTTTTACCTTCTTTAATTCCTTTATAATTCCCATTGGTTACATTTCTAGTTACTGCTTGAGTAGTAGAAGTTCCAGTAGCATCACAAACTAAAAACCGTCCATCGTGATTGAGTAGAGTATTTCCAAAACCTAATGCTTCATCAATTCTTTTTTCTTCTGATGATTTTAATACATCTTTCATAGCACTTGCACGAGAAAGAGAATTTAAATCACATACAATGACATCACCCATTAACACACGCACCCTATCAAAGAAACCGGCTGTATCAATTGGTCTAAGTTCGTGATTTTGCTGTGTTATCAGCGTTGTTTAGAGTAAATCCTAATAATAGTGATGGTAAGGACAACCATTGATTAGGTGGTCCAGTAATGTTAAATCTAATTACTGAATTTGTATCAGCGGTATAAGTAGAAACCGATGAAGGGTAAAAGTTTTTACTTTCTTTTGACCGAACATAAGAACCGCCATCTTTTAATTTAAATCTTAAATTCTTTTCAACAAGGACATCTTCAATATCTAATGTTTCCATAACTTATATATTTATATCAATATTAATTATTCTATTATTAAATTATTTTATTTTGAAGTGTGAATAATCTATAACTTCTTTTTTAGATTTTTTATTTAATAGTTTTTTAGATTTATTTTTAATATTATTATTTTCAACCTTATAATTAGGTTCATCCTCTACTATTTTCTTAATGTCATCATAACTGACTTTCTTTTTAGGATTTATAGTATTTTTTATATCATTATTAGGCATTATATATTATCTGATATATTAACTTCATTGTTAGTTATGTTATTTAGTGCTTGTTGATGTTTTTTAGTTTTGATGTGTTTGTATTGTCTAATTCTATGATACTGACAACCACATACTTCACAATCGATAACTTCATCCTTTTTTCTGTCATAATATTCTTTACCTTTAATTTTCTGTATTTCTTTATTTTTGGTATTATAGTCTTTTCTTTTGTCTAAATTGTTCAAATAATAAAGTCTGTTACGCTCCATTTTTTGTTCCCTATGTTCTTCATCATATTTCTTTTTCTTGGCTTTAATATCTTCTATATTTTCTATATATCTTTGTTTTGCTAATTCTTTTAAATGTTCCTTATGTTCTTCTTCCCATTGTTTTTTGGAGCGACCGGCAACTGTCATATTTAATGTTCCTAATTGTCTAATATATTCACCTTCAACTTTTCGTAGTTGTTCTATATTTTGAATATCGCTTAATTCTATTATTAGTTCAATATAAAAATTATTAACACCTAATTCTCTCATACTTGTATAAAGCAGTCTATCTTTCTTACCACAACTATTCATTACTGACCTATGCTTTGCCATTCTTTTTGATAATGGTTGGCAAGTAGAACCAATATAACAACTTTCATTTATGGTATTCAATATCTTATAAATCTTTGCTTTGGAATAATCCATAAGTATTCTTATATGCTCTTTTTTCTTTAAATATATTATTTTTACATAATCTCCCTTACAGGTTCAACACTTCTTGAAACATCTTTACCAGCATCGCCATAACCAGTCTTATAATCGTGATTTATCAATGGGTTTAAACTTCCAGTTGCTACTGTAATCGCTCCACGGTCTGCCACTGATATTGGGTCTAATATACTTCTAAAATTAGTATAACTATCATTGTTTTTGTTTGACATTGAAATAAAAGGAGCGCCGTAAGTTGTCAAACGAATATTTCTATCAGGATTTTCTTTTAAATATTTAGCACTCGCACTACTACCCAATGAATGTGAAATAACTTCGCTAATATTATGGTTTTCATCAAGTATATCGCTAATATCTCTATACCTTTCACTGAATGAACTTAAACCAAATGGAATTGTAATATCACTTAACATATCATTAATATTTGATATAATATTAGACTTACCAAATGTTCCAGCAACATATAGTTTATTATTATCTAAATAATAACCTTTACCATTTGTATATGCTTTGTTTAATCCTTCTGTGTCAGATAAATTATTATTATATTTAGGTTTGAATAATGATTTTTCTTGTTGAATTTCATTAATTATTTTCCTATACATTTCACTATGACCTTGATGAAGAGGATTGTATGATTTTAATTTTCCTTCTTTTAAAAAATATTTATATTTATATTTATTTTTCATATATAATTAAATTATAAAATTTCTAATTAATTAATATAATGAGATTTCGTAAAATATATATCAACAGTGCTTATCGTGATTTAAATGACAGTCAATCTACATCAGATTTTGTTATTAATTTAAGAGAGCAACAAGAATGTGGACCAAATACTAAAATGATTTGTCACGAAGTATCTATCGCTAATTCATTTTATCCAATTGAAGATAATTTAAATAACAGATTATATTTAACATTAGGAGGGATATTAATAGGAGCACCAGTATATTATTTTATTGTAGCACCTGATAAAGGTAGTTATGTAGGTAGTGAATTAGCAACCGAATTACAAAATAAATTGAATACTGCTACTAATGGAACTGATGGAAACAGTATTTTTTTACTTGTAGTTATTCATTAAAAACAAATAATATAACTATAAGTTGTAATTATATTTCTTACTTTTTTATAATCCATACAGATAAAGAATTACAAACTAATTATAGTTTTGGTGTTGATTATGATAGAGATTATCCTAATAGTATTAATGACATTTTAGGAAATACTACTGAAAAAGTAAATAGTACAGCAGACCCGTTTGTTAGTGGATTTATATCATTTTTACCTGTTAAAAATATTTATATTCATTGTAATGAATTAAGTAACGGAAACCAGTTATGTAGTTTTGGTACTTCATCAATAATAAAGAAAGTACCAGTTTTAACATCATTCGGCAACCTCATATATGATAATGAACTAATTTTAAATGATGCTAATGATGTTAGCATGCGTTCATTGAATAGACTTCATTTTAGATTTACTGATGCGTCGGGTAGAGTTTTAAATATGAATGGAACAACAAGTAGTTTTAGTTTAACATTTTTTGAAGGTTAGAAAATCATATATTAAATATTTTAATATAAATATTTGTTATATACTAATTATATTAAAATATTTTAATATAAATATTTATTATATACTAATTATATGGTTAAAAATATTGAAATAGTAGATGTAGGCAGTGAAAATAATGAAGCACCTAAAGAAGTAGAAGAAATTAAAGAAGAACCTATTATTAATGAAGAAAGTAAAGAAGTAGAAACTAATAATATTATAAATGAAGAAAATAATAAAGTAGAAGAAGAACACGAACCAAAGCAAGAATTAAAATCTAAAACATACTCAACTGAAAAAGTGGAATGTCCAAAATGCAAAAAATATTTAACAAAATACACTTTCAGATATCGTCATAACTGTAATGGAATACCAGTTAAAAAAGAACCAGACCCTAACAAAGTTGTTCGAAGAAAAATTATGCATCCTGCACAAGCAAAAGAATTTGAGAATAATGTATATGAAAAGGTTAAAGATAATATTCCAAAAGTTGATGAACAAGAAATAGAAAGAAGAGTTGAAGAACGATTGAAAAAACATTTAGAAACAACTGCTAATAAAGTATTTGAAACTGCAAAAGACCGTTACAATAATATGAAGGTAGAGAGAGATAATAAAAATAAACAGAAAATTAATAATTTAGCAAATAAAATTATTTAATCTAATTATTATTATATAATGATTATTGATAAAAAAACACTTGCTTATGCGTCGTAGAGAAATTTATGACAACGTTGTAAATAGAATAACAGAACCACAAAATAAAGACAAACCGAATATCAGTGATGTTATTGATAGAAAAGCAGTTTTTGAAACAAACAAACCAAAAAAGAAGAATAAATATAAATCAACTCAACATTACTATTATGAAGAAGACAACAAGGCACACCAACCTAATTACACATATTTTAAAGAATTACAAGAACAATTAGAACATCATAGCGCTAAAAAAGATTATGCTGTATTTCAAAATAAAAGAAGATATCAAGAAGAAGCACAGGCTTATTTTAATGAAATCCAAAGGTTGGAAAGTGAAAAATTGAGACATCATCCATCAAGTGAAACAGGTAAATCCTATTCAGAAATGATTAAGAAGAAGAAAGGAATAATCAATCAATTAAGAAAGGATTTTGATTTTGATTAAATTAATTAGATTAATAAATTATAATCTAATTAATTTAATATACTAATGAGATTAGACAATGCACAGATGAAAACATTAAAATCACAATTGAGATTAAGACCGTCTTATAATGAACTGATAAAGGAAATTACAAAGGAAGAATTTAAAAATAAGAATATAAGAGATGTAATAGACAGAAACGCTTATTATTTTCGTGATAGTCCATTAGGAACAGTTTATGATAATAATACAGTAGATTTGAGACAACAACACTTTCAAAAAATGTTAGATGAGAAAAATCAAACAGAACAGTTTGATATAGCGAAGGACGATGAAATGGATGATTTAAGAGATGAAGCAACAGAAGCGCTGGATGCTACAATGGACGAAGCAGAAGAACAACACGAACAACAAATCAGTTATATTTCTCAAAGCGTTAGAAAACAACATTTTGATGATATGAACCAAAGGTTACAAAGAATGAAACAAACTGATGAAAGTTTAGGTCAAGATTTAGCAAATATATTTCAAGGAACACAAGCATTTCAAGATATGGCAAATCTTAACGCAACAGTTGCTTCAAGTTCTTCCCAGTCGCCAGAGGCAGTAGCAAAAGTAATTAAACCATCAAAAACGAAAAAAGCAGAAGCGAAAGCAAAAGCAAAGGCGTCATTGGAAGCAATAACAATGGATGAAAGCGAGACGATGGCGATAGAAAGCATCAGAGATGACGCACAAAAACGACAAGAACGAGACGCACCAGAAGAGATGAGACCAAAAGCAAAAAGTAAAACGAACAAAGAAGAAAAAAAGAAGATGCTAAAAGCAATACAGCACACTCCTGAAATAGCGCAAGGTACATCATCTGGATTGCAACCTGACAAAGATAAAGACGACAAGACACCTGAAATAACCAAACCAAAAAAGACAATACAAAAAGACAAAACAGCACCCTCAAGAATGAACATACAACTGTTGGACGAAGCATTCAAAGAAGGATTGAACAAAGGGAAAATAACAAAAAATGAATTTAGTAAATACAAAGATATGTTTGATAAATGGAAAAACAACAAAAACAAAAAGGACGATATAAAACCAATTCAATCATTATACCGTGAATTAATATATAAGAAATAACAAAAATAATAATAATAAAAATAAATAATAATAATAAAAAATAAAATTAAAATAAAGAAATAATAATAATAAAAATAAATAATAATAATAAAAAAATAAAATTAAAATAAAAATCAAATTAAAATAAAAAAAATAATAATAATAAAAATAAATAATAATAAATAGTAAAAAAATAATAATAAACATAAATAATAATAAAAAAATAAAATTAAAATAAAAAAATAATAATAAAAATAAATAATAATAAAAATAAAATTAAAATAAAATAATAATAATAATAATAATAATAATAAATAATAATAATAAAAATAAAATAAAATTAAAATACCAGAATTTGTAAAAATGCCTTAAAGAAATAGCGACTTTATTCTATAAGATAAATGCCATTCTATAGCAGACACTCAGATGATGGAAGAGATAGATTGTTAGGAGGAATACATGATGAAGATGATTATAATGACTTTATGAATATGTTATTTATGAATAGTAGTTTTGCTGATGACATTGAAAGACATTATAAAAGTTCAGATGCTGATGTGTTGCCAAGTCCTACTGATAGCGAAGAAACAAAAGAAAATAAAGAGAAACAATATCAAAAGGATTATCATAAAAAATACTTTCAAGAAAAACTTAATAAACCTTATACATGTAATATTTGTGGAAAATCAATGGCCAACAGTTCTAACAAATCAAGACATGAAAAAAGTAGAAAGTGCCAGAGTATTAAAAGTAAAGTCTAATTGGATAATATTAATTTAATTTTAATTAATATAATCCAATTTCAATATATGAGTAAACTAAGTAATGAAGAGATAATGAGCAATATCTACTATGATTTAGAAACAGGTTATGGTTCTAAACAAAGCTTATACAATCAAGCAAAAGAGAAAGGAGCAAGTGTAACATTAGAAGAAGTGGCAAAGTGGTTGAAGAAGCAACCTAACAAGCAAATAAAGCCGTATCAGAATTATAACAGTTTCTTAGTGCCTTATGCCAGAGCAGAATTTCAAATAGATATTATGGATATGAAAATATTTAAGAAAGAAGATGAAGAACGCTATGCATTGATTGTAATAGATGCTTTCAGTAAATTAGGTTTTGTGTATCCAATGTTTCAAAGAGACAGTCCAAATGTTTTGAAAGGTTTGAAAGAAGCATTTAAAGTTATGGGTGAGCCTGTGGAAATCTTTTCTGATGATGATGGAGCATTTAAAGCAGAAGTAAAGAAATATTTAGATGATTTAGGTATAATACATAAAACAACGCTAACACATGCTAATATTGTGGAGAGATTGATTAGAACGATGAAAAAAGGAATAGGAGACAGAATACACTTTACTAAAGGTAGATGGACTGATATGTTGAAACCTACATTAAAGAAATATAATAGCGCTATTCACTCATCAACTGGAATGAAACCAAATGAAGCGCATGATGATGACAACAGAGCAAATGTAAAAGCAAACCTTACACTGAAGCAAAAGCATATGAGGAAATATCCTAAATTATCTGTTTCAGACACAGTGAAAATATACCAAAAAGGAAAAGGTAATTATACATCGAGGAAAGAGACCAACCCAAAGTGGACAGAAAGGAAATACAAAATAGAAAGGATAGAAAAAGATATAACATTACAAACATACTATGTCTTGGAAGGATTGAAAAAGCATTATTTGCGCCATGAATTATTACTAATTGAAAATTAAAAATAAAAAAATAATAATTTAGACTGATAATTAGTTATTGAGTTCTTAGAATTTTATGACTTTAAAAAGACTTAAAGAGAAAAACCATAATTAAATTATATAGATAATAATATGAATAGAGATTTACCGCCAGATGAAAACACTAAAATAGTTAAGTATCTTCTTAAAGAAAATTTAGGAGAATACAAAGTAAATAATAAAGGTAAAAAACTTAAAACCATAATTATAGGAAACAACCAGTATAGATATAATCCAGAAAAACCAATAAGCAATAGATTGAGTAAGAGACTTGAAGCAGTAAAGAAAACTAATGACTACAAAGCAAATCAAATCAGAGAAAGAGTAGGAGCAAGAACGGTTTTAAAACATGCTATTAAGAAAAAAGCAGTAATAACAGAAGAAAGAAGCGCCTTTAGAGCATATGCTAACGCCTACACAATTTCAAACATTCATTTAAAAGAGTTGAACGGATTGACTTATTTTAATTATCAATTTGACAAACTTAATGAATACTTGAAAGAGAATAGAGGAATGAAACTTAATGCTACAATAAATATGAAAGTTATGAACTTATTTGATGAGGAGAGAAACGTAACAGTTAGGACAAGGTCGTACACTATTGTAAATGAAGAGGATTTAAGGAATGCTTTGAAAAGAATGAGACCTGATGTTGAAACAAGAATTTTAGATATGGCTTTGTATCAGTCAGGATTAATAATTAGCAATATTAATAATATTCATATCATGTATAATAAATATAATCCGACTAGAGCTGGCAAATATATTGAACTTCCAGAATGGATTAAAAAGAAAAAGGCATGTATCAATATTAAAAATCAAGATGACAAGTGTTTTAAATATTCTATTGAGTGTGGATATTGTAAAATTTGTGATAAAGCACACCCTGAAAAGATGTTTCATTACAAGAAGATAGCAAGTGATTTGATTTTTGATGGTGTGAGTTTTCCTGCTAATAATAATGATATAGATATATTTGAAGAAAATAATAAATCAATATCCATTAATGTTTATGAAATTGATGATAATGAACAAATTGTTATTAGTAGAAAATTGAAAAATAAAGATGCTTCTTGTCATCTTGATTTGTTGAGAGTTGATGAGGAGGATTGCAGTCATTATGTGTATATAAAAAGTTTGAGCAGACTTATTAATAATCAGAAAAGTAATCATAATGGTAAGTCCTATTTTTGTAAATATTGTAATCATGGATTTAGAAATGAAGAATTATTAAATAAACATTATGATAGTGGATGCATGGAAGTTGATGGACAACAAATAGTAATGCCTAAGCCTTATGAGAAAGTTAGTTTTAAGCATCACTTCAAAAAGTTAAGGTGTCCTTTTGTTGTATATGCTGATTTTGAATGTTTGACAGAGGAACTGAAAAAACCTGATGAAGATGAAGATAAAAACACTTTTTCTTATCAAGAGCATAAACCATGTGGTTTTATGCTTAATATGGTTAATGCTGTTGATAATACAAATTATGAATTTATGTATCGTGGTAAAGATGCTGTTGATGTGTTTTGTCAAAAACTTAATGAGATTAGGGCAGAAGTAAAGGAGAAGATGGGAGAAAACAAAAAAATAGACATGACTGATGAAGACAAAGAAGATTTTAAAAATGCTAAAAACTGCTTTATTTGTGGGGATAAGTTTAGAATGAACTATAAGAATGCCAAGGAAGCAGAGAAATATAGAAAAGTTAGAGACCATTGTCATTTTACAGGTAAGTATAGAGGTTGTGCTCATAATGTTTGCAATCTTAATTTTTGTAATAGATATTTTAAAATTCCTGTATTCTTTCATAACATGAAAAATTATGACGGTCATTTAATTATTCAAAATGCTGATAAATTAAGTAACAACAATAAAATAGGTGTCATCGCTCAGAACAGTGAAAAATTTATTAATATCAGTTTTGAAAGTTTGAGTGTTAAAGACACTTTTGGGTTTTTAACTGCTTCATTAGATAAGTTAGTTTCAATGAGTAAGTATGATAATACAGATGAAGAAGATAAAAGTAAATGGTTATTGCGTGAAAACTGGAAAGATAATTTTAGGTTTAGTAGTAAAAATGATGTGATTAAGAGTGAGAAATGTCTAGATTTATTAAATGATAAAGGCGTTTATCCTTATGACTACATGAATTCATTTGATAAATTTGATGATGAGCAATTACCGAGTAAGGATGATTTTTATAGTCAGTTGAGTGAAGAAGGTATAAGTGTTAACGACTATGAAAGGGCAAAAATTATATGGAAGCATTTCGACATTAAGAATATGGGTGAATACCATGATTTATATTTGAAAACTGATGTATTATTATTGACTGACATTTTCGAAAATTTTAGAGATGTATGTATGAAATATTATGGATTGGACCCTGCTTATTATTATACATTGCCTAACTTTGCTTTTGATGCTATGCTTAAAATGACTGGTGTAGAGATTGATTTAATATATGACCAAGAAATGTATGAAATGATAGAAGCAGGACTTAGAGGCGGGATGTGTATGGTTTCTACTAAAAAAGTTGAAGCAAATAATAAATACATGGGAGAAGAATATGATAAAAATAAAGAAAGTAGTTATATTAACTATTTTGATGCTAATAATTTGTACGGGTTAAGCATGATACAAAAACTGCCATATAAAAATCTAAAATGGGATGATACATTAAAAGAAGAAGACATTATTAATTATAAGAATAATAATATTGGATATATTCTAGAAGTGGACTTAGAATATCCTAAAGAATTACACGATTTACACAATGACTATCCGATGGCACCTGAGGTTATGAATGTTAAAGCCGACATGCTGTCAGATAAACAAATTGAAATTTTATGAATTTTTAAATCATAAAAAACCTACGGATGAGAAAACAAATAAATTAATATTGAACTTAAATGATAAAGAAAAATATGTAATCCATATAAGAACCTTACAATTTTATTTGAAGCAAGGGTTAAAACTTAAGAAAATTCATAGAGCAATTAAATTTGAACAAAAAGAAGTTTTAAAACCTTACATTGAGTTTAACACTGAGAAGAGGAAGAATGCTAGAAATGATTTTGAGAAAGATGTTTACAAATTGATGAACAATGCCATATTTGGAAAAACAATGGAGGATAAGCGAAAACATTTAGATTTTGAGGTTGTGAGTGATGAAACTAGATATATGAAGTGTGTAAGTAATCCTAACTTCAAACATAGTCATATCATTAATGAAAATTTGGTTGGAGTTGAAAAGCAAAAAACAAAGTTGAAACTAGACAAACCTATATTTATTGGGATGAGTATTTTAGATTTGAGTAAGCAACACATGTATAAATTTTATTATGACGTTATGAAGCCTAAATATGGAGATAATATTAAAATGGTATATACTGATACTGATAGTTTTGTATTTCATACTAAAACCAATGACATTTATGAAGACCTTAATACAATTAAAAAAGAATTAGATTTTTCAGATTATCCTAAGGAACATAAATGTTATGATGATAATAACAAGAAAGTATTAGGTAAATTTAAGGATGAATTAAAAAGTAAAATACTAACAGGGTTTATAGCCCTTCGTCCTAAATGCTATGCTTACTCAGTTTATGGTGATGATAAAAAATATAAGAAATGTAAGGGCATAGCAAAAGGCACAGTAAGACGTCAAATGAAATATGAAGAGTTTGAGACGGTTTTAAAAACTAATGAGGTTATACATAAGTCATTTAATAGTATTAGAAGTAAAAACCACAGAATTTTTAGTATAACAACTAAAAAAATTGCTCTTAGTAGTTATGAAAACAAAAAATATTGGATAGATAGTGTAAACTCACTTGCTTACGGCCATTATAAAATAAATTCTTTGAAAACGACTTAAAGAAATATTGACTTAATATATTAAGAGGAAAAATGACACTGTTTAATTATAGTAAGTGTGAATGTTGTAATAATAAAAAGAATGATATTAATTTTACATTGTATAACTTATTACCTGCTAATCTGTGTAATAAAATAAGTGAATATGATGTATATTGTAATCAATGCTGTATAACAAGAGACCTTGAAAAGTTGTTTGTTGAAGAATATAAGGATAAGGGATATACAAAGTTTCAATTAAAATTGAAATTCTTTATGAAATATCAAAAACGATTTCCTGTATATTTTTGTCATAAAATTGATAGAGAGTCATTTGAAAAAGAACTTGATGAGTTTTTTAATAATAAAGATTTGATTAAAAGGTTTGGAGGAGAACTAAGCATTAAACCGTATAAATCATTTGCTAAAGAATTTCGTGATTTGTTTGAAGAGATTGATTGGCATTTATTAAGCAAAGATAAAATAAACAAGGTCTTGAATGAATTTAGAATAACTAAATATCATGTATGGTATTACTACAACACTAAATATAAAGTATGTCTATTGCTGTATTTATTCTTTTGGGAATATATTTATTCAATAATAGGAAAAGACAATATCAAATATATAGACATTGGTGATATTGATAAATATGTAGATTACATATTTGAAGACATATTGCCTGACTGTTATCTTAAATCCTTAATTCTTAATTGAAATATAATTATAACATGTAAAATATTATATGCTATAATTATACTATACTTATGGTTAGTTTCTTAATTTTTATTAATGCCTTAAAAATGACTTAAAGAAATATTGACTTAATATATTAAGATAGAAATGAACGGTGATAAAATCAATAATTATATCAATAAAACATGCTATGATTGTTGTCACTTCAAAAAAGAAAATATGGAATTGTATAAATTAAATTTACCTAATGGAATAATAAATAATATTATTGATTCTTCAATGGATGAAGAATATGTATGTGAAAATTGTAAAACCTGGAGAGATAACCAAGCTATAATCAAATGTTTGTTGAGATTAAAAGGAAGACATAATAGAAATGTAGAAGATGACATTTTGATATTTTTAACTGTGTATAAATTACCACCTTACGTTTATGTTAAACAGTTTCTTAAAATCAGTAAGAAAAAATATGAAATGATTTATGATATATTAAGGATGTTGTGTCATAGTCAAAAGAAAGGAGAAGATATTAAAGAATATATCAAATTTTATATTGAAATTTATAAAAAGTTTAATGTTAAAAATACATTGAGAGATATTAATATTATTTTTAAAATGATGTATGAAATAAATGAGATTTGTCAATTAAATTATTATCCTGTACTGAAATTATAATAATACTATAATTATCACATGTAAAATATTATATGTTATAATTGTAATATATTTATCGTTTGTACAGATTGAAATGTTATATTTTCCTAATTTGCTTTCGTGCTTTGGCTGTTTGGTTTTGAGTTGGTATTGGTAATTACGGGTTTTACTGGTAAAATGTATAAAGAATTATTAGTAATATATATTATCATGGATTCGCGCGATTATCTTTGGAGAATAAATACTAGAATACCTGAAAAGGAATTGGAAGAATGTAAATACGATTATCAATGCACTAGGTGCTTGTCTTGGAAAAAGGTTAATGACTTTGGAGTTAGAAGCACTGGTCGCATATATAGATATTGTATTAGGTGTAGGGAAGTTGTGGATAAAGCGAGAAGGAAAAGAATTGAGAAAAAGGACAAACAACAACTATGTAATGAAGAAGATGATAAACCAGTTGAAGAATAAGGTTGAAACAAATATTATTAAAGGTGGAAATGTGTTTTAGTCATATTTTTAAGTCTGAGTGAAAAATTCGTGAACAATGAATAAGGTAAAAAGAAAAAATGAAGAACAACTAGAGTTTCTGAGAATTGGAAAAAGACTTAAAATATAAAATGAATAAGGGTAAACAAATAGTAAAATGAAATAGGTTAAGTAGTGAAAAAATAATGGATAAGGTGTGTATCTTTTCTAGGAATTACTTAGAATGAATAAGGTTGTGATTTATTAACCTTATCTATTATTTGATACTTGGTTTTTCAATGTGTTTTTCATTGGTTGATAGAAAAAATACAGAAAGGATTTTCAGTTCCTTCAAATCCCCTTTCTGTATTTTTGGGGGGGGGGGGGTGGGGTGGTGTGGGGTGGGGTTGGGGTGGGGTGGGGTGGTGGGGTGGGGGGGGTGGGGTGGGGTGGGGTGGGGGTGTGGTGTGGGTGGGGTGTGGGGTGGGGTGGGGTGGGTGGGGTGGGGTGGGGTGGGGTGGGGTGGGGTGGGGTGGGGTGGGGTGGGGGTGGGGTGGGGTGGGGTGGGGTGGGGTGGGGTGGGGTGGGGTGGGGTGGGGTGGGGTGGGGTGGGGTGGGGTGGGGTGGGGTGGGGTGGGGTGGGGTGGGTGGGAGGGGGCTGCGTGGGGGGTTTACCACAAACAGAGCTCGGGGCTAAGCAAATACCCTTACGACATGGCATTTGACAAAGTGTAGTTTTCTACGCACCCGCTACGTTTGTGGAAGGGTGAGTATAATTTGGCTGTTGGGGCGCCACTAGACTAAATGGAGCCATGACCGTGGGGAAATGAATATGAGTAAAGCACAGCTTTTGATACCCCAGTTTCCCAGTTTCCCAGTGACCCCAGAAGAAGCAGCGAAGCCTTTTCGCAAACATCCTGTTCGACTCCCCTTTCAAGAGGACTAGGGTCTGGATCAACTAATCCAACTTTGCCCAACGCCTCCTGGGGTCCACCATGTTTAGTCAGGTGCCAAGCAAGGAAATTCAGAGGGACCAGTCATCCACTGAAGCTTATCATACTGATGGACTAGTCCACCGAATCGGTGGATTGCGAGGAGCGCTGCTCGCCAAAGTGATCCGCGACACCCCTGTACTACTCAGCTTCAGGCATACCTCTCAAGCGTAGACTTGAACTTGCTTGCCAAGCATGTGTCCAAACAAGTAGTCTAAAAAGGGGGCTGTACTCACTAAAGGGGCTATACTCGCCTCGTCAGTGAATTGGTCGGAACAAACGAGGGGCGCAAGGATTCAATGGAGACACCCTTGAAATTTTAACCAAGTGATAGTTGAACCGCACCCAACATGGCCACTGGAAGACATTTAAAAAAGGAGTCCCTTGGTTGAAATAATCTCCGATTGCGGGCCGAAGGACGTCTCATAGAAAGGCCTGAGGACACCACTGGGGTGTCGTGAACGTCGTAACCCCAAATGGGTGCGTTAATGACCTTCCGGGTGTTGAGAATGAACTGGAAGGGGATTCCCTTAATTACAGGAAGCCACAAGGGATGGTTCATGGGACGCATTTTTTTGCAAAGAACCAGCTAGCCGACGAGGGACACCGACTTCAGCCCCGATTCAAATCTTGGCTGGAATTAGGACCCCAGCAAAAAAAATATATGTTTTGCCTGGTTGTCGCAAACTAAGGGAACCCCAAGAAAAGCAAAAAACAAAAAGGGGACTGGGAACTAATTCTGGGGAAGGAATGGGGTCGAAGGCGTTCGACGCATTCGAAGGCCTTGCCCTTGAGATCCACCGCCAATTTGTCCGCCACCTTCTGAGAGCCCGTGAAGAGAGTCATCCGGGCATTCCCGCCTTAAAGAATCTCAGTTGTGCGGTGACCCCGGAAGAAAAGGGATCCAACTTTTTGGGGAAGACCAGACCTTTCTTTTTTTTTTTAAGTGCCACTGAAAAACTGAGGAATGAGAGACAACTTGCGGCTGGGTTTTCAGCCCGAACTCACTTGCGGAAAGTGCCCAGAAGAAAAAGAAGAAAAAAAAGACTGGACTCTGCTACCACTACTCCAGCAAATGTGTTTGTTCAAAGAGGTTTGAAGTCCAGCGGGGGAAGCAAGCCTTCCGTTTGTTTCAAGCATCATTCTTTTCAACAACCAGCCCCTTTTCCACTGAATGACTGATGTTCTGGAAACAAAAAGGAAGTTCCCCTCGTCAAAACACCGTGAGCATCGAACAATCATAGCCCGAGTCAAAGGATGGCGAATCCAACCTCAGGCTGTGGAATGAGCTTTCGGCGTCTGGGGTTACACCGTTCCAACTCCTTTCACCTCCCAGAAAAATAGCAACAAGTCTCTGAGTTTAAGAGCTCCTTATGAAGGGTCCAAAGCCGTGCAGGTCCACCCCCAGACCAGCAGCTGTATAAGTTGCCCTCTCATGCGTCACACGTTGCTGTCTCTCACCAAGCGCTTTTGCGACCAGTTTTGTTGCCCTCGGATCAGTGAGCCTTAACAATTGTTCACCCCAGGAACTCGGAATAAAGCAAGCGCAAGCCCAAATCAGGGACAGCTCATGAAGGCGCTCGAAGATTCCGGCTGCGAAAAAAAGGATATCTGTCCAGGGCGCTCAGCAAAATCTCATTGAACACAGGGCCGTCGCAGTAAATGAAGTCCACCTGAAGGCAAGTCTTCCAGTTGGTTAAGACCCCTGGAAACAATAAACAAAATATATCCAGTAGTGATAAATTTCCTTTAAAACCAACAAGGGTTGAACAACAATAGTAATAAACAAATGCAAATGGAAGAAGCTCTCTCTCTCTCTCTCTTTTCCAGGGCCCATTCTTTTGGACAAAACGTCTGCTTATGTTCCGGTTTTGCGAGCAACCCTCTGGCACTTTAATTTTTGTTTGGAGGGGGGGAGGGGGGGCAACTGATTCTGAGACATACCCGCTTTGAGGAGGGTGGCTCCCCCCCCCCAACCGCCCCAACCTCCGCCCACCCCGCATCCAAGGCACATCGGTTTTGGGCATGCCACAGGCATGCAGCATCCGCAGGAACTGCTCCATGACAATGGCCACCTTTACGTCCACCTTCCTGGGATATGGGAAAAAATGGAAAACTTGGTTGTTTTCTGCGAAGCCCTGCTAAAAGTGAATAACTTTTAGTGGTTTAGTGGAAAACCCATTAGTTGTTCAATGAAAAAAGGAAGACCATCTTGGTTGCTGCAAGGACCCCCCTGCAAAAAATTCAACCTTTTGGGGGTTTTGGTGGGAAAACTCTTGCTTAAGAATATGCTTTTCGCCTGGTTCTAAAGGGAGGGCATATGTTCTCATATTTCTAGGGGTACCTTCCAACCATTCTTTCCAGGGATCCGAATCTTTTCAGGAAGCCATGAAAAACCCACGGGAAACAGATCCGGTTGAAAAGAACGGAAAAGGAATCAACCCCTAGAAAGAAGGGCACAAACCATCACAAACCCACGGCATTGCCGAGTTTCCCGAGAACTACTGATCGTGACTGAATTTGGCGCTATGGTACGGGTGAACAACCGCCCTTTCATGGCAACTATGCGCGTGTCTTTGTGTTGAGGGTACGGGCTTTCACAGGGAACTCCCCGCCCTTTGAGACCAGAAAGTCACAAAATCTGGGTGGGTCCTTTTGTTACCACTTTTGGGGGGTCGGTGTGTTTGTTGTGGGGGGGGACACCGAAGGTCTTTGGAGCCACACCCAGCGCCCCTCTGGTCACCAAGCTGCGTGGTGCATTGGTTGCCCATAAATACCTCGGCCGATCTGAGTACCGGATGACGCGATCTGAATAGCTTTACTCAGTTGCAACCGGTTCCTCCATGTGCTTAAGTCCCCTGGAAAAACAAAAATATGTTCAGTAGTGAAATCGATTCCCTTTAATACAACAGGGGAAAATAACAAATGTTCTTAACCAAATGGAAGCAGTTTGGAGCCAGTGGTTAAACTTCTGATGACTAGAAAATGGGCCCACAAGGGAAAACCAAAAGGGCAAAAGGTCGGCTTTGGGCAAGTGAGTTGAAACTGCCCCCCCCCCAAACAAAAAAAACACAAGCAGGAGAAGAAGAAGGCACGCTTCTGTACATTGACCCTCCGCGAGATTCTTCGATGTTGGGACATGACTCTTATTTGCTTCACGACTTCCCGCGTCGACCCATGAGTTATAATTTTCTAGGGACCCAGGAAACATATTTGGGGGACAAACACATGTGATTAATCTATCCTTTTGTAAGCAAGGGGGGCCGGGGTTTCGACCCCTGCTTTGTGACCTCTATTCTACCTCTCGGATCCTGGGTGGAACAAAACTGTCAGGCGCCATAGTGGGAGAGCGGGTACCCCCCTTATATGATACTCAAGTAGGGCATCAATGGCCACCTCACTTGAAAGGATGCCTGGGTAACACGCAACGTGGGAACCTGAACCCCAGCTTTCCACTGGCATGGTTGATTCTGAGCAAAAGGGGGCACCCACTGGGTGTAACAAACGATCTGCGAAAGGCTAGGGATGCAAGGATCCTCCAGGTGGCCAGTCACTGTCCGGGCATTTTTTTTTAGAATGAAACTGGAAATAAGGAATCCCGCTGATAAGGAGCCATCATCCTCGCGCAAGCTCGCGCAAAGCCGTCCCAAAGTGGACCTGTGAGTTGGGAGCCACTCCCTTCCAACTCGCGCGAGATAAACAGCGCCAAAGCGCGGCCGAGAGCGTCTGCAAGCTGCAAATCTCCAAGGGGAAGTTGAAGGGGGTGATGACCTTAGAGCGATTCCGACATTCCCTCACTTGCCCTCACTTGCCCTCAGATGACCCACATAGAAAAGTTGATCATCTTGTGGAACCCCAAAATTCGCACCAACACGAGGAAACCAAACGGTCAAAGGTTTCGGACAAGTGACAGCTTCATTGAAAGCTGGGGGCTCTTCAGTCCAAGTCCTCAGTGATTGAAACTCCTTGAAACAATCCCAGTCGAAGTCTCCCTGAAGACGAAGAAAAGCCAAACAAACACAAATCTCGACATGGCATATCTTTTTGGGTGGCTAAGACACAGAAAAGCACAACAACAAAAAAGGGCTTTGTGCTTTTAGGGTGGCTGGCCAAGCAACCCTGAACCGTGGCAAGCCTCGATCGGATCAACGACTCTCGCGTAACTGGGCCTGAGGTCCGCACACTGACGCCGCCGAACCTCAAGCCAAAGGTACTTCCAACTGCAGTGGCTCAGTCGTTCAGTGACCCTGGGGAAAAAAGGGCACCCGTTTTGAGGAAGACCATTTTTAGTGGGTCTTCCACCAAACAAAAAGCCACTGAACGACTGAGGTGGTTGCACTGGCTGGTGTTTGTGTTGAAGGAACTGTGGATGCACAAGCTGAAGCCGTGGACCTGCAGTTGGGATGGATGAAACTCTAAAACGGAGATAAGCCACTTACCAACTGGTGCGAAATGGATTGTGTCCAAAGTAGCGCAAGCTTGCAAGGCCCATGTACCATAGGCGGAAGCCAAACCCAGGAAAACATACGGGCAGTGTCTTTTCAGGCCGGAATGCAGCCTCCTTCACAGGTGAGCTGGAGCAAAAAGCTATCGAGCCCTTGTCAATAGTTCGGGGCTCGTGTACCCTTCAAACGCGACCAAAAACCGAACGTGACACTGGAATGTGATCTTTGAAGGGTCCCAATGAAGCGGGCGGGCGGGGGTCGAGATTCTGCGCCCAACTCCGGGAAAAAGAGTTGATAAACTCTCTCAAAGGAAAGCCGTCTTTCGAAACCATCCCTTCAGGTTCCATGGCAACAAGGGAGAGATTGCACCAGAATGGTAGCCGCATGGAACCTGTTTATTTCACATTTTTTACAGGGTGACAAACAGGATGCATGCAAAAACCACCTTCTCTACGAGAACAGCCTTTAAGTCAGCTGGTAGTTGAGACGTTTTGGCTGACCCAAATGGTTGAGGTGCCACTGGACAGCCCGACCTCCTTGTGGCTTCCCTTTACACGGGAGGCTTTGGCGGTTTTAGCCAAATCTTGGCCCAAAAAACCAGGCGACCGCCACCATGCGCCGCGGCGCGGCATCCTATAGCCCACGGTGTTCTGGCCCAAGTGGTCCCCCGGAAGCCCGGTGGACTCCGCCAGCATCCCTCACTGGGCACGCGCTGTCGGATTCCTCTTGGGATGGATCCACACGGAACCCAAACTTGGCAAGAACAGCTTTGTTTTGTAGGTCCATCAAAGATTGCCATTTCCTACCGTCGCTTGGCACCCACACTCGGCACCCCCCACGTGCGAACACGCTCGGATCGGGTTCGGATGAGCTCGTCACAATGTGTCCATTGTTTGAGCAACCCCTAGTTCACATTACCTTTCGGGTCTGCAGCCATTCTAGACCCCCATACATATATATATATATATATGTCATGAGTACACCTTCTCAACCCTTGTCTGCGGTCAAACAATTGCCCTTTCTTTGGCCTCACCAAAAACTGAAACAAGCTCAAACACAAACAAGCTCAAACACATAAGAACAGTGAAGCAGAGCCTAATTAATCTAAGCCTCTGGGCAACTACTATGACTCACAGCTTCAGGGGTGAGCTCATGGTACCACCCAGGGTGAATTCATTTGTGCAGAAGCCTTGGAACACCCGCACAGGGCGAAGACAAATGCCCGAACCTGCTCCACGGGTTCCAATACACGGGTTCCGATCGCTTGAGCCAAATTGGAAGATCATGTGTCAATCATCTGAAACCAAAGGGTGTTTCTTTTTTAAGGGCATCCGTTTGGGAGTTGATTTAAAGGCGTTTAAAGGCCAAAAGGAAACTGCAACTTGTTTCTTTGTCTTCTGTTTTTTTTTTTTTTTGGGGGGGGGGGCGAGGGATTAAGGTCCGCAAAGTGGCCGCATTTCATCACAGGATGTGGCAGGGTGTGAAATTGTAGCCGTGACCAACCTGCAAAAAGACAAACAAAACGAACAGGAAGCAACCTTTACGGGACCCGTGCAAATCCCGGCGTAGGTCGCTGAAGCAAATACAGATGTGTGGCCGAAAACACATGTAGATGTGTGCAGGTGAAAAACGCAACCCTGAGCTCCAGTCAATGGTCATGGGGAACCAGGGGCACCCCCTTTTTGGCACGTGACTTGAAGAGAGAAACCCATCCAAGAAAAAAAAAAAAACTAGAGGGAAAGAGAACAGTACCTTTCCAAAACGCTTTGGTCTTCCAATGGCCTTAAAGCCTCCCTCTTGAACCGAGAGCCTCCAGTTCCGGGGGGGGGGGACGGACCTGGGGGGGAGGTGCCTTTTTTTCGCGCGTTCAGCAAAAGAACTGATACTGCTTGGACCATTCAATCAAGGAAATCCAAGAACAGGTGATGTTTCAAATTTCCTCAAGCAAATCAATTACCGGATTCTCTTCGTATCGCACAAGTGGCCTTGCACATCGACCCAAAAAAACCGGTTGCTACAATCTGAGCTCGGGATATAACACATTCATGGTATGCGCATGTGCATGCATGTGCCAAGATAAGGATTGATTGGCACCCCGAAACTGGATTTCAGCCGTTCTGCTCAACATCAGCATAATGCAGCATAACTATTTGAGAACTCCAAGACCCAAAATAAGAAATGGATTTTCAGGTAGAGGACCTGTTGGCTTTCGTTCCTTTTTCCCCCTTTTAGGATGAGGAATCGCTCCCTAAAAGAAGAGGCACACACTAGTCCAGGAAGCAGCTGGGCGTCACGACCTTGATAGTACACCCGGGCAACAAATCCCCAAGCGAATCCAAACCACCAAATCAGCCTCCCTCCAATTGGTGGTGTGGTGATTCAGGTGTTTCCCATCCAGCCTCTACAAAAGCCAGGGCTTCAAATCCCCAACCAGGCTCCAAACCACCAACCTGACCGGTTGACCAAAAGGGCCTGAAAAACCACCAACCTGACGAAAAGGCCTGCCCGGGGGGGGGGGGGGGGGAAGAAACAACAGAAGAAACAAACAAAAATGAAAAAAGAGGAAACACAAAACAAGAAGAAAAAACAGAACAAAACAAAAAACACGAGCCTGACACCAAACAAAACAAGTCCCCAAACACCGAACCAACCAACAGCGCTGCGAAGCGGCGCACGTTGTTGCCGCTGTAGTCCTGCAGCCAGGTCCTCACAGCCTGCGATTGGAGCCATGGGGCCAGGGAGTGAGACATGGAATGACCCCGAGAACAACAATCCAACAACGGGGCTTTCCTAGAGAATCCCCAACAATTGGGTCATTCCACCACCCGGAAGGGTATTGCCAACTGAGCAACAGCAAGAAAAACTATATGTGTGCCTGGACCCTCAAAGCACCCTTACACAAGGGGTCATGGCCAAACTTATGGGGGTAGTTATCCATTCTTTGAGGGTGGTTCGAGGCTCCAGCCCCAACCACCCGACCACCGAGCCACAGACCCCCGCCCCCCAAACCCACAAAGCCATTGCCCAGCCAGCCCACCGCCACCGTCACCGATTCGCCGTCTGCGTCGCCCGAAACGCGTCACTCGAAACGCTCGCCTTGATCTCGCCCCCCGCTTGGCTGTAGCTCTTGGGGGCTACTCTCTGAATCAGTCGGCAGAAGAAGTCCGAGACCTGCGCAAGGGACCTACGAGTCCCAGTTTTCATGGGGATTTTGGGGCGCACACCTCGAAACCTGGTATCTTAAGCTTGATTTTAAAGGACTGTCAAAAAGAAAGGAAAAGGGACAACAGGGGAAGGAAAGCGACAGTCTTTTTAGGGGTTCCCCTAATTTGGCACATACCTGCTTTGCCAACAATTCTGCTTAGTTTGGACTCTGTTGCCCTGCTTACCTCCCAATAAAAGAACCTGTTTCTGGAGAGAAAACAAAACAACAAAAAAAACCGCAGAAAAGGTGATTCCGCGCCTTGGATGCATTTTCTCAATTAGAAGGGGACTCCCACGCAAGTGATCATCGCCTTCCCGCATCGCCTTTTGGGCCAACGGTCTCAGCCAGGAATGGCCAGCTCCCTCAGGAGTAAAGAGAACCAACGGAAGCACAGCACCGGCCTGAAGGGTCTGGAATGCGGCTTATCTTTTTTGGGCAGCTTGACTCAGCACGCACTTGCCTCAGGGGTGAGCGGTTTATCTATTGGCAACTTGACTCAGAGCCCGTCAGATCGTTCCATACGAATAGCTGCAAACAGTTCCACCTTTGGCCCGTGCCTCAGGCTTGAACATCTCTCGTGCTGCTGCGCCGCAAACCTCTCCAAGCATCACATACCTGCACATGTCGACCAAAAACCCGGATGGCCGATGGTGGCCGCGCACTCAGGAACATGCACCATTGACCCTTGGCTGTACCAAAGCTAATATGGTCCTGCCAGTCAGCTATGAAAGCTGGGGCCTCGCCATGTTTTAAATCAAATTGGAACTCCCCCCCCCCCCCCTTCCCATTGTGGGCGACGCGTCAGCGCGTGTGTCAGACAAATCGAAGGTATGCGTGAAAGTAGGGATTTGGCCCCCCACAAAAGTAACTGTCCCCTTGGATGCCCCCCAGTAAGGATACTCTCGAAACAAACAACATAGATAGGGGCCAAACAGGGGGGGTCGCCAGATTGAGTAGTCACCAGCTTGCTTACGCGAACCCTCTGCGAACCCCAGCTGGGTTAGCCGAACTTAGCCGAACCTAGGGGGGGTTAGTGGAGGGTTAGTGGGGTGTCCCGCGCGTAGCCAGCAGGCACCAAAGCAATGCGATCCTTTTTGCGTCAAACCAGGCAGCCATCGTCTTTCAGTGGCTCACTAGAATCGGGGCCTGTCGACACACGATGCATCATCGGACAAACAACACAACACTTGAGAATCACAAAATGACAGTGGATGGCCTGCCTGATGGTGTGCTTGGCCCAATGGATGCGACCAAGCCTCAGCCATCATCCAGCTCCAGCAATAAGCACATGAGCGGGTCATGTTGGTGAAGTCAAGCCATGCACTAGCGTACGCGTGGGCAAAATGAGGACCGCTCCCTTGCAAATCGCCCAAAGCCTGGGCGTGAGGGATGCTTGTGAACCGCAAAACCATGGTCAACTGTCAAGGCCACGGGTTGGTGTGTTGCAGGTGGCTGGTGCTCGGGCGTTGGGTGGTTTTGCTGGTGGGTTTTGCAGCGGTTGGCTTTTTGCAGCTGGCTCGTTTGTTGTCGACGCATTCTTTATGAACCTGTTCTGCTGTTGGCTGGCCTTAGATGGACATATTTAATCAAAAACACCACCCACACAACCACAAACATAAACACCCACCCACCCACCCACCCACCCACCCGCCCGCCCGCCCGCCCTACCAGCCACCCACCCACCTGCTCCACCCAACCCACCCGCCCCACCCACCCACGCCCACCCACCCACACCCATCCACCCACCCACCCACACCCACCCACCCACACCCACCCACACCCACCCACCCACACCCACCCACACCCACCCACCCACACCCGCCCGCCCACACGCCCCGCACAAACCCGCCACACCGTGCCACACCCTGGCACACCCACTCGCCCACACAACTAGGCGCCAGACACGCTTGCCCTTTTTTCCAAGGAGCTGCTCATTTGAATGATTGGGCTGTATTGCGGGGTTTATATCCCTGGTCCTTGGTCCCTGGTCGTTGGTCCCCTCCAGCCCCCCGGTCTTTGCTTGGTCGGCGCCTTGATCTTTGGTATCATTCGTGCTAGGACACACACGGTAAAGACACGAGCGCTCTTGGAAACAAACATGGAAGCCAAGCATGTCCCGAATTGTTGGCCAGTGCTCTGTCCAAAACGATCTTGCGGATGCACCCCTCACACCCCACTCTCCCACACCCCCACACCACCACACCCCCACACCCACACTCCTTATATCCCTGCACATTTCATTCTTGATGTTGAACCAAGATTGCGCTTCTGACCGTGGCTGCATCGCTGAACATAGACCAATCATAATGGACAAAGGCAAACAGCAGCAGAGTATCGCAATAGCATTGCTGCTACTCTAAGCTGGCAACATGGCAGAATCTGATTGACGAAGGCCGAGACGAAGCCCTGCGAGCAAATGCCAGTGTGTGAGACTTAATTAGACTGAGCGCCAGGCTTGGACCCTCCTTGCAGTTGATGGACCACCTCGGACTCCAGATAAACAAAGCAGGACAGGGAAGCATCATGAAGACATGCTCTTTTCGCCAGCGCTTGGCACATTTTGACTTACATCGCGTGCTCGACCTGACAACAAAAAACCTATAATCACGTGGCCTTTATGCAGGGCAAGGCCGTGAGACCACGGCGTGACTCAATCCGACTCAACGTCGCTCAGACCGCCCTTGCCACTCTTGGGCTTTTGAGGGCTGGACATTTTCAACTGCTTGGCCCCTGTTTCAGGAGACCCTTGCTTCTTGGTTGTCTTCCGGCTCTTCCGTGGCGGGGTCTTGACTTCAGGCTTCTCGTCTAAAGTCCCAGCGTCAGCGCAGTCCTTCAGAAACAGCGGGCCAGCAATCTTGATGTCCGGGGACTTTTGCAACAATGACGAGACGCTCAGGGAAACCAAATCCCTCTTCAGGACTGCTTTGGCGAACGAGTGACCGAGGACCAGCTCTGTGTCATCACCGCAGATGCAGTCCGGGAGTGGCAGGACTTCTCCAGTGGGGACAAACCGCACGACCTTCTCACCGCTCTCATTATCCTCCAATCGCCAGTAGCTGTGGGCAGACCAGAAGGCCTACCGGGCAAAGCCCAAATTTTCAAAATGCGACAAGCCCTAACATCCAACATTAAGCACTATTGAACTACAACATGTGACACGCGGCATTGGTGGTGGATTGGTTCTGCTTCAGGCCTGTGTGGTTGCATCCCCGTCTGAGTCAAAGAGCCAGTCTTTGCAGCGCTCCCCATTGCGGACCCAGCGGTCGCGGAAGTAGTCCCTCAAAGGCCCAACCTTCTTGGTTGGCAAGGCCGAGGCAGGGTCCATGTTGGTGAGATATGCCAGGATTGACCCGAGGTCGGCTTTCGGCGTCTTTTTCGGCAAGCTCTCAATGAAAGCGCCCATGGATGGAAGGAAGCCGGACACGAGCTTGACCACGTTGTCCCTGGACAAAAGGTGGACCTTGTTTTGATAGGGTGGGAGCTTCTCCTCGGCCTCCGATTCGTTCTCCGACCCCGAATCCCAGGACCCTGACCGTACCTGACAGAGCATGGCGCTCGTTGCCTCAGGATGCTTCTCGCACCAGTCCATGAGTTCCTTCAAGTTAGCCTCCTGCGCGACCTGAGCTTGCCAGTGGGCATTATCCTTGCCCATGCGCTTCTGCTTCTGCAACAACTTCAAGTCCTTCATCGTCTCCGCTTTCTTGAGCTGGCCGGCTTTCTTCCCAGCCATGGCCACAAATGATTAAACGCTACAAAAGTCAGGCCTCTCTGGCAAATGCCTGAAGCAGCAAATGGCGAGATGCAAACATGCTCTTGCGCCGCGTGATGGCATGAAATGTGAGACAGCATGCGCATGCGTGCTCGCTGACACAAGCACGCCGCAGCCTTTGCGACGCTCAGAGCGTGGCCCGTTGACATTGACCGTGCTGAATCTCCAGACCTTGGGGCAGCCCTGCGTGCTCCCTGCGCTGCGTACACCCAGACACTGTGGCCACTGCAACCTTGACCTCTTCGGGGAAGGCGGCCGCACAACTAGCCCTATGACCTGTGACTCGCGCAAGATGCCTCCACGGACTGCGCGCATTGCAGGGTAAAAGCCTGCAAGCAGGCAAGTGAGATTAAGCAGGCAATCAGATCAAGCCAGTCAGCAAGCATGGCTGCAACAAAGAACGCAGTGTGCAAACTGCCCGGAATCTTTTTTTCGCGCGCCACAGGCTGCAAATCTTACCTCTGCCGGGCTGAAACAAGAACACGTGGCTGTGAGTTCGACCACTGCTATCGACAACTTATTTTGTTTCAAGCTGCGCTTGCCATCCTTAACGTTGGGCGCTGGAATGCTGCAAGCTGTTTTTGTTGCGGCTTAGGCTCCTTGTGATAATGAACAGGTTTTCCCGAACGCCAACCGAACAAGTGACCTGACACATTAAGCTGCAAGTTTTTCCCTGAAGCTATTTGAACGTTAAAGGTAAATACAAGTGGCCAATGGAAACAACCAAATAGACGACTAATTATACCAAAGCCAGCCTCACAGGCAGAGTCAAGCAGGCCAACTGAAAAATCAACTTGAATACCCTCCCCAAACTTATGATTAAAAGCAAAGGGATGGCAACATGTCGGAGATTCAAATTTTCAGCTTTCCGCAAAGCAGTTTTCAAAGGCAAAGTGAAGGCAGCCAATTAGCTGATTGGAACATCGACTTGAAAATTTGCCCCGGAAGCAGCCTAGATGAAAACGTGCGGGCAGCCAAGTGGAAACGGAGGCAGCAAACTGGTAAATCTAATCATGGAAGCAAAGTCAAGGCGGCCAACTGGGAAATTAAATCGAAAGCTTTCCTTAAAAGCAGTTTTCAAGGCACAGTCAAGCGGCCAATGGCAACATCCAATTGCAAGTGTTCCACGAAAACAGCCTTAGATGAAAAGAGCAGGCAGCCAAGTGGAAGCAATTCAAATTAATTTTTTGAAGCGAAGGTAGCCAATTGGAAAACCAAGCTGGAAGCCTTCCCCAAAGACCCTGCTGAACGGCAGCCAAATGGAAAACAGACCCGGGAACTTCTTCGAAACATTTATTTGTTTTATGGCTTTCTTATTGTAGACCACTCTCATGCCACGACATTCTTGAAGTCGAACGGGCACTGGCAGTTTGGGTGAAACATTTTGTGCCTCTCCCAGGCGCCTTGCACAACCGATTCCACTGGCGCTGACTCATTCCCGCTTGGCCCCCAAGACCTGCTCATACTCCATCCACTTTTGTGGAAAATCCGCCAACACTTGTTAAAAGTGTCACGGTAGCACCGATAAGAGCCATCTGGCAGCCACGCAGACACACGCTCTGCATCGAAGACCCTGAAACTTGCAAAGTTGACCGGCTTTCGCTTGACAGCTTTTGCTTTGGACCCTGCTTTGCGCACGCGGCTGATTGCCCCTGCAACGTCCAAAAATGCCTGATGAGAGGCCTTGGCTTGCTTCAAGGCATCTTGCACTTCTTGTTGGTCTCGAGCGTGAACGAGTTCTTCGAAAGCTGGCTGCTTCAGCAAATCGATGAGGTCTTGTTTGTCGTCCGCGTGTCTATGGTGCAAGTTGCTCTCCATGATGTCAGCAGCCTTTTCTGGTGAGACCTTCAGCGCCTTTTCAACGCAGACCCGCAAAAGTTCCCTACGAGATGACTGTCTTGGGCCGCGGCATCCTGGGCAAACTCTTCTTTTGCCAAGAGCTTCAAGATGCTGGCTGGCAAATCCCAGTATGCGTGCTGGGCACTATACTCCAGAAGCGGGACCTTATTGCGGGAATCTTCGTCTGACTTACACACCAGCGGGAGAGCAGACAGGTCTCTCTCTTTGTGCCTTGCAAACATGTGAAGTGGGCTATACGTGTCTGATGGCAACACAGACCAATCCGTGAAGCAGGAGACCTGTGCCCACACAAGTGATGCTGTGGATAAAGCAGCATCGGCAAGACTCCATCCATATTTACATTCCTGTAAAGGGACTAGCAGCACACCACTGTTGCCAGGCCAAACGCCCAAAGACAGACAAGGTCGAGGCCAGGACTTGTGCATCACCACCAAGCCCTGACGCAACAGAGTGCTCCGCCACGTTGCTGCGAGCTTGCCAATCGAGTCGGAGTCCTTGGCGTTGGCTAATAACGTCAGCTCGCAGGCAAGGCCCCCTACACCTTGAGGTGAAAGGGAAGGCCACACCATTTGTTTCAGGATTCCTTTCAGCACAGGCGAAGTGGGCTGCTTACGCTGGATGTGGTAAACAGACTCAGGCAAACTGACTGCTGGCAAGGTCGTATCTGTGGCGACCTCGTGAAAGCCAGAACCCTCCAAGACCTTTCTGAAGGAAAGCGTTTGCCACACCTGGCATGATGTCATGTCATGACCTTTGTTTTCTGTGGACTCTGTTTCACGAAGTCGGGAGAAACCTTCCTCATTCCACGTGCACCCGAAGCCACTGAAACAATCATCCAGAAAACAACGCAGACCTTTGCTCAACTGCCACTCGCTGCGCTCAAGCTCCGCCACGACATCCCGCATGATTTGCAAATTGAACGGAGACCGCTTGGCAAACACCTGACACCATTTCCCGCGACGTGTTGCAGCTGCTTTGTGTGCTTCATAACTGCGCCGCAAGTGTACCAGGGTAGCGGCTTGCTCAGCCTCGGTGCCCAGCAGCAAGACTAATTTCATCGGGTAGCCAAACAGGACCGGAGAAGCGTACACGAGCTTGTAAAAGACCAGCGTCAAGGCCATCTTCATGTGTCGTTGGCTTTGTTTGTCCTGTAGCCGAACCTGTGGGTGGTCCACAGACATTCTGCCAACAGCATTGCCACAGAGCTCGGCCTCAAACCAAAGACCTGTGCTCTCCAACGTGTCTGGCTGCAGAAGCTGCTCCAGAATCCGACCGGCTACTCATGACCTTGGTCGCTCAGAAGCTTACACCCAACATGTTTCAATCAATAATAAGTTTATGGAAGCCAGGGGCCGGTTGGCCAGCCCTCGGTTGAGAAGCCCGGAATGTCCAAACATGCCAACAAACGGCCAGGCCACCATGTGCAAGATGGTTGGTTTTACCAGAAACACCTTTATTGGGCTTCCTGCAGTCGCGTTACACATAGTGCTCGGGACTGTTATGATGTCAGGATACGATTGGTTCGCCAGGGACAGGCATGTTGCACTGCTCACAGACAGGCTGACAGGACTCCCCTAACGCGAAGCCACTATACGCGCCATCAGAACGCTTTCCAAAGGGCAACGTGTCCATGTGTGTCTGCGCCAGATGTCTCGCTAATCAATGAAAGCCAGGCTTCGAATCAACGAAGTATCTTGAACTCGGTAACCCCGTTCTGTACCAACCATGCGTGACAGAAAAACAGCCAGACCCCAGGACACATGCCTATTGCCTGAAACGTTGAAGCAATAACATCTGGTGTGCAGAACAGGGGTCAAATTTCATCTGTCGATGCGTGGAAAATTAGGCTGGGTTCCGTTCCTTGTCACACACACACGGGCACAGACACAAAACAAAGAAACCCCAAAAACACAGACACACATAAACTCACAAGAGCACCAACATGCAAACAGAAAGCTGCCAAAAGTGTGAAGAAAGCAAACACCCACACACACACACACGCACACGCACAAGTGCCAACGCATGCTAACACGCGCAAGCAGGGGCCAACCTGCAATAATAAAGGCACACGTGGCGAGCACTCCCGCAAACTTTAGCGCACACACACGCAAAAAAAGAAAACAGGGAAACGTGCAAACACGAACCACACACACAAACACACACACACACACCGCACAAACACACAAACAAACAAACACACAAACACAAAAACACACAAACGCACAAATGCACAACCACACAATCGCACAAACGCACAAACACACACACACACACACACACAAACACACACACACACACAGAGACAGACAGACAGACAGACAGACAGACAGACAGACAGACAGACAGACAGACAGACAGACAGACAGACAGACAGACAGACAGACAGACAGACAGACAGACAGACAGACAGACAGACAGACAGACAGACAGACAGACAGACAGACAGACAGACAGACAGACAGACAGACAGACAGACAGACAGACAGACAGACAGACAGACAGACAGACAGACAGACAGACAGACAGACAGACAGACAGACAGACAGACAGACAGACAGACAGACAGACAGACAGACAGACAGACAGACAGACAGACAGACAGACAGACAGACAGACAGACACAAACACACACAAACACACACGCAGACACAGACACACACACACACACACACACACACACACACACACACACACACACACACACACACACACACACACACACACACACACACACACACACACACACACACACACACACACACACACACACACACACACACACACACACACACACACACACACACACACACACACACACACACACACACACACACACACACACACACACACACACACACACACACACACACACACACACACACACACACACACACACACACACACACTCACACTCACACTCACACTCACACTCACACTCACACTCACACACACTCACTCACACACACACACGAAGCAAACACCCACACACGCCCGCGCACACACACACACACGCAAAGCAAACACCCACACACGCCCGTGTGCACGCACCCACTTTCGTGCGCACGCACATGATCACGCACGCACACACACACACACACTGCCCAGCCAGCCACAAGTGCGCACCTGCACGCGCGTGATATCGCCCACGTGCTCGAGCATGCCCACACACCAGCCCACCCACGTACCCAAGTTCCACAGGAGGTACGTGCTTTTAGCAAAGTCACTGACCGGGACAGAAATGCAATACCATGCCTGGATCATCGAGACCACGTCCGTGTTCAGCAGAGTCATGGTGACCACGTGTAGCTTGTTCCGACACTGGCGATACATTTGCGCCTTTGTCTCTGCCTTGAGAGTGCTCTTGTCGTCGCACTCTGCGGCTCGTGTCTCAGACCACCCAGCTTTGTTCAGCACTCCGCTGAGATACCCGCATTTCAAGCCAAAACTGATCAGTAGGCCAAGCATAAGGGACAGCTCTGACCGTCGCTCAGACCAGCCTGCATGAAATGCATCCCAGCGACTTGCCGATGCTGGGCCACGGTGCTGGAGAAATTTAGCATTTGCTAGACCTGCCAGAATGTCAGTTCGACTGATGTCTGTCTGGCTCAGGCCGAGCTCTTTGCCTATACCGGGCAAAAGGTGTTGGACCAAAGCATCGCTCTGGCCAGCTGCTTGAGCTAACCATTCGCTCGCTTCTTCTTGAAGAATTCGGTGCCATTTGTGACCAGACCACGGGCCTCGTTGGAAAGACAGAATGAACTCGGCTGCCAGCATGGCGCCTCTCAGGCCAGACCCACCATGGGTAATAGAGTTCTCCAACTCTCGAGAGATCCGGTGTCTGGGGTCCCAAAAAGAAATCATTCTCAGACCGGCGCCGTACTGTAGAAACATCAGGGCAGAATTCACATCTGGGCCGCCGTCAGCTGTCAGACACAAAGTGGGAAGTTCGAGGAGAGGCTTCCCTGCTTCTGCGTCGGTTGGAAGGAAACTTGACAGGCCGTTCATGTGGGGAAGTATGCAGCTCAAGGTGTGGTCCAGGCCCATGATTTGCTCGTAAGACGGCAGTCCTGAGAACGCAACAGGCCATTTGAAAGCGAGCCAGCATGTAACACGCTTTTGTGTGCAAGCCAAAGGAAAAACAATTTACTTTGGCCAGGGCACTCGAGACCTTCTGCGCCACCGAGGTTGGTTCTGCTGTGGCCTCCCGGCTCCGCAGTTCTTCCAGGAACTCAAGGGTCCTGAGATCTAAGCGCTCTTGTTCCGCTTGATTTGGCTTCTGCTCTGAGTCGGGAGGCCGGTAGCCACCATCACGGTATCTGACCGGAGGGGCCCAGCAAGCGAGACCTCCACTGAGCACGCAGAAGGTCACCCACTTGCGACCGCCGACCCGGGAACCGTCGAAGGCGGTATGAACCCTTACAGCGGAGGCAAACTTTTTGCGCACTGTCTGCCAGTACTGAGACCTTTCTTGCCGGCGATGTCGAAAGGTCAGCATCGAGCGTGCCATTGCCGTCTGTGCTTTCCGCTGGCCCAGCTGTCTCCTTGATAGCTTTTCATTCGCCGATTGACCTTTCTTCTTGTGTCGGCTGCGTGTGGTCAGTGCTGCCTGCAACCGAGCAAGTCGCACATTGGGGTCGCGCCAGTCTGGCTCAGACCAGTCAAAGGCATCGGACTCCAGGGGCGTGGACTCGAACTGTTTGCAAGCAATTCCATTCTCAAGCTCTGGAGTGAGACCTTGCAGGAGTGCGCGGAAAAGCCATTTGTACTCATTCCACCGAAAGAGCTGCACCAACACGTCTG
Source organism: Effrenium voratum (assembly GCA_963377175.1). Lineage (NCBI taxonomy): Eukaryota > Dinophyceae > Suessiales > Symbiodiniaceae > Effrenium > Effrenium voratum. The sequence continues at coordinate 269,874 of CAUJNA010003404.1, read as the reverse complement.
CAAGGCCGCGTTCCTCGCCCATTGACCGCGTGATCTTTCTACGCAAGCTCTTTTGCCGCTCCCGAAAGGCGGTGCGGGCTGTGAGCTCAGACAAGGACACCCGCCCCTGATTCAGTGACAAATGGAGCGTACAGTCATTGATCTTCACATTTAGCTGCACCTTGTCTGGCAGGAATTGACATAGAAAGCTTTGCAAATATGTCTGCACCTGCTTGGTTCCGTGCTGCGCAGAAAAAAGGGCAAGAAGATATAAGACCAAGCTCGTGGATACGAATACGTCGTGAGCTGTTTCCTCCAAAGCAGCTGCAGGCATTTTGATGGCATTTTGCACCTTTCTCCCCACAAGACATGGCCACGAGCATCCTGGCCAAGCATCCTTTCAAACGATGGAAGCCATTGCTGTCTCAGCTTTTTTGTGACTTCTTTGTTTTTGACCTTTGTGAAAGGCCGAAGGAGCCAGAAGAACCTTTTCTCTTGATTGCACTCAATGAGCGTGACCATGTCCTCCCGAAACGGACCACGAAGTGCTTCACGTGGGTAAAGAAAGTTTCTTTGCTGACAGAATGCGTCAAGCCACTGAAGCTCTTTCTTGTCTTTGTCGTAGACAAACTGCTTGCCAGAGGGCTTATCCAACAACACTCGTCTCTGGAGCAAATCCCTGACCCAGACCGCGGTCGTTTCCTCACCACGCCTGATGTTAAGGAAGCCTCGTTCATTGTCATCAAAATGCAGCACAGCCCACAACTGCCTCCCCAGTCTGCTTGTGTCTGAGTAGCCACTTCTCTCCCCAAGCGCTGACCTCCACATGACCAGCATGTGGCACGACATCACACCGCTCCGGCTGATGTTGAGGGTGTGGAGGTGGAGCCACGCAGTCCGACATGAATGGGAAGCAAGGCACGGGACTCAGATTATGCCAAATGATGCTGGCACCAGCATGTGTGTGATGTGCACATGTTTGGCAACTGTTGGCTTTCGACGCAGTGTCCTTTCTAGATTCTATCAAGTCAAACACCCACTGAGAACCGCAGCGAAAAGCCATGATAAAACCAGCACTGCAGCTTGCTTTCGTGCAAAACTGCAATTGTCAACTTGGCCAGCCTCCAGGAATAATAGTCTTCTGCGTGCAGGCCAACCTTTGCAGCAACATCAAGCCACCGCCCTCTGCCCCAATCCCTTCATTCATGAACAGTGCCCCAATCACAGTCCGGAATCCAAACCATGTGTAAAGCTACTGTACAGAATACAGGCAGCACTTTTTTCCCCAACTGAGGCCTATCACCCCTATGTATGGATCAGAACCCCGCAAGTTGGAATGAGTTCCCGCGCCTGTTTCTTTCATGACCTTAGAGCGCTGCGCCCCTGCCACTATGAAAAAATATTCTTTACCAATGTTTGTTAGATGTGAACCGCATTGAAGGGTTGAAGGGCTTTGGCTCCGTGACAGCAGTGGACATCAGTAGCAAAAAAGTCGTCAAGGGCGCGCGGACAGGCTGGGCGCACATTACTGCACAATGATTTGAAGAAGGAAGCCCGTGGCAGTCAAAAGAACTCAGCCCTGCAGTTGGTGCTAATCACCGTGCACCAAGACCGACAAATTAGCCGTGCTTAGGAAATGACCACAACCAAGCACAATTAGCGCATGCCATTTTGGCAATGGCCTTCATGTGCTGATTCTTCACATGGTGACAGCGCCTATGATGGTATTTTGCACGTCCATCCAAGACATACACAACCGGTGTCCCGAAGTCGCAGGCGGTCATGTCCTGCTCACGAGAGACCTTTGCTTCTGCGCGCTTGACCCACCAACAAGTGCCACACACCGTGACCAGCACGACCGCGCCCGTGTAGAAGACCACCATTACCATGATAGTCCTAGCAAACTCGTCCATGCTGGCGCGGTGAGTGTCTAGTGAGAATGCAGCATTTGACCCCAGCCTGCGGGAAAAACAATTCAGCACTCCAAGGTTCGTGGAAAGGATCTCAGCTAATTAATAGAAACAACTGTAGTGTTGTACTGGGCCCATCTGATTTGTACCGCGGAATCCTCAGCTCACCTGGTGGAAGTCCAAACACTTTCCATACTTGCACCTGTGATTGTTCAAAAACATAGTGCCAAGTATGCTCGAAAACCTTTTCGAGTTCCAAACACAGGAATGAATACATGCGAAGGGCGACTGTGGACCTGTGTGCTTACTTACCACCAAATGCAAGAAAAAGGCAAGTTCAACATGGCCAAGCACTCACAAAGCAAGTCCAGCAAGGCCAGTCCAACTAGGCAAGGCCAACATTGCCAAAATTGTTCAAGCCGCACTCCGCTACCTGACCCTGCTTGTCAAGCAAAGAACAACATTGCTCAGACCACTTGTGACAGTAGCAACTATTTTTGCTAGCTGGAATTTGGCCAGTTCTCCGGGCAGAGTGGCCAACAACAATAAAACCAAGTGCCACTGAAATGGCTCGTGCCACTGGAACGCTGGTGGGAGCGGAAAAGCCGCACGCGTTCAGAGTTCACAACCTACTGCTAGCTGCTGTGTGGGCTTGTTGTGCTTGTGTGTGTTGGCCGACTTTTAAACGTGGGATGTGTGATGGGCTTAAGGCTAAACATCATCTGTGGCAGCGGCCTTTTGCATCAACGTGGTTAGTCTCGCAATGATGCTCGGATCGGCTGAGCTTTAAAAAAACACTGGCATGTTATAAGACACAAGCATACTCAGCGCATTCCCGGGCTATGCTGCAAGGGTGGCACCAAGTGGGTCTTCAAATATGAACAGCTTGTAAAGGCCAGATTGATGGGCCCCACCCAGCACAATTGACCCCCTGGGCACAGGCTGTGTGAACAAGATTAAACCAAGCGTTGGTGTGGGCATATGGCAGCAAACTGGTGCCGCAGCTTTTTCTTCTGCTCATTGTGTTGCAGGCCTGCGTTTGCTGGCTTGCATAAACCCAGACCAGATGCGGCGCTGACAGTGCCTCACATCTAAGTGACCCCGAAACTTCATTGTGCCCCTTTTTTGAGAGACTAGCATGGTGACCTTTCCATGTCAGATTCAGGTTCAGTCTGATCATCGTCCAGCCGCTGGCCCTGCAACACTAGCCAAGGTGGCACATTGACGGACCTTTGGGACATGGCCTGGCAGGCCACACTGGAGACCCAGTCTCTGACATTCTGATGCCACCGCAAAACACGGCCCTGAAAGACCATGTCCTTGTTCAAGCTGACGTTCTTTGCTTCCAGGTCAAGTATCTGCTGCTTCAGATGCTCCATCTCAGCACTGCAGTGGCAGAACATGGCCACCTGGTCTTCCTCAATTGAGGCAGGCAGCATGGCCGGCTGCAACGCTTCACCATCGGCCTGGCCAGCAATGATCAGACCGCAGGGCGGCTGCAATCCCACATGTTCGGCTGCGTCGCCAATGACCGGACCATCGATTGCAATGACCGCTCTCATTGGTGCTGCTTCAGGCTTGTCACTGACTGGCAGTGGATGCTTAGACTTCCCGACTTTGCCGGCTTGCCTGTACAACTTTGCTAACACCTGCTTCCGTTCATGGGGCTTGTGCTTGACCGCTTGGACCTCTGGCAGGTTCTCATACTTGCTCTGGCGGCTGACCTGACCCAGCTTCTCCTTTCTGTTCCGCTCATAGACCTTGCTGAGCTGTTTCCTTCTGGCTGGCCCTGTCGGACCGTCAGGACCATCCAATCCCAAGGCAGCAGCGTATTTGGAACGCAAACGGGGCATGGCAATCTCTTTCCCCAAGTTGACTAACCTGGAAAAGCCGACAACAGTGGGTGAGTGTCTTTCCTTGTTTGGCTTTATGGTTCTGTGTAGTGTCCGATGTTGTTATGAATCCATGGGTGCTTGAAATGGGGCGTGCTGGGCCAAAAGGATGCGCCGGCCGTGCGCAGAACCCTCACAAGAACACTTTGACTTCCCTTGCCGTAGGGCAAGCCCTGCAGGGTCTTTCCCAAACAGTCGCGTGCCAACTTCCCTTGCTGATTAATTAAAGGACACATTAAAGGACACTTGTTTCTGAACTGCGTGGTGGCTCTCTGCTCACGTAGCCTTGTCTTGGCCATGCCTGCTTGTCCTGCTACTTGGGTTTCATCTTGCCTTACATGAACGCTGATGAGCAGGGTTCTCTTCGTTGCATATGTAGAGACTGCAAATGTGACTACAGTACATAGTCCATGACCAGTGCGACAAAATCGACCATGGCAATGACCGACTTCATCAAGGCCGACATTATTGAGACCAACTCGAAGAACAGACCTCTAAGCCTTTGTGCTACAAACGCAAGACCACCCGCACCTCTAGCCAAGAATGCGCGGCGTCAGACCAAGCACTGCGAAAACGCAATGGGACTAGCCTGATATGATGACAATCACTCGAACCTGCCCAAGCTTCAGCAAGCAGTCGGCTACACTCTGTAATAAGCACTGTGCACGATGGAAGCAACAGCTTTTGCCAAGTATTTGCCAAGGGAAGTGTAGGAAGTGTCCTCAAACAAAGTGCAAGAGGTTTCCCAAAAGTTGACCTAGGCTGATCCTCTCAACAGGCAACATCTGTCCGTTCTATTAAACACAAACCAAGCTTAGATAGCACGAACCCTGCCCCGAACCCTCGGGGGACACAGCACGAACCCGAGCCAGGGTTAGCACGAACCCTGCCGCGAACCTTCTGCGAACCAAGTTTGCTGTGCTACGTTAAAGGAAGCAGCCACCACGAACCCTTCACGAAGGGGTTAGCACGAACCTCGGTTCGAACCCGAAAACCGGAATGCACGAACGTTTGGGGGCCTGGGATTTCGGCACGCAACCCCCACGAACCACCGCGAACCACGAACCCCCACGAACCCCCACGAACCCCCACGAACCCCCACGAACCCTCACGAACCCAGCTGTGTTTCTGCCGACAATTGCTTTTGTGCTTCCCAGATGCTGTGGGTCAGGCCACAGACCGTGCAGGTCAGGACCCGGGACCTAATTAGTGATGGAGTTCTTCGACGTGTCATTGAGACCGCATTTTTGCAGAACTCAACGTGGCCAACAAAACTAGACCAATTGCTGGCAAACACATTGCATTGCCCAGAGTGCCTGACTTGTAAACCGCCAGACATTTGTCGAGCTGGACCCCGGCTGAGTCTGCAGTCTCTTGGCAGACAGGGTGGCCAAACATAAGCGCAAGCTCCCATGGCACAATGAACCGGCGCTTGGCTGGCAACCAGAACTTGGAGTTGCGGCGCATGGTGGGCAGAGATCCGTTCTTGGACATGACCGCGATGAAACTCGGGTTCTGAGTCAAGTCAAAGACACAGGAGTGGTCGCTGCTGGCATTTGACCCGTCTCGGCTGTTCCACAAGTCCAAGTACATCTGCTTGTTCCTGACACGTCAGTTCATGTGCCATGACTTGTCATGTGATGCAACGTGCATCACCAGGCACAAGAACACGCTACGTGTAAGAAATAGCCAAGCTCAAAGCGGTCCTGGCTTCAAAGGTGGACAGCACCGGGCTCCAATCATCGCTGACATGTGTCACCGCCGGGAGCTTCATCCTGGCACGCAGCCGGTTCTCCTCCTTGAGCAGCACGTCCACAGGGGTGAAAGAACAGTAATCTGCAATGGACAGATGCTTGTCGATATTTGCGTGAACTACCCGGCAAATCTCCTGCAAAACGTGTTCGGGGCTTGTGACCACATGGACCTTGTCCTTGCGATATGCCACTGTGAAAAGACGAGGTCTGGCCATGGCAGTTTGTCCGAAATCTGCTGGGGCCAACAGCAAATCGTAGACCATGTACTCTGTGCCCAAGAGGTCGCGGATATACCCAGACCTTGGCAGATCTCCACATCATCACATGTGCTCACTGCAGTCTGCGGGTTTGTCAAAATGTTGGGACAACGTGCCCCTGTAGTGAATGAAGCATATTATGCCTAGGAGCTGGAAGCCCAGCACGTTCTCGTGGATGCACCATGTTAGACCACGGCGCTTCACGTGAGCCAGCCAAGCCCACGTGACTCCGGTGCGGCTGTCCTTGTCACCTGGCCACGTGAGCAAAGCACATACATGTGTTGAACAAGCGACAAATGTCTGGCTATACCAGGCCTTCGCGTTTTCCCATTCTTGACCACGGGGGGCAAGGAGTGCCCGCTATGCATCCCTGTACGTTCAATGGGACCTGGCAGGACCTGTTGTGGGTTAAGCAAGGAATCTCTGAGGACTTGTCGAACTTTTTCACAAAGTGCTGGAACCGCTGGCGTGGAGCTTTGACCTGGTCAGCCTGGCAACCTGGAAACATGTGAAAGAGGTCGCCGAAGACGTGGCCAGAAAGCTTGCGGGCACACAAGGCCTGGCGGCAGTGTGTCGATCTCAAAGCTCGCCACAGCCTCAAGCTTCACCGCAATGTCCATTGATAGGCCTGCTGCCACCACCTGCTCCACGGCCGCCTCTGCAGTGCCCAAGCCCGCGCAACAGCAAGTAAAAGTCTGACTGCTTGCTGCCAGCAAGCTGTCCGAGTACCCGGGCACAATGTTTGGCAAGTTGGACAGTGCGACCCGAGCCCAGTGGCACAACGCGAGGACACTCGGCGCAGGAGACTTCTGGCCCATGCTCTCGTTCTTGTGGCTGAATTGGACCTCGTCCTCGTGCTCGAGGTGTGCTCGTAGTCTTTTCAGGCCACGCACGGGGGCTTCTAACATGGCTGCAGGCAACAGGGGCGTGTAGGGCTTCAAAGGCCTTGCAGGCGGAAAAACCTCATGAGCCACAGAGCCCTACACAATTGTGGACTTGCTGAAAGCCAATGATTTGATATGGCCACAATGCTCTTGTGAGTCACATGCATTTCCACAATCTTTTGCAGCACGCATATCTAAGGTTCTCGCTTGACACGTCTCCGTACAAACGATCGGACTGGCACTCGCCTCGGAAGGCCAAAGATATCACGCTGGTCAGCGCAAATAATTTCAGGCAAAACAGCAGGCCCGTGATACACCCAGCCGAGGAGGCAGCCAGAGGATGCCAACTGGATGGGCCTGAAAAAAAACGCCCACATACTTCTTCTCAGTCACAAAAACAACATGCAATTGCATTCTACGATGTCTGTGTTGCATGCAATGTACCAAACAAATCATTTCATGGCGCGTGTATAAGTCTACAATTTAAGCAACGCAGTAGCAGACATATCCAGCAGCACTAGTACACGGCACCGGGCCGGCGCCTCGCAAGCAAGCGCCGGGCCAGCGTCGTGAGAGAAAGCGCCGGACCAGCGACCAGCAAATGGGCGCCGGGCCGGCGCACGAAAAGGCAGCGCCGGACCGGCGCACGAAAAGGCAGCGCCGGACCGGCGCAGCTGTGGTAGGCCACGCCGGGCCGGCAACGCAACAAAAGATAGTTGCCGAGCCGGTGCTGCTTCAAACAATGCTACAACAATGAAATGCGTGCCGAGGTGATAACGCTGATGTTGAACATATTGCTGCGTGCCAAATGCAAGCTCAACCGCGCTGGATATATGATCGGAAACATTAGGAGCTCTCGTAAAACATTCGTTGTTAAAGCAATGGAATGCTTACGGGCAGCACTTATCTAGAGGCGCCGTGTCGGCGCTATGGGAAGCACAGCCGGACCGGCGCTGACTGCAAGACAAACCTTGCGAACACAGTGCGCCTTTATCGTTCAAAAGAATGGCCGAAAGCATTTACAGAACTACCAATGTTGAAACAAATTTATTTCCGCTGAGACGTCGTGGCAATAAAGCGGACGAGCACGTGCTGAGTGAAGCAAGACGGACTATGGAAACAAAATAGAAAAAGAACATTGTACACAGTGCAAAGGCGCGTAATGCTTGTCGCTTTTTCGGAAGTGTGTTGCGTTTATGGCTTGCCTAGCTGGTGCTAGCGTGCCTAGCTTTTGCCGATGTGTTTCATTGGTTTTTTGACGCCGTACGCATGCAAGAAAATATCATGACACCTGGGTGACGCAGCGTGTGTTTGGCTAGGCTACAGTGTGCTATGCCAAAGTTGCATTGCAAATCTAATCACATCAGCGAATGCTATTGCTGCGTTGCAAATGCTTAGAAGGCTCGGGAAACGCTTTGAGGTTGCAGAGCCGGGTCGGCAAATCCCACTGCCAGCGCCGTCCCGGCACATGGTATGCCCAGCGAGTGCCGAACACACATTAGCACGCATTCGATAGAACACATGTTCGAGAGCAAAAAACTGTTAGTCACCAACATATTTCAATGGAGCACATTGAGAACCGCAGTGCCACTATTGCATTTTGATCGAAAAAACGAATAGACGCAAGGCCTTGCTGGTGCTGGTCTGGCGCTTTTCCAGAGACACATTGTCGGACCGGCGCTGCTGCGAGCTGTGCGCCGCGTCGGCGTTGTATTGCAACAGGCTGGGCTGAGTGGGGCCGGCCCAGCGCGCAGAGAATTGACGCTGTTGTGGCATTGCTGCAAATTTCATCTGGCTCGCTTGTGAAATGAGTGAACACCCACAAGAACTTGCTTTTTTGAAGCGTGCAAAAAGAAATGGCAGCGCTCGGTGTTTTGGTGCGTTCTTGGCACCAGTTGTAGAATGCGAGCGTGCGTGTGGTGCAGGATCTCTTTCTAGCGTGTGATTATAAACCTGTCGCGCTGTGTGTTGACCTGAAATGTTGTTTCGAAGTAATTAGCCAGTTATAACATCATGCCTGGACATGAACACAACCAAGTCACCATGCTCACGACAGCTCGAGCTGCGTCCAGCACAACTGATTCCCAGCGCCCAGCGTGTGGCCAAAGTGATCGCCTGGAACTCGAGATACCCACCTGGCAAACACAAAGGGCAAATGATGGCGTGTGGAGCATGCTTTTCGAACGGTGGCATGAACTGCGCTCTGTGTGAGGCAGCCCCGAGGCAGCATAGGTGCATTTTTTTCTTCATGACTGGCGGCTGCACGGCTACGTCGTTCGCCGTAAATTCCGGCCATTCCGCCATGCTGCAAGGTCGCAATTATTTCTGAATAGACCTGTCACTTATTCTGGGTAGAAAAACCAAGACCAAGGCTCAACATTACTAGCATTGCAACAAGGGCTTGACCTCACACAAACGTGACCAAGCAGGCATGAATTAAAATTAGACGGACCGCAGCAACTGATCATCAGGAAGCTGACCAGGACCAGCTTGACCAGTGGGACCAGTCGTCGTGTGCTCGCCACTGATAGCTCCAGTCTGCCTGCTGCTGCTCTTCGGGTGCTGACCAGAGCCAAGCCCCATGGTGGTTTCCATCCTCCTGATTCTCCTCCGTGGCCTCCTGGGCTTTATCATGGCTCCCACCCTCCTTGGCCTCCGCCGCCTTCTCGTCTGACTTCTCCTGCGCCTTCTCGTCTGGCTTCTCCTCCTTCTCGTCTGACTTCTCCTCCGCCTTCTTGTCTGACTTCTCCTCCGCCTTCTCTTCATCACGTGCAGCGCCCTCCTGATTTTGGCTCAGCCAGGCCTTGCTTGAGGACCACAAAAACTCGTCAGGATTGGGGTTCTGGGGGGAGGAGGACTGCTGAAGGCCCGCAGTTTCCTCCTGACCCGGAGGAGGCACAGGTGCTGCAACATCGGCGGGCGGGGGCAGACCATCCTGACCGTTGCCAGCTGGACCTGTGTTGCTTGATGATCGCTCCCAGCCCCAGTCAGAAGACCTCCAAGACCAATTCGTGCAGGAGCTGTCCTCATAGAAAGCGAAAGACGGCTCTGACCGCGCAGGAGCTTCTGGATAATCTCCGCGACCAGTTTCTTAGCAGGGCAGTCGCGCGCAAAACGTCCCTTGTTTGAGTTTGGCCCGAGTGGAATGCATGACGTGCAAATCATCAAAATGTGCAGCTAAGATGCGATGCCACTCGATGCGATCTCGACAGTACTGCGAGAGGACCTTGGACACGTCGCGCCACCGATGGCTGCGGTCGTACTGCAGCATTTGGCCTTGCCAGCACGTGTGACGGGCAACACCTTCAATCTAAGCACCAAATGAGGGCACTTGCAAACACCCATAATAATAGTAGTAACTAACTATATTATTCATAAGACTCGGCCAAGCAGCGCTGCAGCTTGGGGATGATCTCCATCGCGTACCGCTTCAGCTCTGAGTGCGTCAGCAAGGTCAGGATCGCCTTAGTCAGTGGTTGGGCAAAAGCTCTATTTAAGGTACTACACGAACGCTCGTGGCACAAGTACAGATCCCATCTGTGTTGACCAAATAAAACATCACATGTGTAAAACAAAAGCGCAAACTAGCTGCCATCGAGACACAATCCAAGCATGACGATCGACCTGCAGGTCCTCCAAGCACAAATGCATGTGCGGCGCCAGCTCCATCACCATTTCCTTGATGCGAGGCAACTGATCCGGCGGGCGACCACCCGCATCTCGACCAGCCGCTGGACCAGCTGGCTGACCTGTCAGCGGACCTGCCACTTGGCCCGCCGTTGGTTGCCCGGGAGGCATGGCTGTGCTCGCTTGGCCAGAGGCATTCCAGGGCACAAAGACCGGCGGCGTGGCGAGCTTGGGTGGCGGTGGGGGAGGGAGCGCCGTCACTTTGGCCTGGGGGAAAGGTGGCGGGCCATGTGTGCCCATTGGTTCTAGGAGTACAGGTGGGACCTGCATCCAAAGCGAGCCATCTGGCGCAGTGACCAAAGGCTGTGACATCTTTGCTAGACCGCCTTGAGCGTGAAAAATGCAAACTGCATGGCAAGATGCAAGCACTCCTCGAAAAGAATTCAATTGATGTCATGATAGAAAAATATTGCTTGGAACTGCCCGGGAAAATGATTTGTCAATTCGCCCAACGTCAACGCAGGCGTCAGGCATCAATGCATCACTGGAAAGTAACCAAGCCAGGCGCACGCTCCTGCAATAATAAAGTGCAGCCAGATGACCACATTGGGCCTGAAGCAAATCCGAGCGCAGTTCTAGGACTGTTCCCACTGCACAGCAACAGCAGGTCCACGCCAGCCTTGAGGGCAAAGCCTAGCGAGCACACTGAAGGTCCAGCAACCACGACTTTGGACTGGACAAGCAGAGGCCTGTTGAGGAGTTTTACAAAGCCAGCAAAAGTCTGCAAGAAATTGCAAGACCTCGCTGGCCTCAACTACTCAAAGCAGACCCAAAGCCAGTGTAAGACCTCGCTGGCCCCGAGGCACCAGCGGAGGCTGCACCGTTGCTGGCCTCGGCGACGCCAAAGCCAGCAGAGGTTGTGAGACCTTGCTGGCCTTGAGCCCAAGGCCAGTAGAGGAGACCTCGCTGGCCCCGAGGCAGCCCCAAAGCCAGCAGAATGCCAGCACAGTTTGCAACACCTCGCTGGTTTCAAGGCAGCCCCAAAGGCAGCAGAGGTTCCAGGATTTCGTGGGCCGCAAGGCGACACCACAGCCAACGTAGGTTGCAAGACCTCGCTGGCCTCGAGGCAGCCAAGCCAGCAGAGGTTGTAAGACCTTGCTGGTCTTGAGGCAGCCCCAAAGCCAGCAGAGGTTGTAAGACCTCGCTGGCCTTGAGGCAGCCCCAAAGCCAGCAGAATGCCAGCACAGCTTGCAACACCTCGCTGGCCTCAAGGCAGCCTCAAAGCGAGCAGAGGCCACCACACCTTGCTCAGCCCCAAGACCAGCAGAGGTTGCAACACCTCGCTGGCCTCAAGGCAGCCCCAAAGCCAGCAGAGGTTGCAGGACCTTGCGGGCCGCAAGGTGACACCACAGCCAACGTAGGTTGCAAGACCTCGCTGGCCTCGAGGCAGCCCCAAAGCCAGCAGAGGCTGCAGGACCTCGCTGGCCTCAAGGCAGCCCCAGCCAGCAAAGGTTGCAAACCTTGCTGCCCCCATGCTTCACCAACAGCCGGCCTCAAGGCCAATAAAAGTCACTGGCCTCAAGGCCCAACATGACTGGACAGGCATCATCCAACTCAATCTTGCAGGACCAAAATGACCAGCATGCTTGCAAGCAGACCATGCAAGGCACGCCTCATGTAATGAAGGCCTAACAACTGCTGTCCCCAAGGCCTGGCTGCAAGACAAAACGGCCTGGTGCGCAGGCACACTTGTTACAAACACATGCCTCAGACACTCAAATGCGCAAGCGTCATCTCTCGCACCTAAGACCAGATTGTTGCCTGATGTGGGGCCTCGAAGCACAGTCAACACAAGAAATGCTCCACGCACTGCACAGCCTAGACCTTGTGAGCGCTTAGAATCCAGCCAAATGCCCCAGCATACCTGGGCCGGTTCACTTGCCAAGTCAACTTGCCAAGCCTGAGTGCGCCTGAGCGTGAGGCTGAGGCCAGGCACAAGTCCTGCAGCTTTGTTTGTCACCATGGCCATATGACGTGGGATATTCTGACCCCTGATCTACTGACCAAACACCGCTGATTTAAATATAGCTTGGGGAGGGGTAAGCACAGCCAGCAATCAGGCATTATTTTGAGCACCCACACTCGTCGTGGAACTTTCGGACCAGTGATCCGTGAGGAAAAGCGAGGTGAGACCCGGAAGATCCACATGCCTGCTGCTTGCGAAACCACATGCTATTTGGACCGACGCTTTTGGTCTGAGACCGGGCGCAGTTGATTAAAGGCCTTTCTTAGCCGGGGCAAGCATGTGGATGGCAGACCGGTGTGCGGCAAAAAGAGGCCACAGCAGCCTCAGGCCTTAGGCCAGGCCGGCTTGGCTTTCACTGGTACTGGTGGCGGTGGCTTCGGGGCGCTGGACTTGGGCGGCGGTGTGTGCGGCACAATGAACTTGACCGCCGGACCAGGTGCACCTGCTCACAGCTTCGAACTTCAGAAAACGGCTTTGCTAATGACACTGCAGCATGACGCTTCTGTGACACAACCTTGCCTCCTTGAGAAAGGCCAGCTTTCATCTGACCGCCAGCCGTCACAGGCACTGCCGGCAAATGACCTGTGACGTCAGAAGGGGCAGATGTCCGCACAAGAAACCAACTCGCCTGCGTCACGGCGTTCAGGATCATTTGGCAGACCTCCTGCATTTGCAATCATGTTTGCTGGATTTGGGCCATGAGCGTCGCACTTTACTTCTAAGCTGACAAACATGTCCACCATGACAAAGTCAGCACAAAAGCCCCTGCTGCTCCTGACTTCGGAGGCGCTGGAGGCCGCGGAGGTGGTGGAGGTGGTGGAGGGGCCGGCAGACCAAATCTCCCGACAGACCTTCGATGCTCCATCTGCTGGATGACCCTCTGGGCCTGCTCGACATCGCCCTTGGTGTGGGCCATTTGATATAAGGGGTTAAATAGCATAAATGTAATACGCACAACTTCTGCGCAGCCGAAAAAGACAATGCGGCCAAGATTCCGGGAAGTGCAGTGACCACCAGGCCAACTGGCTGGCCCCAATACCCAGCCAATTGCGAAGTACCTGAGATTCATGGCGAAATCGTTGCTGCATAGAACAAGCAAATCACACAACTCTCTCAATAATTAATCCCGTGCGAGACACTTCACAGACATGTCTGCGATGCTCGGCGCCTGCCGGGACCTCTACGGGGGGGTCGTAGGACAGAGGCTGGCAGGCGTGGCGAACGCCCTGAGCTCATTGTGGCAACATCCACATCGTCAAACAGAAGGCGCGAACAAGTGCCACATTCAGCTTGCCGCCAAGAAGCTGGATGCGACTCGGCCATGTAGCAAATGACCGTCCGCAGCAAGCAGTACTCCCGATGCAAGGCCTACCCGAATCATGGAACCAAATTTGATGAGATTACTGCCTCAATGACTGTCAACTCTATGTCACGCAGCCAAGGGGCCTCATAGTCCGATGGGCTGTCGCGTTCGTTTGGGGTGGAAGACCTTGCTGCTGGCTGGACCTCCGCCTTGGTCTGTTCGACCCTGGCCTCCTTTGTGGAGGTGGCCGCATGTTTGGCCGTGTCTTTGGCCCCGTGCTTGGCCCCGTGTTTGGCCCCGTGTTTGGCCGCAGGTTTGGGCTGTGCAGCTTCGGCCTTTCGTTTTCTGCGAGCAGCTCGGATGTGTGCATTGGGCTTCTTGCGATGTTTGCCCTTGTTTCTGCGGGCCTTGGGCTGACCGGTTCTAGAGCCTCCCGGTGATGACCCGGATGACGAAGAGTCAGCCTGAGGGCAAGCGCGGCGCAAACGCAACCAACTTGCAATCCCATATGATTATGTTGCAGGGGTCGGGTGATCCTTTTGGCTTAAAGCTTAAGTAAGCTTGGACCCACTCCCTCCAGGCCCGGCCTGGCCAACTGGGATCGCCGTTTCGGTTGGCGCGGGCGCTGAAGAGCAAGGCAGCTGCGTGACCGTTGGGACCTCCGTGGCAACCTCCGGAACCACCTCCGTTGGAACCGGGGTTTCGTCGTCCGACATGGCAAGACCGAAGGACCGAAGGACCTAGAGTGCAAGCCAATGTCGGGACCTGGTTCGGGGCACCATGTCAGACCTGGTTCGGGGCACCATGTCAGACCATGTCAGACCACACATTCAATGGCTGCTGTGACCTTGACCAGATAATATGCTTGATCCGATGAATCATGCATGCTCTGCTCATTTGTGCTGCCAACACTGAGTCAAACCAAGCATGCCCCATGTCTTGCAATGCGAGTCAATCCCTGAAGCGGTCCTCGTCAAACGCAGAAGGCGAGCACGGCAACCTGCAGGCACAGCTGATTAAAATGAAACGCAAGGACATTGGACAAAACACGGGGCAAGCAACCCAGCCTTGACTCAACACTTGCCAGCCTGGAAGCCAGCAGCGGTCTTACATATGCCGGCCTCAAGGCCCAACTGGGCAAACAACATTCAAAATCAAAAGGACCCACAACCCTGCCTGCTTGCTTCCACGGCCAACTGGGCAAGCAACCCAGCCAACCTCAAAGCCAGCAGGGCCTTGTAGACCCCGCTGACCAACTGCATGGTCAAGAAGCCCATCCACCTTGAAACCAGAAGATCCTGCTAACCCAACTGCGTAAGAAGCCCGGCCAACCTCTAAGCCAGCCACTCAAAGCGTCGTGACCTGGTTCTGTCAGAGCATGTCAGACCATGCAATGGCTGCTGTGACCTTGTCGGCAACGCTGGATGTCATCCCTTGCAACACTGAGTCAAAAATAATAGTGCAAGTGGAGCCTGCCCCCTCAAGCAGAAGGCCGAAGGCGACCTTGAGACCATGCCGACCTTAGCAGCAAGCACAGCCGAGAAAAATGACCTGGGGCAAGCAACCCGGCCAGCCTCAACACCTGCGAGCCTCGAAGCCAATGGACAAGCAACACAGGCAGCCTCAAAGCCAGCAAAGGTCTTGCAGACCCCACTGACCTTGACCAACTGCATGGTCAAGATCCCCGCCCAACCTCGAAGCCAGCAAGGGTCTTACAGACCCTGCTGTGCCTCCATGAACTGGACAACCAACCCAGCCAGCCTCAAAGCCAGCAGGGTCTTACAGACCCTGCTGGCCTTGAGGCCCAACTGGACAAGCAACCCAGCCAGCCTCAAAGCCAGCAAGGTTACAGAACCTGCTGGCCTTGGGGCCCAACTGAGCCAGCAACCCAGCCTCAAAGCCAGACCCTGCTGCAACAGCAACCCAGCCAGCCTCAAAGCCAGAGAAGTCTTGCAGACCGCGCTGGCCTCAAGGCCCAACTGGACAACCAACCCAGCCTCCCAACTGAATCCAGCCAGCCTCAGGCCTCGAGGCCCAACTGGGCATGCAACCCAGCCAGCCTCAAAGCCAGCAGGGTCTTACAGACCCCGCTGGCCTCGAGGCCCAACTGGCCAAGCAACCCAGCCAGCCTCAAAGCCAGCAGGGTCTTACAGACCCTGCTGCTTGAGGCCAATGCGCTCCCACATTCTCGCCACCTCTCCAAGGCCTCGAGTATATAGACACTCCCCGCCTGGGTCTTACAGACCCTGATGGCCTCGCCACGAGGCCAAACTGGGTCCAAGCAAACCACCAGCCTCAAAGCCAGCAGGGTCTTACAGACCCTGCTGGCCTCGAGGCCCAACTGGACAAGCAACCCAGCCAGCCTCGAAGCCAGCAGGGTCTTACCGACCCTGCTGGGAGGGGGGGGGGGGGGGGGGGGGGGCCCTTTTTTTCGGGCCAACTGGACAAGCAACCCAGCCAGCCTCGAAGCCAGCAGGGTCTTACCGACCCTGCTCGCCTCGAGGCCCAACTGGCCAAGCAACCCAGCCAGCCTCAAAGCCAGCAGGGTCTTGCAGACCCTGCTGGCCTCGAGGCCCAACTGGACAAGCAACCCAGCCAGCCTCAAAGCCAGCAAGGTCTTTAGACCCCGCTGGCCTCAAGGCCCAACTGGATGACAAGCAACCCAGCCAGCCTCAAAGCCAGCAGGGTCTTACAGACCCTGGCTGGCCTGAGGCCCTTCTGGAAAGAAACCAGCAAGCTCAAAGCCAGAGGGTCTTTACAGACCATGCTTGGCCTCGAGGCCCAAGCTTGGACAAGCAACCGGACTGAGTTTTTAAGGGACACCGGGTCTTACAGACCCTGCTGGCCTCGAGGCCCAACTGGACCAGCAACCCAGCCAGCCTCAAAGCCAGCAGGGTGTAAGACCCTGCTGGCCTCGAGGCCCAACTGGACAAGCAACTCAGCCAGCCTCAAAGCCAGCAGGGTCTTACAGAGCCCAACTGGCCAGCAGGGTCTTTAGACTGCGCTGGCCTCAAGGCCCAACTGGACAAGCAACTCAGCCAGCCTCACAGCCAGCAGGGTCTTACAGACCCCGCTGGCCTCGAGGCCCAACTGGACAAGCAACCCAGCCAGCCTCAATGCCAGCAGGGTCTTACAGACCCTGCTGGCCTCGAGGGCCAAGCTGGACAGCAACACTGCCAGCCTCATAACCTGCGAGCCCGAGCTTGCTACGTGCAAGCGGAGGCCCAACTTGGACAAGCATAGCTGGAAGCAAAGCGCTGCAGGGTCTTACAGACCCTGCTGGCTCGAGGCATCTGGACAAGAACCAGCCAGCCTCAAAGCCGCAAGGTTTTAACCCGCTGGCCTCAATGTCCCAAATGTCTCTGGATGACAAGCAACCAGCCAGCCTCAAGCAGCAGGGTCTTACAGGACCCTGCTTGGCCTCGGAGGCACCAACGGGACAAGCAACCCAGCAAGCCCTAAAGCCTGCAGGGTCTTACAGACCCTGCTGGCCTCGAGGCCCAACTGGACAAGCAACCCCGCCAGCCTCAAAGCCAGCAGGGTCTTACAGACCCTGCTGGCCTCGAGGCCCAACTGGACAAGCAACCCAGCCAGCCTCAGAGCCAGCAGGGTCTTACAGACCCTGCTGGCCTCAAGGCCCAACTGGACAAGCAACCCAGCCAGCCTCAAAGCCAGCAGGGTGTAAGACCCTGCTGGCCTCAAAGCCAGCAGGGTCTTACAGACCCTGGCCTCGAGGCCCAACTGGACAAGCAACCCAGCCAGCCTCAAAGCCAGCAGGGTGTTTAGACCCCGCTGGCCTCAAGGCCCAACTGGACAAGCAACTCAGCCAGCCTCACAGCCAGCAGGATCTTACAGACCCCGCTGGCCTCGAGGCCCAACTGGACAAGCAACCCAGCCAGCCTCAAAGCCAGCAGGGTCTTGCAGACCCTGCTGGCCTCGAGGCCCAACTGGACAAGCAACCCAGCCAGCCTCAAAGCCAGCAAGGTCTGTAGACCCGGCTGGCCTCAAGGCCCAACTGAGGGACAAGCAACCCAGCCAGCCTCAAAGCCAGCAGGGTCTTACAGACCCTGCTGGCCTCGAGACAAGCAACCCAGCCAGCCTCAAAGCCAGCAGGGTCTTGCAGACCCTGCTGGCCTCGAGGCCCAACTGGACAAGCAACCCAGCCAGCCTCAAAGCCAGCAAGGTCTTTAGACCCCGCTGGCTCAAGGCCCAACTGGCAACCCAGCCAGCCTCAAAGCCAGCAGGGTCTTACAGACCCTGCTGGCCTCGAGGCCCAACTGGACAAGCAACCCAGCCAGCCTCAAAGCCAGCAGGGTCTTACAGACCCTGTTGGCCTCGAGGCCCAACTGGAAAAGCAACCCAGCCAGCCTCAAAGCCAGCAGGTCTTACACCCGCTGGCCTCAAGGCCCAACTGGCAAGCAACCCAGCCAGCCTCAAAGCCAGCAGGGTCTTACAGACCCTGCTGGCCTCGAGGCCCAACTGGACAAGCAACCCAGCCAGCCTCAAAGCCAGCAGGGTCTTGCAGACCCTGCTGGCCTCGAGGCCCAACTGGACAAGCAACCCAGCCAGCCTCAAAGCCAGCAAGACCCTGCTGGCCTGTGGACAACCAACCCAGCCAGCCTCAAAGCCAGCAGGGTCCTCAAGGCCCAACTGAGGGACAAGCAACCCAGCCAGCCTCAAAGCCAGCAGGGTCTTACAGACCCTGCTGGCCTCGAGGCCCAACTGGACAAGCAACCCAGCCAGCCTCAAAGCCAGCAGGGTCTTTAGACCCCGCTGGCCTCAAGGCCCAACTGGACAAGCAACCCTCAAAACCAGCAAATTCAAAAAATGGCTTGGTCAAAGTGGCACTGGTCATGTCAACGTGGCAAGCAGAGTAACATGCAGATCTTTGCAGTACATGTTCGTTCCTGGGGCAAGAAACGGTGTCTAGCATTGGCCCGAAAAAATCGTAAAAATGTGCCCCTTGAGCTTGCTATATTTGGATGTTAATTTACATCAACATGCAGATTCACAGGCACCCACAGACAGGCAACCATTCACACTACCACACACATGCGGCATTGTCAGACATTGAGTCACATGACCACGTAAACCCACACACACACACCCACACATACACTGCGCGCCCACACACGCACCCACACACACACACACACACACACGATCAGCCTGGTAAGGCATGACAATCATTAGTGGAGGCCGCTGAGGCTCTGGCCAAGGCCCAGGGCGGCCGCAGCAGCTTGTCTACTGCTGGGAACCGGATTCTTAACCAACCTCAATAGATTGTCACTGTATACCATATATATATAATATAATATAGGTTATTATATATATTAGTATAGTATGTATATAAGCATACAATATAGTATACATGTATATTATAAATATAGGCCACTTGAGCCAAACAGCCACGAAGGGTTAGCCGAAGGGGGGGGGGGTACCACGAACCTAGGCGAACGCGAGCCGGTGATCCCGACTTAGTGGTGACCCCCGTCGTTTGGCCCTGAGACACACAGACACACAGACACACAGACACACAGACACACAGACACACAGACACACAGACAAGACACACAGACACACAGACACACAGACACACAGACACACAGACACACAGACACACAGACACACAGACACACAGACACACAGACACACAGACACACAGACACACAGACACACAGACACACAGACACACAGACACACAGACACACAGACACACAGACACACAGACACACAGACACACAGACACACAGACACACAGACACACACAGACACACAGACACACAGACACACAGACACACAGACACACAGACACACAGACACACAGACACACAGACACACAGACACACAGACACACAGACACACAGACACACAGACACACAGACACACAGACACACAGACACACAGACACACAGACACACAGACACACAGACACACAGACACACAGACACACAGACACACAGACACACAGACACACAGACACACAGACACACAGACACACAGACACACAGACACACCGACACACAGACACACAGACACACAGACACACAGACACACAGACACACAGACACACAGACACACAGACACACAGACACACAGACACACAGACACACAGACACACAGACACACAGACACACAGACACACAGACACACAGACACACACACACACACACACACACACACAACACACAACACAAAACACAAAACACAAAACACAAAACACAACAAAAAAAACACCAAAAACACACACAAAAACACACAAACAACAAAAACACACAAAAAAGCAAACAACACAAAAAACACACACAAAAACACAAAACACACAACAACACACACACACACACAAAAAACACTCAAACACAGGCACACACACACACAACAAAAACACACAAACACGCACAAACATGCGCACACTCACGCACACACAAGCACAAACACAAAACAACAACACGCGCACACACACACACACACACACACACCCACCCACACATGCACACACACCCACAAACCCACATCCACACACACCCACGTCCACACACCCACACACCCACACACGCACGGACGCAGGCACACGCATCCCTGCCCCCACATCCGTTGTAACAAAAACTACACAAAACTCTGCTTCCCTCCAATTGGTGGTTTCGATTGTGCTCCAAACCACCGATCAAGGGCAAGCTGAAAAGCAGCAACCGAAGACAACTTGAAGGCCGAGTGGCGGGCACACCCTCTTCAACCAGGTGCTTGCGGACACTTTGTGCTCGAGCCTGTGAGCATCTATCTGCAACTCGCCGGTTCGGAGCATGAACTCCTGGGACCAAGGTTGGGAGGTGCCAAAGGCTGGTTGACAAAGCATTTCCCAACCCTGCCTAGGACAAAGTGGCCCTGTCTGTTGCCCCTACCTAGTTGTAACCAGTGACCAATGAAAGATCGTTTCCAAGGGCAGTGCATATGAGGATGCAATTTAGCAGGGGCCTGAAAGGGGGTTGGTGCCGTTTGGGTTATAACCCCCTCTTGTTCGGTTGGTTTCTTGGGTTTTCTTGCACCCCTTTGGGTTACAACATCCCAACCCGCAAAACGTAAGTTCGATCCGACCGTCCTGTGTGAGCATCGATGTGCACTCGCGCGTGGGGGAAGCGCTGAGCAACGCCCGCCACGGCCCGGAGGAACGTGCGGCCCGAGGCGAGCGGCACAGTTCCGCCGCCGTAGCCTGAATCGGAGTGCATGGACTGGGTTCATCACAAAAAACACCGCCCGGATCCAGGCCATGGGTGTACTCAGCAAAGCGCAGCAGAAGCAACAGAACCGAAGTTCTTTCATCCAAGCCACAGTGAAATGCCTCACGTTGCCTGGCCAGAATGAGTCGCCATGAGTTGGCCGAACAGGGCTCATGCAATTGAACTTTGGCCGAGGATCCAAGTTGGCTTTGGTGCGTGGAGTTCATGTCCGCTGCCATGATTGCAGCTGCCAAGGCCTATACATAGCTTCCATTGCAGTTGCTGTTTGAACCTCGTTACCTAAAAAACAGACGTGCTTGCTGATGCGTGGGGGAAAGTTGGTTCTCACCCAACGCAAAAACCTCCTCTTTACCCTCTGCATGCATTTCACGAAGTGGGACCTGCAGCCTCCAAGTTTGTTTCTTGCAAGGCTCTGCCAGGGTTGTGCAAAGTTTGCTAGACAGCGGCCTCCTTCAAAGGGCAGCTAAACAAAGGATGTCTAACTTCTATTTGATTTTTGGAGCCTGGAAAACAAGAGAAAACATTTTCCAGTAGTGATAGATTCCCTTATAAAAGCAAAATGGGAAACACACACACACATATATTCATTTCAGGAAGCCAATCACTGCCGCTTTTTGTTTCACCCAGGTGTCGGCCCGCTGAACCCGCTGAACGCGGAGCCTGGCCGAGGCGCCGAAGTGGACGTGGTGGGACTCTGGGCTGCGAATGTGCTCGCTCATGGCCAAGAGAAAGGCCAGGTGTTCCTTACCAAAGAGTCAACCTTAACTAGGTGCCCCATGCAAGGTGCCCTTTTACCAACTTTTTTGGGGGAGGGTTCAGCTACTAAAAATAGACTACAAGAGGAAGGTTACCCTGATTCTAACCTCTCTACTGGAGGACCTAGTTAAGGACCCCGGCAGGGGGGGGGCCAGCAGGGTTTGAAGGTTGGGAACTCAACTCCTTGTGGCGGCGATACATTTTTGTGTGGCCTGACGACCCAACCTAGGTGGATTGCCCCCTGCAGACTAACACAAAATCCACAAAGAGTGGTCCAAAGGGAGAAGCCTCTACCAATGCTGTTTTTTGGGCTTCATGCTGATCTGCGCGGAGGTCGGGGGGGTAGTATGAATGACGACTGAACATGGACCAAGCCTAGAAACACAAAACAACAAACATGTGCAAAGGAACATGGGTGGGACTTGTATGACTAAGCACGGGCCACAACTTGAAACAAAAAAATCCACAAGTCAAAAAGCTCTGCTTTCAGCTGAGGTTCTAGTCGGCAGCACTGCTGGTTCAAGCTCCACTCCTAGCCCGAGTCTGGCTTTGGCAGGGGTGCAGAGAGTCTGGGACCCGAGATCCCAAGTTGCGACCCAGGCTGAAACGATTTCAGCCTATTTGGCGAATCTCTCGTGCCACAGCTTCGAGTTTCGAAATTCGAGCGGAAAAGCCATGAGTCACTGATACGTGTCCTGGGTTTGCTGGGCATTTCTCAAAGGGCATCCCCTATCTCGTCGTTATTCAGACCCAAATCCACAGCTATCTCAGCTTCTGCCCCGCACAGCAATCACATTAGATTGTGGCACGTTCGAACCTCATGTACCACTCACTTGAGTGGATTGGCCCCAAAAGGGCCCAAACAAAGTAAGTCCAGGGACTCAGGGAGTGAGACCAGTTGACAAAACATGACCTCGTTCAAGAGGTCCTAGTCAAGAGTACGTGTCCTGATTTGAGGCTGCTTCATGTCGACCTGGAGAAATCTAACCAGATTAATTTAATTTGGGTTCCCCCCAAAGTGAAAGTTCCCCTCTAGGCCCCAATCCAAATCAAGCTTGGATCTATTCATCAATTGGGTTCCCAGTCGTTCTTCAGTTTGCCGGGGAAGCCACCACAGAAAGAAGATATAGAGGGTGGGCCTCCCTGAATAGCTGGGCCTAGGCGGCCTGTTGGCAACATTCGCAAGCCAAAACTCTCCAGAACTTGCTGGCGCTCAGCAGGCAATGAGGAAATGACCCTCATAAACCATCCCTTGTGGTTTCCCTTAAGGGTACCCCTGGGTTCGTTCCCACACGCCCTACCTATCGCACCAGCACTTAGTTGACGTTGGAAGGGGAGCAAACATTCAATTTTTAGCAGTTAAGTGGGGGTTTCCCACTACACCACTAAACCACAAGAAGTAAAAATGCAAAATGTTTCCCAACAACAACCATGAGCGTGGAAGCCTCGCGCACCGAGGCGCCGTGGCGCGGCGCCGGACCCACTCGCAGCCGAGGGCCGGCCGCAAAGCGGAGGAGGCGCAAAGGAGGCGCGCCAGGCAGCGGGGGCTGCAGAAGCAGAGGATGGCGTCACCCTCCGGGCTGGCCAGCGCCTGTGTCACCATACTGTGGACGAAATCCAATTCGCACAAATAAAAGACTGGAATGGTCTGATTCCCCGGAAAATACGAAACAATGGTGGCCCATGGTTTCACCGTGGTGCAAGATTTCGTCCATCCACAGTAGTGACAGTCAAAAGGGACCCCAAGATGGATTTCTTCTGTTTGCATGTTTGCCCCCTGGAACAACTATGTATATATATATATAACATGCAAATGGATCATTTGGGGTTCCGGAAATGAAAGGTCTCCCTTTAAAGCAAGGTCAAACGGGGGCAGCCTCAAAGAACACACGCACACCATATGTCGGGCCCCTCTATTTTGACACGTGCCAATTTGGTGAAGCCGAGTCCAGAGCAGCCCGAAGCAGCTCGATTTGTCACCGCATGACTCCCTGGGAGGAAATCATCTGGATTTGTCCCAACCCCAGAAAGGATCAGGGAGCTCCAACCCGCAACGTGACCACCTGCGACTTCTCGCAGGAAACCGCCCAACCCTCCGAGGTTCACGGCCAATACACCAATAATTCTATCACATCAAGCGAAACCCGCACATAGATGTTACCTGGGTTTGTCTCAAGCGGAACCCCAAGCATGGGCCTCCCTTTAGGTCCAACAAATCCACGGGGTTCTTTCCGCATGCGCCAACACCAGGTCAATGAGTTCGAGCCCTGGGCCTTAGGCCCACATCTCACACGGGGATCCCCAAAAAACCTTCAGGCGAGGTGCTCCAAAAAAAATCCCAGAGCTATTTCCTGAGTCTTCCCCCCAGCGCCTGCCATGCCTGCGCGCCCAGATGGGTCACCTGAAGGCTGGACCCTCTTGATTCCCCACCCGACCACACACACACACACGAGCGCGCGCGCGCACTTGAGTATCACAGAAATGAGGCAGAGCCATCCTTCTGCGACACCAGCAGTGTGCGGAAACCCTCTTACTCTCCCAAACTAACAATAAGACCCTTTTGTTCCAAGGACAACACGTGCAAAAAAACATCTTAGCCTCTCAAACTCAGGCGGGGGCCCGCTTCAACCCAAAGGCAAAATGTGCGGGCCTGTGTCTCTCGAACAAATGAGGTATAACCCCTCTTCGTCGCAGAGCGATGTGTGGTGACCCTGTTCATTTCTCAGAAGCATGAGGTAGAACCCCTCATCCCGCAACACATGTGTGAAACCCTGCTTCATCTCTCAGGCAAATTCGGCAATGACTTTCTTTCTCCCACCACAAGTGCGAAAGTCCTCTCAATCACGAAATCCCATCAAATGACCCATAGGACGAAGTACGACAACCGCTTTATTCTCTTGAATTACCAGTGCAGCTTTGGATTGAGCCCCCTTGAGCTTCCCCAAAGACCTGGCACGCTTGGCCCATGGTGTAAATGAACGACTCGGAGCAACCCCGGTAAAGCTGCAAGTGTGATTCCCCGGGGCATGGAACCCAAAAAAAACGATCATTCACAGGGAGATTCCCCAAAAATGATGTCCCCTCCACGATTAGGGCAGTTCCTTCTAGCCTGTGGATTCCACGTTACCCTCCCACCAATTAACATGGAACATGACGTTCGGGAAATGGTCCCAAAAACAAAGGAAAATGGTCCAAGGCAGGACCCGAACGTTAGGTTCCGCATAGGTGTCCTTTTAGAGGAAATAGATGGCCCTGGTAGATGATGAAACCACCAGGTAAACCAGGGCCATCTATTTTTCTACCAAAACAACCCAAAAAAGGACACCTATGTTGGTGGGAATGTAACCTGCAGCTGAGCACTGGCCCTCCATCCTCTTCCCAGCCCGCGGGACTCGCCCGCTTCACCGCTCAACCGACTTCTCCGCCGGCCTGCGACGCCTTGATGCGAGGCGGAACCGCCTGAAGGGGCCGCAAACTCACCTCTTGTCTGCGGAACATAAGGGGCCCGTCAACATGAGGCAGCTCACAATCTGACCACATGTCTAGAAGCCCTCCCGAAATTCGGTGGAGATGCCCTCAACCTGGTCCAAATGTTCAAACAATGACAACGTTCTCAATTCAATATGCTACGAGTAACCAAGCTATGCGGACACCATCTCAATCTTTCCACCGTAATCTGAATCTCTCGGACAATTGTGCACCCTTCTTCGTCTTTCCGGGTTGGTCCGGCTCGCTGTGATCCAACCTTTTGAGAGTTGGGCAGGTTCATATGGGTCCTTATTGGCAGTCACTCATATGTTTATATATACACATATACAAATATACACATACATTTACACAAACAAATGAATGACACAACACAAAAGTAGGTCTATCAATTTCGATACATGTATAACTGCATGTACGAATGTGAGGCTTGACTCCTGGAGACAATGATCTGCGTGCGTCCCTTTTGGGCGCAACATCATTCGAGGGCCCGTGCTGCCGTGTTTGGCACAAGCTCACAGCAAATTTGCATCAAAGGCCGCAGGAGCCTCGGCAGGGAACCAGCTCTCGCATGGTGAAGGCCCCTGGTTTCACTTACAGAATCATTTCTGGTACAGCAAATGGCCTCACTCTCTGAGGACAACAGCTTATTGCGCATGAAGCCAATGTTTCTTTTAACGCAATGCTTGATTGACGGCGATGGGAAGATCATATCGTGTACGTAGGCAGGAGATCCTTATATCATATAGCATAACTCGTTTAAGGTTGGGGGCTTATGAATACAGACTGACATATATATATATAGAGAGAGAGATACATATGAATGCCTGTATGCGTATATAAATAGGTGTATATATATATATATATATATGCATGTGTGTATACCCAAAGGAATACATACATATATTCGTATGTACATGTGCGCGTTGAAAACACCAGAATGGAACTTCAACGACTGCGCCGGCGCCCGCGACGCCCCCCCCCCCCCGGCCTGGGATTTGCGGAGCCACTGCCAGCAACCGCAGTCCATGGGCTTGGGTTTTGTGCGCCAATTTTTTGGGGCGGGAGGCCACTGACGCGAGTCAGTACGTTCTTCATTCAAATCGATTTGCTCAAAAAAAGACACCTTCTCCACGTCGAGCTTTCTTAAGAGAGGGGTGAGGGCTGATCCGAATATGCTTGGAACTTCCAGTGAAAACGGACGATCCTTGGACGTCTGCTGGACGGATCTCTTCTATCCGGATGGACTTTTCGGCCGAAATTCAAAAGATCAGCACCAAACAATGGTCTTCTTTTTCAAAGCCCCAAGCGTCATTCCTCGGATAGATGGTCTGTCCTTGAAGCTAGCTTTTCATGGGTTGCACCCCCCCTTCCCAAGGCATCCCCTGATTTGAAGCCTTGCGCTGCCATTTCAGCAATAGGCCGGAGTTATCTTGTTCTGTTAAGAAGGGGAAATGAAATAACACGCAGCAAGGCAAACGATGCAACAGGGTAAGTAGGTCGGAGTCGGAGCCAAAATGATGGGTACCCGGTCTGGTGAGCTTGGAATGTCACTGCTGCAAAGACGCCAGAGAAGCTCCGAACTTTGGGCTGGCCGCCAAAGACGTTGTTTCCGAATCAGTCAGCCTCAAAAGACGATCAGCAAATGTACCAAGCACCACATGCCAAACCTAACACCCCTGAAGAATGGTACTCCCACACAGCACATCCAGAAATTCCGGGAGTGAGACTGAGCATCGGCTCTTGCCCTTCTTCAATTCACTGTTGTTTTCCTTCCGCTGATCGGCTTTCCCAGCCGACTCTCCCATAGCCAAGGTCACAAGATGCGACGACCTAAAGGACATGGTCAGGTTTTGTTGGGGTCTCCTGGCTTTTGTGGTAGAAATTCAAGCTCGCCCCACAATGTCCCGAAGTTGGCTATGACTATACACCACTGGATGCTTGGAACAAGTATGAGGCCTGAGTTTCAAGTCCCCCGTATTCACAAGCCTTGTGCATGCCATTCCCCAGACTCCTGGCATGACAAGCTTAGGCAGCAGGGCATGTGCCTGTTTGGAGGATACCTGAAGATTCCTTACATGTCCAACCTCAAAACCTCACCCAACTCGTGATGGTTTAATTATTTACCTTTACCGCCCTACTTCCAAATCCCACAGAAAGGCACCCAAATAAAAAAGCTGAGTTCCCGCTTTTCGCTTTTCCAACGCGACTCGCGTGGCTTGCCAAAGATTGGCAACGGCTATTATTCACAGAGGCCCATGGAAAACTGGGCTTTGCTCTTGGTCAAACGGCTTGCTGCTTGGCCACATGGCCCTGCAAAAGCGATTATGTTTGTTTAATATATATATATATATAATGTTTAATGGTTTGCCGCTTGTGAGGGAACATAAAGTCCAAAAGGGCAAATAACTTGAGTCAAATCTGGCAATCGGCTGAGGCGCTGAGAGCTACGACGGGCGGGGATGTGGCGCCAATGGGTCTCCAAGTGGCCCGCTTAAGTTTGCCCAACACAGTGTACTGACCTTACTTTCTACAATCACGGCTAACTATATAAGCTTACATTGGCCTTCCCACAACCCCTATGTTGCGGGCGCTACTCATATTTGCGCCATATTCAGGTTTGCTGTGTGGGTCATTGTCATGGCAAACTCTTATTTGATGGGCAGTTCAAACATGTCAAATGCCACCAAACCACCGTTCCGGGATACCTGCTAGGCACGTGCAGGGAACCTATCCGTACTGTGGAGTCCTTGGACCCAACTCTCTCCACATTTGTTGAGCCCGGGACAGAGTTATGTTTTGGCGCTTTTAAATGAAGTCGCTAAAGTCAACAAGTTGTGACTCTCCCTGCAAATCAACGCATTGATGTTCAAGGGAAATAAGGAAAGTGAACCACTCAAGTCTGTGTCAAACGGTAGGAAGAAGTCAACCGTAAGACGCTCGCAGCCCAGTTCGCCCGTCCGTTCAAATTCCTGTGCACTGCCGGGCGTCTCGCCGGGAGGCATCCAAGAACAGTGTCAAAACGGGAAGGCCGCAGCGCGGCGATTGCTGGGCTATGCGATTTAGGGCTCACCACATGGGTGTGGCTCAAAATTGAACATCTGGGGTTGCTGTACGCAGGTGTTCGTCCTTGTTTCCAACCAAGGTGCCCTTTTGGGTACCTTTTTTTGAGCCACAGCCACATTTCCCAAGCCGCAGATCCACTATTGAATGAGTCACTGCAACCTTGGATACTTCAGGGCCATTGCATTTCCCAAGAAGCAGGCGCCTGTTAAGTTTGAAATGGCATACAATGATGATCCTGGGTTCTTTCTAGGAGCACCGATTCCAACTTCGGCCGGAGGAGGTACCAAAACGATGGAGTGGCAAGGGTTGCATGGGACACTCAAAATCAGAGCAGCATCGAATGGAGTACTTTTATTTGCCTTTCGGTGTTTGTAATGCCTTACCACTCCCGGCCAGCCCCAAAACCAACAGGGGGATAATATGAATCATGCACATTCAGCAAATGGTGGGGGAGGGGGTAAATTGAGCAAAAGACAATCATTTCCGAACTGGAATTCTGGCAGTCCAAATCAGAGAACTTCATCATGGGTGAACTCGCTTTACTTCTAGGTGAGCCCATTTTACTGTGCAAAACGCGCAGCCCTACGTCACAAATTCTTCGACAGGGCTTTGCCCCGAACCAAGCTCACTTGCCCAAAGAACTGCAAAACAAGTGAAATCAACCTTTGGAACCTGGGCTAATGGTCCAAATTCGGACCAAAACGGGTCAAAAGGTCGACTCACTTTGGAGAAGTGGGCGCAGCAACTGACAGCCAGCTGAGGTGCATTCTCCGATGAATTGTCCAATCTCCCCTTTGTGCTGACACGCGCTTTCCGTGATACAAACACTATTTGGTCAATTCAAACGGAAAGTAGTTCAACAATCTTCCACCACAGAACGCGCAAACAGCGCCACCCGTCCATATCCAGACCCCGTATGTGACAGCGAAAGGCATTCAAGGAGGGTCTCCCAAAGCCACTGCTTGATTCAAATAAGGCCCGGTCACACCGCAGCTACGTATGTATGTACGTACGTACGTATGTATGCATGGTTTTATGTATGTATGCATGTATGTAGGTATGTATCTACGCATGTATGCATGTATGCATGTATGTGTGTATGTGTGTATGTCTCTACACTTTTCACACGCATACCATTTTGCAGCCTCATTCACCCATCAGAAAACTGCACTTGCCAAACTGAGGCACCCTGAAAACTTATCTGGATTAAAGTCAGCTTGAAGGACAATCAAAAGGCAAACAGGCAAACAGGTGACATAAGCTTGAGCTTGGTTGCTGTCGACCCCTCTGCAAAAAGCTTAACTTTTTGTGGGTTCAATGGAAAATTCGTGATCTCCGAAACAGTTAAAGCCCAAAGATCCACCCAATAGCAAACAAGTGGGGAGATTGAAACAAGCCACTGACGCGGCTTGCTTGGCCTGTGCGCGCGCTCGTCTGAGGCTTTGAGTATCTTTGAGCCTCACGAAGCAGCACCTGAAGTGTCACTCAGAGGCCCGGTCCCAGATGCTTCTTTCACAGTGTCCGAAGCTCGGGACGTGTGTTTTTCTGCTAGGAGTGGCTTTGTGTTAGGAGCGGCTCCCTACAAGGCTGGATGTGGGCACCGCGACTGTCACCAAGAGGGCGGGTGGAGGGCAACATCCCTAGCATCACTGTGCGGCAAGACAGGCATGAGCCCCATGCTGCGTTGCAGGGCTAGCTCCTGAAGCAGGAATAGGGTGGACATTAGGCGGTGTTGTAGCTTTGTCAAGGATGGTGTTTGGTTCGTTTTGGGCTAGCTGGGACTTGACACCGCTTGGCAAAAGTGCTTGTTTGGCTTAGTTTAGTTTGGCTTAACCAAGCAGTCTTGGAGTCCTTGCGAAGCTGCGAGCCACTCCTAGCAAACAACAAAAAACATGGCCTCCGTGTCCGAATTCAAACAACAGTCTTTCTCTCGTCTTTTTGTCTCGTCTTTGCGCAGAGCTGACTTCAGTCAGTGTCCGCAACACTGAAGTTCCTTCTAAAACTCCATTTCATGATTGGTTAGACATTTTGTGCTCCACCCTGACAATGGCGCCGAACATCTGCAAGCAAAAGCTCGCTGTGAACATCCTTGCGCCAGGCCCGAACTTGGATATTACCTCAGAAGAGAGTGGTACTAATCAGCCCTTTTGCCCCAAACCAAAGCATAACCTTCAGATGCTGTTCCATACTTGATAGTCCTAACGAGTACAACTAGAATCAAACATCTCTAATGATGAAGCCGTCCGCCAACGAAGGTATATAAAGTATGCCAACTCAAGCAAATCCCACCTATGCCACATGTGCAGCTTTGCTTGCCACGTTTTGTGTGCTGCTTCAGGCGTGCCATGCCCTGAAACATGTGCCGAGGGCGCTTTCCCTGCAGCTCGCGCGAGATGTCATGCGGCGTTCAGCACGGAGACCAGCTGAAATCCCGTGGCGGCTGGCAGGTAAAGCATCAGGCCTGGGGCGTGAGAAAGGGCGGGGGGCTAGAAATGTAATGGCTAAACAGGTGCATGCAGGGTTCTACTTTTTGACTACCTCAGGGTAGACTTAAACCCACGGGTGGTTCAAAAAGTGGAACCCTGAGTGCATGCATTCTGGTTAAAAATACCCCCAGCCGTTCTTATCATTTGGGCGCCTTAGAGTGGACCCCTTGCTTCGCATAATGGGCACCCATGATTAACAACCCCCCCTGCTTGATTTTGATGAGGGAAATGCCCCAATAATTCATCAGGTTAAATAATCCGGAGGCATAACTGCCATGGTCTCGCGTCCTTGGCACCGAATTTTGGGTGGTTCCCTCGTTGACAACCCCAGCTTACCTGCAACAGGGCTCCCCACATTTCCCGCTTGAAGGCCCAAAGGTGGTGATTGAACGGGCTCCTTCGTGTTGAGCCCAGTGGCTGTCAGGATCCGAGTGCTGGAAGTTAAATCGGAAGTCGTCCACGAAGCCAATCTCATCGATGCCGTGGTGTACCGTCGCATGTGACCTCCACAGCTTCAGAGCTACCCGCCAGCTGAAGGGGTGGGTGGGTGGGTGCTGCGTTTGCGGGGTGCATGGGCCATGGCGCGACCCCCTACTCTGCAAGGGATGGCCCGCATGCCAGCCAATGGCCTAGTGGCTCAAAGCACAGGACTCAAACAGATCTCTTTTGGACAACTAATTATAGCCACCAGACAAGGGCAAACAAGTGCTTGGCACCTGCCGCGGATTCTCACAGGCTCCATGCCTCTCCACTTCGCAACCCCTCGGCCGCCTGGCGGACTGGTAGTACGTGGGCCGAGTCGGCAGCTCTGCGCCGTGGCGGTGGAAGAAGAGCTCGGCCCGGGCCACGCACTCGTCGTCCTCCGGCCACGTGCCCGAGATCTCCTGGAATCCAACGGGCGGCCACGAGGGGGGGCGGTGTCCCCACAAAGATCAGCAAGTACTTGGCTGTGGCGCGCTTGGCCCCATCTGTATAACCTCCATGAGGTGGCCAAGAAATGAGCGGGTTGAACCAAGCGTGAGGGGATGTGAGGCAGAATCCTCCTCACACTTGATTGCAACAATAAACACCCGCTCACTTTTAGGCCGTTATACGTCCGCTAGGATGGGAGAAACCCAGTTCAGTTGAATATCAGCCCTGAATTCGGGATTCTCCCCTTTTTGAGCATCCTTCGCGCGGAGAAGCAGCCCCATCCCAATTCGCCGGAGCAGTAGATCATCGGATCCCAACCCACCCACAGCCCACCACCCTCTGAGTGGCTGGGTTCCCTCCAAAGGCGAGAGAGGAAAGGCCGTACACAGTCCTAAAGCGTGCAACCCCCTGAGATGCTGAAAAGAAGGCTTGGAGTTCCAATCCTATCAAACGATCCGCCTCATCCTCAACCTACCGCGCACGATTCACCACTTGTGGTCCCCACGATTCTTCCAAAGAAATAGCCATTGGAAAAGGACTACGGGCCAAGTCCTTTCGGAAGCCATGAGTCTTTGACCATCCAAAAATCAGAGCGATCGCTAAGAGGAATTCAAGTCCCGGTCTGACAAGCGGGGGCCGTGTTTGGGAAAATGGACATCCCCTGTCCATTTGCTCTTCCATGAGGAGCAGCGAGTTCAATTTGGCTAATGCAGGCTCACAAGCCACCAACAACGATTGGTCACCGCCTGCCCTGTTTGTCTGCGCCAGTGGACATCCCTTTCCATTTTGTACGCCCGAGCTTCGCTAAACAATTGCCAACCAGCTGCAAAGATAAGACACCCTCTTGAACAGCATACCCCCCCCCCCCGCCCCGCGGCCAGAAAATAATGCAACACGCGCTTTCCAGAAGAATTCCCCTCCGAAGGCCTCTTTTACTTGTTTCAGGGCCACACTTCAGTTTGCCAGTAGCACATTGCATCGACAAATGGGGCTACAAGCATCGGACGACGCGAACTCAACAGCCACCCAACCCCGCCTTGCCCCAAGCAGTGAAGGTGATGCGGCTTGCCTCAAAATAGGCAACTGCTCCGGGTCTAAAATTCTAGCATTGCCCTTTTTTGACAAAAAACAGTGCATCATTCTGTGTGGGGACCCTATTTTCCAACTCCAAGCCTGCCTGTTTCTGACCTCCATTTTACTGTTGAGTACGCGCCGAAAAGAAGGTTGCGGGTCGACCAAAACAGGACCTCGTCCTAACGGTTGATTTCGTTTAGTTTGGAAGAAGGAAGGTCTCTCTCTCTTTCTCTCTCTCTCTCTCTTTCTGTTGGTGTGTCAATTCCCCATTGCCATTCCCCCAGACTTCCAGTGGATTGGAAGACAAAGGGCACCCTTTTCGGGAAAGTTCAATTGGACCTACAGGTTGCCCCCACCCCCCCTCCCGTCCCCCCTTTCGGCAGAAGCGGCGGGCACACCCTGGAAGGCCAAGTCCTTCAAGACGGCCTTGGCCCGCGCCTGGCTCACGTTCTTCGCCACGAACCGCCCCGGAGCACGGACTCCTCGCTGGCGGCTTCGTTGGCGGCAAACGAGGAGGCCGAGGGAGGCCACTTGTAGAGCCCGGAGGGAAAAACGAGGGAATGAACAAATGGACTCCAATGAAAATCATTTAAACAAAAGACCACCTCGATCTTTGCGGCGCACCTTGCAAGGGGCAAGGGTGTTGATGATCAGGGAGCAGTCTGCCCTCCCTCCCTGATTCAGCAAGTAATTCCTCTGATTAGTATGGTCCTCCGGTTTCATCCCAAGTTTACATGATGTTCTTGTTTGAGTATGTCCATTGCTTTGTTCAGCCGGGCCTGCCTTTCGAACCTTCGTTCGCGAGTGAGTAAGAAAACACGCCATGAGCAACCACACGGCACATGTTCTGCAGCTGAAATTGAAGCCAGGCCTCCAAAAACAGGAGGCAAGTGCGACACCGGAGGCCTGGGCACCGAAATTCGAACTCTTGGGACTCAGCTTCCCTTTCACTGGTGCTTTGGATTGGTGGTTTGGTGGTGAAGGATGGGTGTTTTACTCAATCTGAACAAGAAGCAAGGGTTCAATCCCCCAAACCACCAATTCAAACCAACGATTCAGGGTAACCTGAGAGACCCCTGGCGCCACAAGAAAAAAAACATCAACCAGGTCCTGCGTGGGCGTCGATGTGGATCTTCGCGTGAAACTTCTGAGACAGGCGCGCCGCTTGCCGCAGGAAAGGCAAAGATTCCCTGCAGGGTGTGGTGCCCCCGCCATAGCCTCGGTGAGGTCTGCATGTTTGTTCCTCCCGTTGGCCAAGGTGCAAACCCAGGACTTACCCTTCCACCAATTAGCATAGAACCTGACCCTTCAAAAGCAAAGTGGTCCAAACCAGGACCCCCCGAACGTCACTTTCCGGCTGTTCATTGGTGCGAGGGTACATGTGATTATGAGTTCGTCATTTCAGTTCAGGGCGATGTAAGGTGGTCCCAAAGGTTGCCCAAGTTTCCTTTGGTGCCGAAAACGGGTTGGGAACAAATATTAACCCAGTCGGCCTTGGAACAGCGCCAAGAAAGGGGACCCTCCAAAAGAAACCAGAAAATACAAGGGGGACTATGGCTCCTCTTGAAACACCTGACCCGCTGGCGTAGACGTCTAGGTCCAAACTGAAAGGAGGGAATCTGAACTTCTAAACTCTCTAAAAAAAAAAGCGCCAAAGGTTCCACAACAAGTTGCCCCTGGGTAACTATGCCGCAACAACCTGCAACAAGGAATCTCTAGTAGGAAGGCATTGCCTTCGCGGCCCCTCGCGCGATCTATATACATACGCAAAATATATTATCGTATGCATGCATGCATGCATACATATCATATAAATATGCGTCCAGACAAACATTATGTGCATAAGAGAGGTGTAGCATCACATGGAACACATGTATTTTGTGGATGTGTATGTATGTCTGTATGTATGCATGCATGCATGTATGCATGCATGTACGTATGCATGCATGTATGTGTGCACGTGTGCACGTGTGTATGTATACGTATGTATGTATGTATGTATGTATGTATGTATGTATGTATGTATGTATGTATGTATGTATGTATATATGTATGTATGTATGTATGTATGCATGCATGCATGCATGCATGCATGCATGCATGTATGTGTGTGTATATGTATGTATGTATGCATGTATGTATGCATGCGTGTATGCGTGAATGTGTGTATGTGTGCACGTGCTTACGTAATATACTGAATATACTGTAATATAATGTAAATGTACCATACTGTAAGGTAATACAATGTAATGTAGTGTTTTGTTCTGTTATGTATGTAACGCATGTAATGTATGTAGTGTATGTAATGTATTCTTATATGATGTAATAATACAACAATAGTGGACTATGATATAATGGATATAATGTAGCGTAATGTAATCTATTTATGTACAGTGTGTAATGTTCTCTTGTGTGATGTTAATGTATGTTGCGTATGTTGTATGTTGTGTATGTAATGTATGTAATGTATGTAATGTATGTTGTGTATGAAATGTGTGTAATGTATGTAACGTATGTGATGCATGGGATGTATGCGATGTATGTACTGCATTTAAAATACGTAATGTATGGGATGTATGCAATGCATGTAATGTAAATAGTATGTGTAACGTATGTAATGTATGCAATCTATGCACTGTATGCACTGCATGCACTGTACGCAATGCATGCATGTACGTATGTATGTATGCATGCCAAACAAACACGTGTACTGCCAATTGATGACCTATTCGGCCCCGCCAATGCAGCAACACCAGCAGGGTGGAGCGAACCCCTTGTTTAAACATGCTTAAGCCACGTATTCATTGAACCTGGTTTGAACACTCTCCTTTCATTGCATTTTGTTTGCCCCCTGAAAACCCCCCGCCCGTTTCGTAAATTTTCGACACCCGGGCGGCCGAAGTAGATGTGGTTGCCTTTTCGGCACAGCTCCTGGACGGCCTGTGCGTAGGCCAGTTGCTGCCAGTCGAAGCTTCCGGCGAGCTCCTGGAAGACGCCCTGCTGCGTCCTGACCAAATCCAGGGTTTTGGCTGAAACCGGGACCCGGGAAACGCTGCATACTATGTGTCTTGACAAGTTTTAGGAAAAGATTGGAGGAACCCCTGGAATCAATGATTGGGGAGGGTGTCAAGGGCATTGGCCAATCAAAAGTTTCAGCATCTCACTTGCAGATTGTTTGGAGGAACCGCCTCTTAAGCCGATTCAAGGCAGCTTCCGCTTCCCCGAAACCAAAAGAAATGGTTTACACACCCTGTAAGTGTCTAAATGTGGCGGTTTAGCCCCCCCTAAGGAGGAGGGATTTTCCAAATTTTCGTATATACCCTTTAGTACCTATAGAGCAGTTGATACCCACACGGGTCTGTCTTTTTCGATGGTACCGCTTTTTGGTTTCTTTTAACGTGACAACAACAAAAACACTCGTATTTCGGGGTAGTCCGGGGGTCGTAAGCCATGTTCAAATTAAAGGTTTCACCATGAGACTTGTCACTACGTAGGTCTTTTGAGGATCTTTGTGGGGGTATCCTTAGGGCGGAGGGTTGGGTGGCTGTGAGAAGAGACGAGATTTGATCAGGGTCAAACCTTTTGCCGCCAAGTAGTTGCATCTGTTTACCACAATTTTAGTATGAGAGATGTTGCAAATGTGGACCCAGCAAACTCACTTCTTGACCATACCCTTCCGGGTAAGCCCCAAATCAGGAGTGAGCACGAGTAAATCAGGCTTTGAGGTCCGGCATCTTTGAGCCAGTGGTGTTTAGAGGCGCCTAAACTCCAAATAATTATTCTCAGGCACCAAGTTACGATCATCGGCAAGGGCTATGGCTATGGCCGGGTGTATCGGTGATTTCCCCCTTTGCCAAGACGGGGGTCGCCGGGTCTGCGGTGCCATGGGCATCCCTCGCCCAAAAGTCGGGGGGGCCCAGACCCCCAAGGCCCCCGAAGCCTGCGGCTGCAGAAGCCCAGCCGCACCATGAGCTTGGGATCGCAGGCTGTGCTCAAGCACTCCTTACTTGGAACCCGAGCGTCGCAGGTCACCAACTTCCATGCGGGCTCTTCCCTATCTGACAGTGTTTAAGAGAAAGAAAGAGAAAACGGCGCAGGGAATACAAGCATGTGCCGTTTAGCTGCTAGAGTCCAAGGATGGTTCATCATGGTGCAGCTTGAATCGTGAAGTCTCTAGTTTGTTGCTTGTTGGGGGCATTTCATCAAATGGAAGAGAACCTGGGACTGGTTCCGGGCTAGGAACAGGGTCGGCGAGGAGTCGGCCAACAACGAAGCATGGACGCCCACTTGTTTTTTCTGCCGACTCCGCTCCCTCCACCCCACCACCCCTCCCCGAGATCACTGGCCCAGTGTGTGTAGGCCAGGATTTGGACCAAGTGTTGAAATTGTGGCCTTTAGTTCTTGCTCCCTGCACGAGATTCAGTTGCTTTGATTAGATTCAATTGGTCACTCGTAAATTTATGCGTCTTTGTAGCTCATACAGTGATTAGCTAGCGTGTGCTGCCTGATCAACTGCGTTAATAGCGCCATAGTGGTAAGCCTCGTGTGCCGGATTGGAAGTGGTTTGTGAAAGCAGTAGCTACAATGACACTAGCACCAACATTGGTTGCTGCTGTGCCAATATCTTTCATGAACGAAAACCTGTGGCAAGAGCTGGTTTGGCTGCCCTGGGGCTACAATTCAAGCAACCTAACAACATATCTTATGCATTTGGCTTGCGGGCGCATCTGCGTGAGATAGTGCGCATGGAGTAGCATTTGTGCGAAACTACTGCCATACAATGGGCAGTGACACATGTGACGAGCTTAAGCAGCACGATGTGCAATGCATGCATGTCACTATGCCATTGCTTCTTGTTCTAAGCAACAGCTTGTTTCTTACAAGCTAGGGACTGTGTATTGCATGAAGTGTCCGGATCATCGCCATGATGCGCAATGAGCTTTTCACACAAATGCAGTGTTCTTAGTGCTGGCTTAGGCTTTGTTAACTGCTGTAACCAGGGTATCTGTAAGATTGTTACGCGTGTTATCAATGGCATGCATGACTTGCTGGTTGAAGCCCAGGGTCTGTATTGATTGTATTGCCAGAGCATCTTCTACACTAAGCTATTGGACATATTGCTCAAATATGAATATGCAACTTTTCTGGCGTATTAGACGCGGAGCCTCTGCATCCTAGCCAGGAGCCATCAACACATTCTAATGAAGCAGAATGTAGCTTGATGCATGCATAATCCTGGGCAAATACTTGGTTGCAACTCGAGCTTCTTCAGAATAACAATGTCTACAAACAGTGCTTTGCTGGACTCCTGTGCCACGCATCGCATCTGTCAGGAACTGAGATTATTCATTGTTTTAACAGGAACTGAGATTATTCATTGTTTTAACAATAATAATAATAATAATAATAATAATAATAATAATAATAATAATAATAATAATAATATATATATATATATATAACATATATATATATATATATATCTAAGGTTCAAAACACAGTAAAACCAGGGCCCGGGCGTCCCGCTCTCAAAACTGGCGAACTGGGTGTTTCTCAAAATGGAGTCAGAAAGGAAACCCAACACCATGGCACGAAGTGGTTGGTGCGGAAAGTGAGGGAAACATTGCAAAAAGGGGTGCAAAACTACGGCAAGCACCGGCGAGCAGAGGTGTCCTTTTTAGGAAAAATAGATGGCCCTGGTAGTTGATTGAACCATCAGGTAGACCAGGGCCCTCCATTTTTCGACCAGATCAACCCAAAAAGGACACCTATGCCGGTGAGTCTTTTGGTTTTTCTGCCAATGGCTCCAGGCCCGCCGGGGACAGCAAGAAGTCCAGCGCCGCATTGCAGGAGGCGCCTGACGCCCGCCCCGTTTTCAGGTGATCCTGTGACAGCCATGGGCTTCTCAGCCCAAAAAACGACATGGCCATGGGTCAACTAACATTGGTCAACTAACATGGTCCAAATCGTGCCCCCAGTGAACCTCCCAATCCCCACTAAAATAGGTTCTAAAATGGGTGGTGAATTCACCTACCCCAAAATTGTACCATTGGCTTTGACCCAAAGCCACATCTCTGAAGTGTCCTTGATTTGTTTCTCCGGTGTGACCCGTCGCAAGCCTTCCGGCTGCTTTGCGGCCATCTGCTTGGGCACCGAAACGCGCTCCCAAACACTTGGGATCCTGACTTCTTCCCGCTTCCCGATTCAACAATTCCCGTTGGCTAAGCCTGAGTTCCCTCTTGGTGTGATGGTTGCAAGGGGATGCCCAAAGAGGTTGCTCACAAAATTGGATGGGTGTCCAGGCAAATTGCAACACTGCTAGGATTCAGCGCCAACTTGCCCACTACAAAAGGACATTTGGATGTCAGGGGTGGCCCTCACGACATAGATCCCTAGCTTAAGAAACAGCAGTTTGTAATGACCACCTGGCAAAGAAAAGGCAAAAAGCTCTCCGCGAATTTAGGGACCCATCTTGATCAAGCTTTTTTGCGCAACACCCTCCTTTGTTTTATATAGAGGGGCAGAGAGAGCGAGAGAGAGAGAGAGAGCGAGAGCGAGCGAGAGAGAGAGGGAGCGAAAAACGTTAAAATCGGTGGTTACTTTGCTTACAAGTGCAAGTGCTGTAGTGTTCAAACAAACAGTCAACCAATGTAGTCTGCAGCTGCCAACCTTTTGACTC
Organism: Effrenium voratum; assembly: GCA_963377175.1. Taxonomy (NCBI): domain Eukaryota; class Dinophyceae; order Suessiales; family Symbiodiniaceae; genus Effrenium; species Effrenium voratum. The sequence goes on along the minus strand of CAUJNA010003404.1, from coordinate 230,548 downwards.
ATGCGGAGTAGTAAGCTCAAGGCCTGCGGTAGTGAACATACATGCAACAAGAGTGCAAAGTGAAGCATGTAGTTTGACACGGCCCCTCAGTTAAAAGGTCTTTGTAGTACCTTTTCAACTGAAGTGCAAAACATGGATTGATAGTAGTGATGAAAACCATTGTTGTTCATCAATTCTACTGTATTGGCAAAAGTAGTGACCTGCGCTCAGTAGTTCACGCTGTTCAGGTTCCAGCTCGATGTAGGGTGCTGGACGGAAGTAGTGAAGGCAGGCACTCGTTGTAGTAGAGCAGGAGCTCAAAAATGTAGTCCCATTTCTGGGTGCGGTAGGCTTGGACCATCTGTAGTCGACTGTCCAAGGTCGCGTAGTAGTTGGTGGTGAAAAAGGTTGTCATGTAGTTTGGAGCTCCCCGTAGTCGCTCATCATCAATCTCGGGACACGACATGTGTTGGTCGTAGTCCCGTAGAAAGCGGTGTAGTAGTGCTTTGTGGTGTTGTGTGAGGTTGGTCATTGTGAGTAGTGTGAAGCCGTAGTGTTGGATGCTTTTGCAGAGGATTGTAGTGATTGCTTTGTGCTGGAACTCGTGTAGTTGGTCTCGGTTGTAAAGGTAATGGAGTAGTTCAGGTAGAAGTAGTGGCATGTGGTAATTCCAAACGTAGTTGTTCCTGAGGCTGTAGTTGTCAGTGAAGGTGGTCATGTTGTAGTTCACCTTGAAGATGGTCTGTGGCAGTGTTGTAGTCGGGAGGTAGTAGTTGTGTTGTACCGACATCATGTAGGAGATGTAGTCCCTTGTGAAGTGTAGAAATTGTCCTGAAGAGAGGTACCTCAGGAGTAGTGGTTGTTCAATCTGGAGTTGGATGATGACGTAGTTGGTGTTGTCGCCAGTTGTAGTGTGGAGTGAAGTCGTGTGGTAGTAGTGGACGTTGGCTGCTTCGGGTAGTGAAATGCTGAGCAGTGTAGAATTGTAGTGTGGCATCCGCAGATCTCCAGGGATGCAGTGAATGGGTCGTGTGTAGTCCAGTTGTGCCAGTGGAGTAGTTTGTTGTTGTGAGAGTAGTTGATACTCTTCAAGTGTAAATGCAGTGAACATTGAGTGTAGGGAATGTTGTCGGGCAGTGGTGGTGCAGTGGTTGTCTGGTGCTCAGTGATGTGTAGTTGGTCCATCACTGTGGTCGGGTTGTAGTAGACGGTGTTGCCGGGTGTAGAATGGTTGAAGTGGTAGTTGGAGTCGTTGTAGGTTTGAGGTGGTGGAGTTCCATGGTCACTGGAGTCTGTAGTGACCGCCACCTCAGGTGTAGTCGCCCTGTCGGGCGTAGTGGCGTCTCCCATCGTAGCATCTGCAGTAGATGGAGCGGCCATGGCTGCAGCGGAATGCAAAATGTAGTGAAACGGGGCAAAACAAATGAGCCTAAGTAGTTGCTACCAGGCAGTCGGCGAATGCAGACATGTAAAACAAACAACTGTAGTGTTGACTCAAGCCGCCAAAAGTGCAAGTGAAAGTACATGTAGTTACTGTTACTTACGTACCAAAAGTGTCGTGTTACATGTAGCTACTTACATACATGAAATGTCCAAAGTCGTTGTTGTTGTTGTGAAACTGCTGTGCTGGTCGTTCGTAGTGCTAGATGCGTATTCCAATGCTCTGGATGAGCCTGTGTAGTGTTTCTTTGCTGATGTATTTGGTAAACAAATCTGCGCTGTTGTGGAGTGTGTTGGTCTTAAGGATTCTGATGATGTCGTGCTTGATGAGGTCTTGTGTGTAGAGGAATTTGAGGTCGATGTGTTTTGCTCGTTTGCTAGTGCCTTGTCGTGTAGCAATGCTCTTGCCTGCTGTGGAGTCTGTGTGGATGCGTAGGTTTAGCTTGCTGCAAATGTTGGTTTCAAGTAGGAAGTTTCTGATGTGTAGTCCCTCATTAACTCCCGTGCAAATGGCGTAGAGTTCAGACTTTGCTGAGCTG
>CAUJNA010003404.1:215000-228490 GCA_963377175.1 Effrenium voratum | reverse complement strand
AAAAAAAAAAAAAAAAAAAAAAAAAAAAAAAAAAAAAAAAAAAACAAAAAAAAAAAAAAAAAAAAAAAAAAAAAAAAAAAAAAAAAAAAAAAAAAAAAAAAAAAAGAAAAAAAAAAAAAAAAAAAAAAAAACAAAAAAAAAAAAAAAAAAAAAAAAAAAAAAAAAAAAAAAAAAAAAAAAAAAAAAAAAAAAAAAAAAGAAAAAAAAAGACCATGTCCTTTTTCAAGCTGACGTTCTTTGCTTCCAGGTCAAGTATCTGCTGCTTCAGATGCTCCATCTCAGCACTGCAGTGGCAGAACATGGCCACCTGGTCTTCCTCAATTGAGGCAGGCAGCATGGCCGGCTGCAACGCTTCACCATCGGCCTGGCCAGCAATGATCAGACCGCAGGGCGGCTGCAATCCCACATGTTCGGCTGCGTCGCCAATGACCGGACCATCGATTGCAATGACCGCTCTCATTGGTGCTGCTTCAGGCTTGTCACTGACTGGCAGTGGATGCTTAGACTTCCCGACTTTGCCGGCTTGCCTGTACAACTTTGCTAACACCTGCTTCCGTTCATGGGGCTTGTGCTTGACCGCTTGGACCTCTGGCAGGTTCTCATACTTGCTCTGGCGGCTGACCTGACCCAGCTTCTCCTTTCTGTTCCGCTCATAGACCTTGCTGAGCTGTTTCCTTCTGGCTGGCCCTGTCGGACCGTCAGGACCATCCAATCCCAAGGCAGCAGCGTATTTGGAACGCAAACGGGGCATGGCAATCTCTTTCCCCAAGTTGACTAACCTGGAAAAGCCGACAACAGTGGGTGAGTGTCTTTCCTTGTTTGGCTTTATGGTTCTGTGTAGTGTCCGATGTTGTTATGAATCCATGGGTGCTTGAAATGGGGCGTGCTGGGCCAAAAGGATGCGCCGGCCGTGCGCAGAACCCTCACAAGAACACTTTGACTTCCCTTGCCGTAGGGCAAGCCCTGCAGGGTCTTTCCCAAACAGTCGCGTGCCAACTTCCCTTGCTGATTAATTAAAGGACACATTAAAGGACACTTGTTTCTGAACTGCGTGGTGGCTCTCTGCTCACGTAGCCTTGTCTTGGCCATGCCTGCTTGTCCTGCTACTTGGGTTTCATCTTGCCTTACATGAACGCTGATGAGCAGGGTTCTCTTCGTTGCATATGTAGAGACTGCAAATGTGACTACAGTACATAGTCCATGACCAGTGCGACAAAATCGACCATGGCAATGACCGACTTCATCAAGGCCGACATTATTGAGACCAACTCGAAGAACAGACCTCTAAGCCTTTGTGCTACAAACGCAAGACCACCCGCACCTCTAGCCAAGAATGCGCGGCGTCAGACCAAGCACTGCGAAAACGCAATGGGACTAGCCTGATATGATGACAATCACTCGAACCTGCCCAAGCTTCAGCAAGCAGTCGGCTACACTCTGTAATAAGCACTGTGCACGATGGAAGCAACAGCTTTTGCCAAGTATTTGCCAAGGGAAGAGTAGGAAGTGTCCTCAAACAAAGTGCAAGAGGTTTCCCAAAAGTTGACCTAGGCTGATCCTCTCAACAGGCAACATCTGTCCGTTCTATTAAACACAAACCAAGCTTAGATAGCACGAACCCTGCCCCGAACCCTCGGGGGACACAGCACGAACCCGAGCCAGGGTTAGCACGAACCCTGCCGCGAACCTTCTGCGAACCAAGTTTGCTGTGCTACGTTAAAGGAAGCAGCCACCACGAACCCTTCACGAAGGGGTTAGCACGAACCTCGGTTCGAACCCGAAAGCCGGAATGCACGAACGTTTGGGGGCCTGGGATTTCGGCACGCAACCCCCACGAACCACCACGAACCACGAACCCCCACGAACCCCCACGAACCCCCACGAACCCCCACGAACCCCCACGAACCCTCACGAACCCAGCTGTGTTTCTGCCGACAATTGCTTTTGTGCTTCCCAGATGCTGTGGGTCAGGCCACAGACCGTGCAGGTCAGGACCCGGGACCTAATTAGTGATGGAGTTCTTCGACGTGTCATTGAGACCGCATTTTTGCAGAACTCAACGTGGCCAACAAAACTAGACCAATTGCTGGCAAACACATTGCATTGCCCAGAGTGCCTGACTTGTAAACCGCCAGACATTTGTCGAGCTGGACCCCGGCTGAGTCTGCAGTCTCTTGGCAGACAGGGTGGCCAAACATAAGCGCAAGCTCCCATGGCACAATGAACCGGCGCTTGGCTGGCAACCAGAACTTGGAGTTGCGGCGCATGGTGGGCAGAGATCCGTTCTTGGACATGACCGCGATGAAACTCGGGTTCTGAGTCAAGTCAAAGACACAGGAGTGGTCGCTGCTGGCATTTGACCCGTCTCGGCTGTTCCACAAGTCCAAGTACATCTGCTTGTTCCTGACACGTCAGTTCATGTGCCATGACTTGTCATGTGATGCAACGTGCATCACCAGGCACAAGAACACGCTACGTGTAAGAAATAGCCAAGCTCAAAGCGGTCCTGGCTTCAAAGGTGGACAGCACCGGGCTCCAATCATCGCTGACATGTGTCACCGCCGGGAGCTTCATCCTGGCACGCAGCCGGTTCTCCTCCTTGAGCAGCACGTCCACAGGGGTGAAAGAACAGTAATCTGCAATGGACAGATGCTTGTCGATATTTGCGTGAACTACCCGGCAAATCTCCTGCAAAACGTGTTCGGGGCTTGTGACCACATGGACCTTGTCCTTGCGATATGCCACTGTGAAAAGACGAGGTCTGGCCATGGCAGTTTGTCCGAAATCTGCTGGGGCCAACAGCAAATCGTAGACCATGTACTCTGTGCCCAAGAGGTCGCGGATATACCCAGACCTTGGCAGATCTCCACATCATCACATGTGCTCACTGCAGTCTGCGGGTTTGTCAAAATGTTGGGACAACGTGCCCCTGTAGTGAATGAAGCATATTATGCCTAGGAGCTGGAAGCCCAGCACGTTCTCGTGGATGCACCATGTTAGACCACGGCGCTTCACGTGAGCCAGCCAAGCCCACGTGACTCCGGTGCGGCTGTCCTTGTCACCTGGCCACGTGAGCAAAGCACATACATGTGTTGAACAAGCGACAAATGTCTGGCTATACCAGGCCTTCGCGTTTTCCCATTCTTGACCACGGGGGGCAAGGAGTGCCCGCTATGCATCCCTGTACGTTCAATGGGACCTGGCAGGACCTGTTGTGGGTTAAGCAAGGAATCTCTGAGGACTTGTCGAACTTTTTCACAAAGTGCTGGAACCGCTGGCGTGGAGCTTTGACCTGGTCAGCCTGGCAACCTGGAAACATGTGAAAGAGGTCGCCGAAGACGTGGCCAGAAAGCTTGCGGGCACACAAGGCCTGGCGGCAGTGTGGATCGATCTCAAAGCTCGCCACAGCCTCAAGCTTCACCGCAATGTCCATTGATAGGCCTGCTGCCACCACCTGCTCCACGGCCGCCTCTGCAGTGCCCAAGCCCGCGCAACAGCAAGTAAAAGTCTGACTGCTTGCTGCCAGCAAGCTGTCCGAGTACCCGGGCACAATGTTTGGCAAGTTGGACAGTGCGACCCGAGCCCAGTGGCACAACGCGAGGACACTCGGCGCAGGAGACTTCTGGCCCATGCTCTCGTTCTTGTGGCTGAATTGGACCTCGTCCTCGTGCTCGAGGTGTGCTCGTAGTCTTTTCAGGCCACGCACGGGGGCTTCTAACATGGCTGCAGGCAACAGGGGCGTGTAGGGCTTCAAAGGCCTTGCAGGCGGAAAAACCTCATGAGCCACAGAGCCCTACACAATTGTGGACTTGCTGAAAGCCAATGATTTGATATGGCCACAATGCTCTTGTGAGTCACACGCATTTCCACAATCTTTTGCAGCACGCATATCTAAGGTTCTCGCTTGACACGTCTCCGTACAAACGATCGGACTGGCACTCGCCTCGGAAGGCCAAAGATATCACGCTGGTCAGCGCAAATAATTTCAGGCAAAACAGCAGGCCCGTGATACACCCAGCCGAGGAGGCAGCCAGAGGATGCCAACTGGATGGGCCTGAAAAAAAACGCCCACATACTTCTTCTCAGTCACAAAAACAACATGCAATTGCATTCTACGATGTCTGTGTTGCATGCAATGTACCAAACAAATCATTTCATGGCGCGTGTATAAGTCTACAATTTAAGCAACGCAGTAGCAGACATATCCAGCAGCACTAGTACACGGCACCGGGCCGGCGCCTCGCAAGCAAGCGCCGGGCCAGCGTCGTGAGAGAAAGCGCCGGACCAGCGACCAGCAAATGGGCGCCGGGCCGGCGCACGAAAAGGCAGCGCCGGACCGGCGCACGAAAAGGCAGCGCCGGACCGGCGCAGCTGTGGTAGGCCACGCCGGGCCGGCAACGCAACAAAAGATAGTTGCCGAGCCGGTGCTGCTTCAAACAATGCTACAACAATGAAATGCGTGCCGAGGTGATAACGCTGATGTTGAACATATTGCTGCGTGCCAAATGCAAGCTCAACCGCGCTGGATATATGATCGGAAACATTAGGAGCTCTCGTAAAACATTCGTTGTTAAAGCAATGGAATGCTTACGGGCAGCACTTATCTAGAGGCGCCGTGTCGGCGCTATGGGAAGCACAGCCGGACCGGCGCTGACTGCAAGACAAACCTTGCGAACACAGTGCGCCTTTATCGTTCAAAAGAATGGCCGAAAGCATTTACAGAACTACCAATGTTGAAACAAATTTATTTCCGCTGAGACGTCGTGGCAATAAAGCGGACGAGCACGTGCTGAGTGAAGCAAGACGGACTATGGAAACAAAATAGAAAAAGAACATTGTACACAGTGCAAAGGCGCGTAATGCTTGTCGCTTTTTCGGAAGTGTGTTGCGTTTATGGCTTGCCTAGCTGGTGCTAGCGTGCCTAGCTTTTGCCGATGTGTTTCATTGGTTTTTTGACGCCGTACGCATGCAAGAAAATATCATGACACCTGGGTGACGCAGCGTGTGTTTGGCTAGGCTACAGTGTGCTATGCCAAAGTTGCATTGCAAATCTAATCACATCAGCGAATGCTATTGCTGCGTTGCAAATGCTTAGAAGGCTCGGGAAACGCTTTGAGGTTGCAGAGCCGGGTCGGCAAATCCCACTGCCAGCGCCGTCCCGGCACATGGTATGCCCAGCGAGTGCCGAACACACATTAGCACGCATTCGATAGAACACATGTTCGAGAGCAAAAAACTGTTAGTCACCAACATATTTCAATGGAGCACATTGAGAACCGCAGTGCCACTATTGCATTTTGATCGAAAAAACGAATAGACGCAAGGCCTTGCTGGTGCTGGTCTGGCGCTTTTCCAGAGACACATTGTCGGACCGGCGCTGCTGCGAGCTGTGCGCCGCGTCGGCGTTGTATTGCAACAGGCTGGGCTGAGTGGGGCCGGCCCAGCGCGCAGAGAATTGACGCTGTTGTGGCATCGCTGCAAATTTCATCTGGCTCGCTTGTGAAATGAGTGAACACCCACAAGAACTTGCTTTTTTGAAGCGTGCAAAAAGAAATGGCAGCGCTCCTGGTGTTTTGGTGCGTTCTTGGCACCAGTTGTAGAATGCGAGCGTGCGTGTGGTGCAGGATCTCTTTCTAGCGTGTGATTATAAACCTGTCGCGCTGTGTGTTGACCTGAAATGTTGTTTCGAAGTAATTAGCCAGTTATAACATCATGCCTGGACATGAACACAACCAAGTCACCATGCTCACGACAGCTCGAGCTGCGTCCAGCACAACTGATTCCCAGCGCCCAGCGTGTGGCCAAAGTGATCGCCTGGAACTCGAGATACCCACCTGGCAAACACAAAGGGCAAATGATGGCGTGTGGAGCATGCTTTTCGCGGTGGCATGAACTGCTACAGCGCTCTGTGTGAGGCAGCCCCGAGGCAGCATAGGTGCATTTTTTTCTTCATGACTGGCGGCTGCACGGCTACGTCGTTCGCCGTAAATTCCGGCCATTCCGCCATGCTGCAAGGTCGCAATTATTTCTGAATAGACCTGTCACTTATTCTGGGTAGAAAAACCAAGACCAAGGCTCAACATTACTAGCATTGCAACAAGGGCTTGACCTCACACAAACGTGACCAAGCAGGCATGAATTAAAATTAGACGGACCGCAGCAACTGATCATCAGGAAGCTGACCAGGACCAGCTTGACCAGTGGGACCAGTCGTCGTGTGCTCGCCACTGATAGCTCCAGTCTGCCTGCTGCTGCTCTTCGGGTGCTGACCAGAGCCAAGCCCCATGGTGGTTTCCATCCTCCTGATTCTCCTCCGTGGCCTCCTGGGCTTTATCATGGCTCCCACCCTCCTTGGCCTCCGCCGCCTTCTCGTCTGACTTCTCCTGCGCCTTCTCGTCTGGCTTCTCCTCCTTCTCGTCTGACTTCTCCTCCGCCTTCTTGTCTGACTTCTCCTCCGCCTTCTCTTCATCACGTGCAGCGCCCTCCTGATTTTGGCTCAGCCAGGCCTTGCTTGAGGACCACAAAAACTCGTCAGGATTGGGGTTCTGGGGGGAGGAGGACTGCTGAAGGCCCGCAGTTTCCTCCTGACCCGGAGGAGGCACAGGTGCTGCAACATCGGCGGGCGGGGGCAGACCATCCTGACCGTTGCCAGCTGGACCTGTGTTGCTTGATGATCGCTCCCAGCCCCAGTCAGAAGACCTCCAAGACCAATTCGTGCAGGAGCTGTCCTCATAGAAAGCGAAAGACGGCTCTGGCCGCGCAGGAGCTTCTGGATAATCTCCGCGACCAGTTTCTTAGCAGGGCAGTCGCGCGCAAAACGTCCCTTGTTTGAGTTTGGCCCGAGTGGAATGCATGACGTGCAAATCATCAAAATGTGCAGCTAAGATGCGATGCCACTCGATGCGATCTCGACAGTACTGCGAGAGGACCTTGGACACGTCGCGCCACCGATGGCTGCGGTCGTACTGCAGCATTTGGCCTTGCCAGCACGTGTGACGGGCAACACCTTCAATCTAAGCACCAAATGAGGGCACTTGCAAACACCCATAATAATAGTAGTAACTAACTATATTATTCATAAGACTCGGCCAAGCAGCGCTGCAGCTTGGGGATGATCTCCATCGCGTACCGCTTCAGCTCTGAGTGCGTCAGCAAGGTCAGGATCGCCTTAGTCAGTGGTTGGGCAAAAGCTCTATTTAAGGTACTACACGAACGCTCGTGGCACAAGTACAGATCCCATCTGTGTTGACCAAATAAAACATCACATGTGTAAAACAAAAGCGCAAACTAGCTGCCATCGAGACACAATCCAAGCATGACGATCGACCTGCAGGTCCTCCAAGCACAAATGCATGTGCGGCGCCAGCTCCATCACCATTTCCTTGATGCGAGGCAACTGATCCGGCGGGCGACCACCTGCATCTCGACCAGCCGCTGGACCAGCTGGCTGACCTGTCAGCGGACCTGCCACTTGGCCCGCCGTTGGTTGCCCGGGAGGCATGGCTGTGCTCGCTTGGCCAGAGGCATTCCAGGGCACAAAGACCGGCGGCGTGGCGAGCTTGGGTGGCGGTGGGGGAGGGAGCGCCGTCACTTTGGCCTGGGGGAAAGGTGGCGGGCCATGTGAGACCTGCATCCAAAGCGAGCCATCTGGCGCAGTGACCAAAGGCTGTGACATCTTTGCTAGACCGCCTTGAGTGTGAAAAATGCAAACTGCATGGCAAGATGCAAGCACTCCTCGAAAAGAATTCAATTGATGTCATGATAGAAAAATATTGCTTGGAACTGCCCGGGAAAATGATTTGTCAATTCGCCCAACGTCAACGCAGGCGTCAGGCATCAATGCATCACTGGAAAGTAACCAAGCCAGGCGCACGCTCCTGCAATAATAAAGTGCAGCCAGATGACCACATTGGGCCTGAAGCAAATCCGAGCGCAGTTCTAGGACTGTTCCCACTGCACAGCAACAGCAGGTCCACGCCAGCCTTGAGGGCAAAGCCTAGCGAGCACACTGAAGGTCCAGCAACCACGACTTTGGACTGGACAAGCAGAGGCCTGTTGAGGAGTTTTACAAAGCCAGCAAAAGTCTGCAAGAAATTGCAAGACCTCGCTGGCCTCAACTACTCAAAGCAGACCCAAAGCCAGTGTAAGACCTCGCTGGCCCCGAGGCACCAGCGGAGGCTGCACCGTTGCTGGCCTCGGCGACGCCAAAGCCAGCAGAGGTTGTGAGACCTTGCTGGCCTTGAGCCCAAGGCCAGTAGAGGAGACCTCGCTGGCCCCGAGGCAGCCCCAAAGCCAGCAGAATGCCAGCACAGTTTGCAACACCTCGCTGGTTTCAAGGCAGCCCCAAAGGCAGCAGAGGTTCCAGGATTTCGTGGGCCGCAAGGCGACACCACAGCCAACGTAGGTTGCAAGACCTCGCTGGCCTCGAGGCAGCCAAGCCAGCAGAGGTTGTAAGACCTTGCTGGTCTTGAGGCAGCCCCAAAGCCAGCAGAGGTTGTAAGACCTCGCTGGCCTTGAGGCAGCCCCAAAGCCAGCAGAATGCCAGCACAGCTTGCAACACCTCGCTGGCCTCAAGGCAGCCTCAAAGCGAGCAGAGGCCACCACACCTTGCTCAGCCCCAAGACCAGCAGAGGTTGCAACACCTCGCTGGCCTCAAGGCAGCCCCAAAGCCAGCAGAGGTTGCAGGACCTTGCGGGCCGCAAGGTGACACCACAGCCAACGTAGGTTGCAAGACCTCGCTGGCCTCGAGGCAGCCCCAAAGCCAGCAGAGGCTGCAGGACCTCGCTGGCCTCAAGGCAGCCCCAGCCAGCAAAGGTTGCAAAACCTTGCTGCCCCCATGCTTCACCAACAGCCGGCCTCAAGGCCAATAAAAGTCACTGGCCTCAAGGCCCAACATGACTGGACAGGCATCATCCAACTCAATCTTGCAGGACCAAAATGACCAGCATGCTTGCAAGCAGACCATGCAAGGCACGCCTCATGTAATGAAGGCCTAACAACTGCTGTCCCCAAGGCCTGGCTGCAAGACAAAACGGCCTGGTGCGCAGGCACACTTGTTACAAACACATGCCTCAGACACTCAAATGCGCAAGCGTCATCTCTCGCACCTAAGACCAGATTGTTGCCTGATGTGGGGCCTCGAAGCACAGTCAACACAAGAAATGCTCCACGCACTGCGCAGCCTAGACCTTGTGAGCGCTTAGAATCCAGCCAAATGCCCCAGCATACCTGGGCCGGTTCACTTGCCAAGTCAACTTGCCAAGCCTGAGTGCGCCTGAGCGTGAGGCTGAGGCCAGGCACAAGTCCTGCAGCTTTGTTTGTCACCATGGCCATATGACGTGGGATATTCTGACCCCTGATCTACTGACCAAACACCGCTGATTTAAATATAGCTTGGGGAGGGGTAAGCACAGCCAGCAATCAGGCATTATTTTGAGCACCCACACTCGTCGTGGAACTTTCGGACCAGTGATCCGTGAGGAAAAGCGAGGTGAGACCCGGAAGATCCACATGCCTGCTGCTTGCGAAACCACATGCTATTTGGACCGACGCTTTTGGTCTGAGACCGGGCGCAGTTGATTAAAGGCCTTTCTTAGCCGGGGCAAGCATGTGGATGGCAGACCGGTGTGCGGCAAAAAGAGGCCACAGCAGCCTCAGGCCTTAGGCCAGGCCGGCTTGGCTTTCACTGGTACTGGTGGCGGTGGCTTCGGGGCGCTGGACTTGGGCGGCGGTGTGTGCGGCACAATGAACTTGACCGCCGGACCAGGTGCACCTGCTCACAGCTTCGAACTTCAGAAAACGGCTTTGCTAATGACACTGCAGCATGACGCTTCTGTGACACAACCTTGCCTCCTTGAGAAAGGCCAGCTTTCATCTGACCGCCAGCCGTCACAGGCACTGCCGGCAAATGACCTGTGACGTCAGAAGGGGCAGATGTCCGCACAAGAAACCAACTCGCCTGCGTCACGGCGTTCAGGATCATTTGGCAGACCTCCTGCATTTGCAATCATGTTTGCTGGATTTGGGCCATGAGCGTCGCACTTTACTTCTAAGCTGACAAACATGTCCACCATGACAAAGTCAGCACAAAAGCCCCTGCTGCTCCTGACTTCGGAGGCGCTGGAGGCCGCGGAGGTGGTGGAGGTGGTGGAGGGGCCGGCAGACCAAATCTCCCGACAGACCTTCGATGCTCCATCTGCTGGATGACCCTCTGGGCCTGCTCGACATCGCCCTTGGTGTGGGCCATTTGATATAAGGGGTTAAATAGCATAAATGTAATACGCACAACTTCTGCGCAGCCGAAAAAGACAATGCGGCCAAGATTCCGGGAAGTGCAGTGACCACCAGGCCAACTGGCTGGCCCCAATACCCAGCCAATTGCGAAGTACCTGAGATTCATGGCGAAATCGTTGCTGCATAGAACAAGCAAATCACACAACTCTCTCAATAATTAATCCCGTGCGAGACACTTCACAGACATGTCTGCGATGCTCGGCGCCTGCCGGGACCTCTACGGGGGGGTCGTAGGACAGAGGCTGGCAGGCGTGGCGAACGCCCTGAGCTCATTGTGGCAACATCCACATCGTCAAACAGAAGGCGCGAACAAGTGCCACATTCAGCTTGCCGCCAAGAAGCTGGATGCGACTCGGCCATGTAGCAAATGACCGTCCGCAGCAAGCAGTACTCCCGATGCAAGGCCTACCCGAATCATGGAACCAAATTTGATGAGATTACTGCCTCAATGACTGTCAACTCTATGTCACGCAGCCAAGGGGCCTCATAGTCCGATGGGCTGTCGCGTTCGTTTGGGGTGGAAGACCTTGCTGCTGGCTGGACCTCCGCCTTGGTCTGTTCGACCCTGGCCTCCTTTGTGGAGGTGGCCGCATGTTTGGCCGTGTCTTTGGCCCCGTGCTTGGCCCCGTGTTTGGCCCCGTGTTTGGCCGCAGGTTTGGGCTGTGCAGCTTCGGCCTTTCGTTTTCTGCGAGCAGCTCGGATGTGTGCATTGGGCTTCTTGCGATGTTTGCCCTTGTTTCTGCGGGCCTTGGGCTGACCGGTTCTAGAGCCTCCCGGTGATGACCCGGATGACGAAGAGTCAGCCTGAGGGCAAGCGCGGCGCAAACGCAACCAACTTGCAATCCCATATGATTATGTTGCAGGGGTCGGGTGATCCTTTTGGCTTAAAGCTTAAGTAAGCTTGGACCCACTCCCTCCAGGCCCGGCCTGGCCAACTGGGATCGCCGTTTCGGTTGGCGCGGGCGCTGAAGAGCAAGGCAGCTGCGTGACCGTTGGGACCTCCGTGGCAACCTCCGGAACCACCTCCGTTGGAACCGGGGTTTCGTCGTCCGACATGGCAAGACCGAAGGACCGAAGGACCTAGAGTGCAAGCCAATGTCGGGACCTGGTTCGGGGCACCATGTCAGACCTGGTTCGGGGCACCATGTCAGACCATGTCAGACCACACATTCAATGGCTGCTGTGACCTTGACCAGATAATATGCTTGATCCGATGAATCATGCATGCTCTGCTCATTTGTGCTGCCAACACTGAGTCAAACCAAGCATGCCCCATGTCTTGCAATGCGAGTCAATCCCTGAAGCGGTCCTCGTCAAACGCAGAAGGCGAGCACGGCAACCTGCAGGCACAGCTGATTAAAATGAAACGCAAGGACATTGGACAAAACACGGGGCAAGCAACCCAGCCTTGACTCAACACTTGCCAGCCTGGAAGCCAGCAGCGGTCTTACATATGCCGGCCTCAAGGCCCAACTGGGCAAACAACATTCAAAATCAAAAGGACCCACAACCCTGCCTGCTTGCTTCCACGGCCAACTGGGCAAGCAACCCAGCCAACCTCAAAGCCAGCAGGGCCTTGTAGACCCCGCTGACCAACTGCATGGTCAAGAAGCCCATCCACCTTGAAACCAGAAGATCCTGCTAACCCAACTGCGTAAGAAGCCCGGCCAACCTCTAAGCCAGCCACTCAAAGCGTCGTGACCTGGTTCTGTCAGAGCATGTCAGACCATGCAATGGCTGCTGTGACCTTGTCGGCAACGCTGGATGTCATCCCTTGCAACACTGAGTCAAAAATAATAGTGCAAGTGGAGCCTGCCCCCTCAAGCAGAAGGCCGAAGGCGACCTTGAGACCATGCCGACCTTAGCAGCAAGCACAGCCGAGAAAAATGACCTGGGGCAAGCAACCCGGCCAGCCTCAACACCTGCGAGCCTCGAAGCCAATGGACAAGCAACACAGGCAGCCTCAAAGCCAGCAAAGGTCTTGCAGACCCCACTGACCTTGACCAACTGCATGGTCAAGATCCCCGCCCAACCTCGAAGCCAGCAAGGGTCTTACAGACCCTGCTGTGCCTCCATGAACTGGACAACCAACCCAGCCAGCCTCAAAGCCAGCAGGGTCTTACAGACCCTGCTGGCCTTGAGGCCCAACTGGACAAGCAACCCAGCCAGCCTCAAAGCCAGCAAGGTTACAGAACCTGCTGGCCTTGGGGCCCAACTGAGCCAGCAACCCAGCCTCAAAGCCAGACCCTGCTGCAACAGCAACCCAGCCAGCCTCAAAGCCAGAGAAGTCTTGCAGACCGCGCTGGCCTCAAGGCCCAACTGGACAACCAACCCAGCCTCCCAACTGAATCCAGCCAGCCTCAGGCCTCGAGGCCCAACTGGGCATGCAACCCAGCCAGCCTCAAAGCCAGCAGGGTCTTACAGACCCCGCTGGCCTCGAGGCCCAACTGGCCAAGCAACCCAGCCAGCCTCAAAGCCAGCAGGGTCTTACAGACCCTGCTGGCCTCGAGGCCCAAGCCAAGCAACCCAGCCAGCCTCAAAGCCAGCAGGGTCTTACAGACCCTGCTGGCCTCGAGGCCCGACTGGGCCAGCAACCCAGCCAGCCTCAAAGCCAGCAGGGTCTTACAGACCCTGCTGGCCTCGAGGCCCAACTGGACAAGCAACCCAGCCAGCCTCGAAGCCAGCAGGGTCTGGCCTCGAGGCCCAACTGGCCAAGCAACCCAGCCAGCCTCAAAGCCAGCAGGGTCTTGCAGACCCTGCTGGCCTCGAGGCCCAACTGGACAAGCGACCCAGCCAGTCAAAGCCAGCAGGGTCTTACAGACCCTGCTGGCCTTGAGGCCCAACTGGACAAGCAACCCAGCCAGCCTCAGAGCCAGCAGGGTCTTACAGACCCTGGCCTCGAGGCCCAACTGGACAAGCAACCCAGCCAGCCTCAAAGCCAGCAGGGTGTAAGACCCTGCTGGCCTCGAGGCCCAACTGGACAAGCAACTCAGCCAGCCTCAAAGCCAGCAGGGTCTTACAGACCCTGGCCTCGAGGCCCAACTGGACAAGCAACCCAGCCAGCCTCAAAGCCAGCAGGGTCTTTAGACTGCGCTGGCCTCAAGGCCCAACTGGACAAGCAACTCAGCCAGCCTCACAGCCAGCAGGGTCTTACAGACCCCGCTGGCCTCGAGGCCCAACTGGACAAGCAACCCAGC
>CAUJNA010003404.1:180000-210000 GCA_963377175.1 Effrenium voratum | reverse complement strand
GCCCAGGGAGAACCCAACCCTGTTCCTGAAACATCCCCAAGCTTCTTATGATTGGCACAAGACGAGGATTTGCGGCTGGTCCGACAAAACCAACAAACGGGATTTTATGCGGCCCTGGACGTGGATGCAAACCCTGCACATTGAAAGCGGACAAAAAATATAAGCAAACAAAAAAGAGGGAAAGGAAGAGGGGGGAGGGGGGAAATCTGAACAACCTTAGTTCCTTTGCAACTGGACACATAGGATGGTCGATTCTAAAGCTGAACAATGTGTCAAGACAAAACCAACTCATAAGAGACCCCAATTTGCGTGGATTGTCTAAACAAGAAGCACCAAAATGGTCTTCCCAAAAAGTTTAAAGTCCGGGAACTCGGGAAATGAGTAATTAGGGACTGGCGGAAGAGATGAACAGCTTGTGGACCCAAGCTTGGCTTTGGAGAAGAAGTGATCAGCTTCTGACTCCCCCCTAACTGACCTGCGTTCAAAAACCGGACTCGACTTGCTCCCAAGCTCGTGTTAAAATCGTGTGGATAGCACGGGTCCACCAGACTTAACGCATTGAGTCTCCGCCGATCTTGCACCGGGCAGTGCGGTAATCGGGCAGTGCCACGCAAGCGTGTCCAACAAGTCAGTCGGGTCTCGCTTACCTTAAAAGAAACTCAAAAGAGATCGTTCCAGTTAGCGTGGCAAAGGAACACAAAAAAATGACATGTGGATTCTATAGGACCCCCCCTTTACTACTTTGTATTGTCAGGGTTTGTGGCGCTGCCCATGTAAACAAAGACGCAACCAACGACGAAAAGATCTCCAGCTTCGACAAACCCCGACCCCGACGAAACTAAAACCGAGGGGCAAAGGTTGAGGCCCTCGGCAGGCTTCGCCCCGGACATGGTCTCTGGGTCCACCTGAACTTCCCACTTTTGGGGCTGCCGTGTTGTTTGGGGCGACCAACCTGTTTTGGTGGCTTTAAAGGGAAACCGCAAGAACTTCCAGGTGTTGGGGATTGGTTCTTTTTTGGGGCAACCCTTTTTGGGCGGAACTTCGGAACAAAACAACAGCAAGGAAAGCCACCCATCTTTGTTTCGGGCGGGGGGGCGAGGGTGACCACTGTTTTTGGTTGTTATAGGGTCCTCGCAAGAACGACACACCAACTTGGCAATGAATCTAAAGACCTGGCACAGGGTGCCCAATTAAAACTCAAACCGTTGCAGGAACCAAACCTTGCTGGGGCGCAATTTGTGAGGGGTTTGACACACTAAAATCAACGCTGGACTAGGTAAGAGGTAAGCATGTCACTACAATGAAGTCCGCAAAGGTCCAGGCAACATGCTTGCCATGCACGAGCTGCAGCTCCTACGCAAAGAGGCATCGTGAAGTCCGCTGGGGCAGTGATCTGAAACAGAGTCTTCAAGGGGTGTCCTTGTTGCGGGGGATGTTTCCAGTGTGAGGTTTGGATCGTCCTGGCAGCCGGCTTCAACTCGTCCCAAAAAGTTGAGTCCGGCTGAGGGAGTAGGGGTACCAACTCCAAACAGTACAAAGTCCAAGAACTCAGCTCGGCGCAGGTAGTCTCTCCTTTTTCCACCTGGGATGGCTCTTAAATCCTGGTGATGGGCAAAACAAGTCCAAGATTGTTTACTACGACATGACACTTAATGGTCATACCTGAAAGTATGAAGTTCAGGAACTCAAAGAATCAGGGCTCCCATTTCTTGGCTGTGGGTCAAAAACAATGGTACCATTTTGGGGTAGGTGCCCCACCCATTTTGGTCTAGTTCAGCCTCTTCACCTCGAGGCCGTTTTTACGTGGCGCTTCCCCGGCGCTCCATCGATCGGTCGAGCCGCGGTGGCCCAGCTGGGCGCGAAGCGCCGCAGAGCGCAGGCCGGCGCGGCCAGTGGCCGCAGCACCTGGCTGGACTTAAGCTTCCCCATTCTTTAGTGGGCTGTCCTCAGATCCCCGCGAAAAGTTTTACTTTTAGTAGGTTAAATGGAAATCCCCACTAAACAATAAAAGGCTTCAAGGCTAAGGGGATGGCTGGGAGCCACCAAGGAAATCCAGGGATCCTTCTTTATAGAAACCATCAAAAACCCGGATGAAACAGCTGGTTTTTGAAAGGAACGATGGTTCAAAAGAACGGGGAAGAACAGCCTAGGTCAATACCTACCCACCATCACACATGCAAGTCTGAAAGCTGCCGCAAATCACCCTGCAAAAAGTTTAAGTTGTTGTGGGTCCAATGGAAAGCCTGGGGTTTCCCAAACAGTTAAGGTCCAAAGATCCAACCAAAGAGCCATGAAGCATACAGTCCCCCTTTGCAAAAGGAAGGTAAGATCTTCCAGAAGCGGGGTGACCACTTCCACGTTTATTGGGAGGGTGGGATGGGGTGCACTGCCAGCTCCAGTAATAATATGAGTGACGGTGTTGCACTTCATATAACGCTGGGCTGAAACCAAAGCACCAAAGGCGTCCCCTTGGAACGTCAACCGCCGAGTGTAGGTTATATAGGGATAGCACCAAAAGGAAATCGGCAACAACAAAGGCAACCTTTGGCCAAGGGTGAGAGGGGCCTGGTGGGACACGATTTGCAGAGCTAGTGGTCACCCTACGCCTATTTGGGGTGCAATTCCCCAAGCCAGCAATCCAAACCACAAATTAGAGGCTACTGAGGTGGTGCGTTTTCGCGCTCGCGCACTGCCCTTTCGAGGATCAAACAAATAAAGGCTTGGTCAATCCTCAAGCCTGGCAGGAAAATTGTCTATAGGAACGAAATACTTGTGTAGCCAAGGATCGAGGAGTGGCCCCGCAAGCGGTAAAAGAACGACCCAAGGTGACTTATGCATGGAAAACAACAGAATCGGACAACTGAAAGAACACAATGGCATGAGAGTAAGCTGGAATATTGAGCTAGTCTTAATAGTTTTTAGAGAACGCGAACAAAGGGCCAAAAAGGTCAAACCATTCGTTGACTGGTTTAGTATCTCTTGACTTGTTCATCTCGACACCAATTAAAGGCAGTCTTCCCCGGGTTGGAACTCGTCCTTCCAGGGCATACCGCCTTCTGAGGTACCCTCCCAGCAAGCTATGAACCTGACTGGAGGCCCCTAGACCATGTGCATCTTGAAGCTGATTGCTGGACTCCACGGAACTTTGTCAATCTGTGATCCCTTGCAAGGTGTAACTTTTGGTGGGGTGATCTCACTGAACTCTGCAAACCTCAGAACGGCCAACCGCTGAGAACCACGGGAATGAAGGCTGGTCTCTGGGGCTGTCATTTGGAACCAGGTGGTCTTGGACACGGTCTCCGCAATTTCCTCTGTTTTTAGCTACACACCCCTTCAAACATCAATCCACCAAAGGGAAACTCCTTTAAACATACCCTCACTTGCAACCAGTTTGGACATATTCATGTTTCAGGTGATCTCCTTTTGGGTTGCCACTAAAAAGGGACGAGGCGAAACGCAAAGGTCAATCCGGTCGATTCGCCTTGGTTGCAAGAGAGACCCTAATATAGTTACACCCCCTAGCAAACGTCAACCGCAATAGTAGCAAACTCCGCACAATCGCCACAACATGGCGGGGTTCTCACCATCTAAGGGAAACATGCGAGGCTTGTTCAAGCCTTGGGACGGAAAAAACAAATTGGAGAGTCAGCCGACAAACAGCTACCCATGTTGAAGGGCAACCATTTGTCCAATGAAGCAAAGTTGACGCAAAGGATACATCCAAAACTCTGCTTGAGGAGTCGGATCCTGGAAGCCAGCTGGCGGATATACTGTTCTTGACTAGCCCGAATGCATCCTTTAACTCCGAGAAAGGTCACAAAAACAGATCAAACCAACCTGCTCTAGGCTTGCTTTTGGCTTGCCCAACCCGTCGCACAAAACAGCCCAAGGCTCAGAATCGGCATTCCGTCCACGCAGCCCTACTTGCACAGGGTAACCCTTTAAAGGGCTCGAGTCACCCGCCAGGCCTTGGTGCCAATCTTCGAAGAGCAAGCCGCGAGCATGATGCCAACCCTAAACTTCCTTTGAAGCCAAACGTCTGCAGGTCAGGCACAACGATTCGGACAAGTGAGTGAGACGAATGCACAACATGGCCCAAATATGGACCCCTTGAAAGTCCCAGTGGGAATTCAGCACAATCGGCTCTTCAAGAAGACATGTTCCACTGACGGACCTGATCAAAAACTCCAAATAGAAGTTTGTTTCGGGTATGCCCCGCATGTTGAACACTTCCACAGGTTGATGCCTCATGTCCTGTCTCCCGCTCGGCCATAGGCCCATAGTACCGAAAGTGTCACAGCTCACTGACCTGTCAGTGAAAGTTAATAGATTCAACAATATGTCCTTTAGAAGCTTTGTACGGAAGCCCGGGACCTCTATTGGACTCTAAAACCCGGGTCACACTTGCAATAGGAGTAGATCTGGCCAGTTGACTGGACTCAATCCGATGTGCGACTTCGCCGCGTTTTGAGGCGCTGCCTCGTACCGAATGAATGGAGTTTGAAGCACATAAAAAGACAACACTGGGCCCTGGAAATCTTAGGAACTTGGGTTCCGCGAGTCCTTAAGGTCGAGTCCTTAAGGTAACCAGGTAGCCAGGGCACCCCAACACAAGGCCCGCCTCTAATGAGCTCTCGCTCATTTTGTCGGCAAGCCAAGGAGTGAAAGGGGCAATGGGGGAACTTTTTCTCAAGTGCTTGGACCCAAGGCCCCGGAGCGCAACCGGGGGCCATATACCAAAAACCAGACGTGCCCAAACAAAATAAACGAATACCGAACAAAACCACGACCAGGCAACAAAAACAGACCGCCGAATCCCCCCCCACCGCCAGAAAGAAAAAGGACGAAAACACAACCTGGAGTCTCCATGACCCTTGAAAGTAGGGTCATTACCCCAAATTAAGGGGTCATGACCCCTTTTTTCCAAGTCATGGAGACTCTAGGAACATAAGCCCGGATTGGTTGAAATTCCATCTCTCGGATCCTCCGAATCCAGGCTGGCGAAGGCAGAAGCGTCCACGGCATAGGGCGACAAGCCTTCCGAGTGCTTCCGAGTGCTTGTCCAACGCCCGGTCGCTAAACTCACTTGCCCAAAAGACCCAGAAACAAAAGGTGATTTGTTTGGGACTGTTTCTAAAAATGGACCATAATGGAAAACCAAAAGGTTGCAAGGTTGGCTTTGGGCAACTGAGCAAAGCGACTTGTTGGAATAGAGAAACGGGACGATGTTGTGTGGGTGGTGTTTTGTTTGGGAGGGATATACTGTATACTGCACGATTTCGTATTAGACTTGGGTGATAGGGTGGACCCAACTGGTAGGTGAAACCCAATTTGGTTTCCAAATACGGCAACCTAAAAAGCGTAGCCCTAAAACACACTGGGCCCCCAAGTTGGAAAGCCCACCAGAGGTTGGAGAAAACCGGAAGGACAGGGGGGGGGGGGGCGCGGCAAACCCAAAGCTGAGCAAAACCGATCTTCCACCGCTTCCACTGGGTGTTGGACTCGTCTTCGGGCATGACTCGAAGTAATGCTGACAGTTTTCCCCAAGTACTCAGTGTGGGATTGTGGTTCACAACAGCACGTGAAGCCTGAGAGCCGAAAGCGAAGTTTGGATCTGGCCTTCTGTGTTTGCAAGGCCACGCTTAGAGGATGCGATCTTGCTCTGCGCTTTGGGCACGTTGAAGTGCGAAAAAGTGCCCACGGCAGTTGTACGAATTTTGCCCCCCCGTTCTCTTTAAAACAGACTGAGACTAGCAGATATTACCAGTGCAAGGTGGTCCTTTGATCGAATCTGCTCCAAGCCTGGCGTATCTTCAAGAGGAGTAAGCAACAAACTGCAAAGTTGGACGAAACATCCCAGGTAAGTACCCCAACCCCAAACCGCAATGGTACGGGCCTGGTGGCTTCAGGGACCCCAAGAAGCAAGCAGTCTTCCCAGATTTCCCGCATCACATGCGGGAAAAAGCTGAAGACTGGAGGTCTTGACTGTGCCAGGCAAATTCCATGCAACTGCATTTCATGCTAAAAGCTAACACCATTGAGTGGGATAAGGCATGAATCAATCGAAACTCAAGATGATGACCGAAGGAAGCACCAAATGTAAAACGAATCCTTCCTCCACGAGCATTTGCGGCATTGGCGAAGCCCAAAGCCCCACGCCATGCTTATACCCAACCCGAACGCCTCCCTTGCAGAAGCAGTAGGCCAGCAGCCTCTCCTCGGTGCTTTTCAGTGGGGAAGCTGTGGGTGTTGTAGGGTTTTGTCGCAAAGGCCGAAAGTTTCATTCCTGCGCGGCTTCCTCTAGAGAAATCTATATGTCAACTTGTACGCCTCATTCAGCAGCTGAGGAAATCTGGAACGTCCTTATGATCTAATTCTTCAACCTCACAGGAGGGAATGAGTTTCAACATCCCAGGGCCAAAACGGCAAATCCGGGCATTGGTTTCGCAAAAAACGTGGACGAGTGAGGTTGAGGAGCGAGCAAAACACGATTAAGCTTTGGATTTTGAGGTTTCTTCGACCCGCAAGCCAAACCACGAATCCAAGCCGCCGAACAGGGGAAAGGCTGTGTCCTATGATCACTCTGGGAACACTCGACCGGGCTTTGCCCCGAACACATTTCGGAATTTGCGGGAACCGAAAGGTCCAGCAAGTTGGGGCGCAACCACTACGCCCAGCTTCCGATAGCTTGCCGTAAGCCACTACCATTTCCTCAGTTGCAGCCAGTTTTGACCTGCAACTAACAGGTGATCACCTTTTAGGGCCAGTACTTAAAAATGGGCCAAGCATGGGAAGGTGAAAGGTCAACAGGTCAAAATCGCTTTGGGCAAGTGAGTTTACGAACTGGACGCAAGGCATTCCCATGTGAAGAGTCCCACCGCTCCGCTTCAGCTTGAGAAGGAGGGCCCCACACCGCTCCGCCGGAAAGGTTTTAGCAAGGCTCTACGAACCTCTGGGCTGAGGAATCAAGTTGGACTCGAGGTTCTTGGCCCCTTTAGCTTAACCAAGAAGATTCTGTTTCGCCAGACCGCCAGTGGTCATTCAAGTAAGGGGCGCCCTTTTGCCTTGACTTTCGTGGGACACCTCCAAGCACCGATTGCAACCAGCCGAAATCTCGGGCGCCTTCTGGGCGCCCGAACGCACAGCGGCCACACGCGGCGGTCAAAGTTTGGGGTGCGCCAGACCAAGATCTCTGTGCACGCGGAGATGAAAAGCCTCGGAGTTCCGAGAGATCTGCAGATTCGAGGATGCCAAGGATGAAAGGGATCCCTAAGAAGTGAAAGGCACTCATCAGAAGTAACGGCCTACTTTCGAATAAACTCTTGAAAGTTGAGCCGGCATAATGGTTTCCTTTACCGCTCAGCTACAACCGGGACTCAGGGGCAAACTGTGCATGTACCCTCTAAACTTGAAACAGTGGCTATGTGGGGGTAGCTGTTGGGGGGTGCTCTTTAACGGCATAAGAATCACCAACGAGGCGGATCGGATTGTTTACGTTCAAGGTTCAAGCATGGGAAAAGGACAACCTCGAACATGTGTTTGCAAGCCTTTCGTCAGAACAAACACGCTCGCATGTATCCGACGAGGTTTCCAACGATAGGCACAAGTGGGGTTGCCCTTGCGTATGAATCACTGGGATGCTCATGATCGGACGCCAAAGCCCGAACAACCAGGGCCGACAGGGAACCGTCAATCTGGCAACTAATTACACATGTCAAAGCTTTAGCCTAGATTTGTCACTGAGGATCACGCTGGAAGCTGCCGGATCCACCAAGAAACCCGGACAAGGGCTTGAATCGCAGTCCATGAGATTGCGGCCGAAATCTAAAAATGGAAGCGACCCCCCAAACTGTAACTCTTTGAGAACCGCTCAAAACCTTCCAAAGCGCACCTCATCGCTGAGCGAACGCATTTGCTCAAGGGACTGGAGTCGGGGCCGTCGAGCCGCCCCATTTCCCTTCACTCACGTCCGAGGGGCGGGATCGCAGGCAGAGCCGTGTCAGCCTGCCAAAAAAAGACAAAAGAGAGCAGCGAACCGGGGAACCTTCCAACGTCAAACCTTTGAAGCTTTGTTTCTTTGACTTGCCACAACTCCGTTTTAGGAAACCATGATTTGTTTCCAAATGACGCGTATTGACGTGTTTTCCCATTGCAAGCAGCTCTCAAAGGAATCAGGGTTGTTTTGCAATTGACTTCGCAAGCGAGGCCTTGCTGAGAAAAAGGCTCGTGTCCACTTTCATTGTAGGAAAGAGTGTAGTGATTGCCAAGGTTTCCAAAGAAAAACAACATTTTGGGGGCCTACCGGTGACTGTCCGTTGGGCAAAGAGTCCAAGCTTCGGGGTGTCCCGAAAAAGGGTCTTCTGCAAAGTATCGGGTCTGGAACTTATGGCGTGAGTCTGGCGAAGCCCGTGTGCCCAAAGACTTGTTTCATATTCCAAAAACATGCTGGCGAATGAATTGAAGTTGGGAACCCCAAAAGTCGCAGTGACCCTCTGAGATGATCTTCCATCTAGAAATGTTTTTTTTGACCGCAAACGGAAGTAGTCTGTGCACCGAATCTTGTGGCCAAAACGAGCTGAGTAGAGATTTAAAAGGTTGGGTGAGAGCACCGTGGGCGAAGAAAGAATGAGACAGCAGCCGGTTTAGATGGAAAGTTGACAAACAGCCCACAGATAAACTTGACCATAGTGGACCTGAAAAGTCCCAGAAATACATTGCGACGTGCCAATCGCCCGGCCCTTTGAATAATGAAGCAAGCCTGGGAACTGGTCAAGAACGCGGATTATCCTTGCACTGAGCTGCTGTCCAGGTGTTCGGAAGCTGAAAGGTGGACAAAACTTGGAACCCTAGGGTTGGCCATTTTTGTGGAAGCCGTGCAGTGTGCGACAACTGGTGGGTACAGGGCCACCGCCGGCCTCTGCCTCTGACCTTAGCAACGAGCTTCCGCTGGGATTCGGAAGCAGGGTTCAGCTGCCTAATCTTGCCGCTTCGATAGGCAGGAAATGAGGGAATGACCCTTTTGTTCCATCCCCTCTGGTTTCAAAAAAAAAGGAATCCCCAGGCTCATTCCCACACCCTGGGCCATTCCCTACTCAGCACCAGCTGCCGAATTGGCGCTGTAGATTGGCTTCAAGCTTGGGCTTAGTCAAGAAGGGGTTCACATCACGCCACTCCAAAACACCAACTGAGTAGAACGCAAAACCTGCAAGTCAACTTGCTGGTAAGGGCAAAGATGGATGGAAAGCCAACAAAGCCAGAAGTCAACCTACCAATTGGGTCCAAGGACAATGACTCCGGAGTTGGGCTGCTGAGGCTTGATCCTCGGGAAGAGACTCCCTTCTTAGCTGCATAGAAGGAAGATCAGGGGTTGGTTCCGCCCATGGTGCGTGTGCAACACGGGGCAATGCTGGTATTTGCTTGCACCTGACTCACAACACACCCAAAAGCCAATAAACAGCACCACGCGCAGCACCACCCAGAACAATGAGCTTCTGATTTTTCAGGCAATAAAACAGGATGCATGACGACATCAGGGTTGCCGACGTCCATTCAGATGGATCAAGTTCAATCTCCAAGGGGTTGCCAACGGCTCTGATGCCCCCAAGTAGCAACCATAGATCCTGCAGGAACGAACAACCCCCCAGGGGAAAAAACAACAACAACTGGTGACTGGACAAGTGTTGAAGCATATTATCTACAATAAGCTATTCATAAGCCCAAAGAACTTTCATGAGCAAAACGGAAATCCAGCTCTGAGAGGCATCCAGAAGTCACGCGTTCGATGTCTCATGGGGTTAGTACGTGTCTCGCCCGAATGTTGTACCAGTTTTGGACATCCGTTTGAAGGGCATCATGTGTCACTGCAATGGTTGATCGTGCGAGACTTAGAAACAGTCCAACAGCTGCCAGTGTCGTCTGGGAAATTGCAAGTCGGTCCGGCTGGTTTTTCGGGCTTGGAGACGGCCAACTGGAAACCATTTCTTCTGGTTGGCAGATTCCAGAAGGGTTTAGAGGCTGCAATCCGCTGAATTGGGGATTCACACAACATCTAGACTTGTTGTTAACCAAAGGGGAAGTGAGAGGCATATCAAATAGCGCCTTCGTTTTCTTGAAATATAGCTACCAAGTCCCCAACCAGAACTCCTAGTTGCTCCGAAAGGCTCCCTGACCAAAAAACAAAAAAAATATTTGGACACCACCAGGCCCCAGGTCCGTAACAACTCCGAAGGACCAGCCAGAAGGCCAGAACTCGGACTCGGAGCGCGGCAAAAAACGTCAAAAACCGCCGCCCGCTGGCTGCGGCCGGAGGAGCAAACAGGAGCAGTCGATCCAGAAGTAGAGGTGCAACGTCATGCCCTGCTTGGCGGCGCGGTCCTGGCGGAGGAGTTTCTGCTGTTTTCCCGTTTTCCGAAATCCCCTGGCTCAGTTGCTCAGTGACCGGGAACCCTATTTGGGGAAGACCGAATTCTGGGTGGGGCAGCCACCAAAAAACAAGGGAAAAAAGAATTGGTGCCACTGAACAACTGAGCCTACCTTCCGATCGATGGTCTGAAAAGGTTGGCACGGTGCTTGCCACTAACTCTGTCTTACCCACAAGGAAGAGACAACGACAAACAACTTTGGAAGTGACCTGATGACATGGTCTTCCCAAACAGTTTGAAGACCAAACACTCAGTTTGACTGGAGGGCGGCTGTTCCAGAACGCGTTACGCGTGAACTAGATTGTTGAAGAGGTTGTCCCGTCAAAATCAAGTACCCAAGAAGGTGCCGGCTTTTTCCAAAGGCCGGCGGGCTGTTGAAGGTACCACTCCGAAGCACCAATGGCCCTTCCAATTCTCCCTTTTGATATGCGGTACGAGCCTGGTAAACAAGGAGTCCGAACTTTCCTGACCAATCCACTCAGGAAGTGAGGCAGCGGCGGGACACATTTTGTTGAACCACCCATGTTTAGTGTATTTTTCTCATGTTTCACTTACCCGGATCAGCGTGGAGCCAAGACGACGTAGGTACCAACGCGTTAAGCAAGTTGCCAACTAGTTAAAATATGTGATGGGTAAAGCAATTCGCTTGGCAGCCTTGTCACTCGATTTAGACAGCCCCGCCAAGGCATGTCAAGCAACCCCACATTACGACAAAAGCTTTCCTTGGTGTCTGCAGCGGATGGGTTCCTCTTGCAGTTTCCCTCCTACCAGCAGCATTTCGGCGTTCCCCACGTGAGCTGTCTCACTTGATTTTGAAAACCAGATGCGAATGCCTCCATTTGACGTAGCCTTTTGGTCCCATCGGCAGAATTGGCAGGCATCAGAACATAATACTGCCCGCCATGATTTTCTTGAATGGTCGATGCCTGGGAAATCTTGCCCAGAGACGGCTTTGAGCAAGTGGCACTGTTGCTTTGACCCCCCAACCAGCCTGCTCCGAAGTCCGAACATATCTGAGCGACCGCACATTTTTGTAGCTGGGGTAAAAAAAGACAAGGAGGCCCTCCCCCCTTTTACTGGTGTCCGAGACGAGCTGCACGAGTGAACGATTTCCCATGCCAAATCCAAACACCCAATTAGGGGCACTCTGGCTTGAGCAAGTAAGCAAAATGGGGTGTGGGGCACAAAAGCGAATCTATCTCATGGGGAGAATGGAGTGCTTAGCCCAAAGAAGAAGCGAGAGACTACTTCCCACGGGGCTTCTAAATATTCAACTGCACCCCGGACATAATTGGCCCAAATTATGGCCTTATTCAAAAGATCTGGGTCGTTCAAAACGGGGTGGGGGGGAGCTCCCCAATCCTAGTCCGTACGCCGCAAAAATTACAAAGAAAACCTTTAAGGGGCCGGCAAAAGGATCTTCAGAACTGCAGTTTGAACGACCCAAGCAAACAGAAACAAGGAACCCCGCGCGACACTCTGAGATGCATCGCATCTGCATCTTTTGCCATCACGTCAAATGAGTCATAATAAAAACCTGGTACTAAAATGGTCCACCCCCAGAACCATGTGAAGAATTAAGACGGCGGCCGCAGCTATTTATGCTTGGCATGATCTTATCACTTTGGATCACTAATCGCTTTCAATCTGCGCACTCAAAAAGGATCGGCTTGGACCGTCCGAGGAATCCTCTATGCATGGATCCCTGAAAGAAAAGGGGAACCAGCCCTGATCAGTATGGTCATCCTTTGCATGAAGCTGACATTCATGCAACATATTAAGAAGCAAGAATCTCAGGATGGAACCCGTGTTTTGCCCTCTGTGCACTCGTGCGGCCATCCGCTATCCGATGTCCGTCCTGAAACCAGGTGCCGAAATCCTGCAATCCTCTCATCTTGCCCTTGGATTGGTTGTCCTGCGCGAAATGTGCGCGGCCCGTCCGAGATCGAAGGTCACAAGTATGAATTTAAGTGTTGGCGGACGCTCTGATCGGCATCATTTACTGATGTTGCATGTCAAACATCCATTTAAGACATGATGCCTGGTTACTCGTAGCTGCCTGCATGCGAACACCAATGAACCAACCATTTGTGAGGTTGTGCCCTATGAATACTCATGGCTGCCTGAAATGTGACGAATGCTCTCATGGCGCACAAGCGCGGAAGAACCCCGAAATGGAACATCGCAGGGCAGAACCAAAAAAGGCCGATGCATCGGCTGAAAATGGAGAAAACCATCTTCAAGACTTAAACCCTTGAGGCCCTTGAGTGTTCCCACTCCAAAAGGAAACAGGGTCCTGCTTGATTGTCCTCCTGATTTGAAGTGGAGCAACTGAACAAAAACTGACAATTCGCACAACAACAATAAGCACACGCCTATGTAAGGAACCTTCATCATGATTTACTCCGTGCATTCCCAAAATGCCCCACTCAGCCGGCAAACCCCGATCCTGCAGCCATCACAACAAGCACATTGCTCGTGTTTCTCCCTGCCAGCCCCTGCCCCTCGACCACCGCCCCCCTCCCCCCCAAAAAAGAAAGAAAGAAAGAAAGAAAGAAAGAAAGAAAGAAATAAATAAATAAATAAATAAATAAATAATATAGTATGTTTCCGCGTGCAAGTGTTTAGCCGCATTGACAAGGGCTTGCTTGCCCTGCACGAGATGACACCTTACAGAGAAAGCTGTTGAAACAGCTGGCATCTGTTGAATTCACAAACTGCGGTTGTTTGCCTCGAAGATGATCCAGTGCAAAACCTGAAAATAAAATAACACCACAAAACCTTTCACAATTATGACTGGCCTTCCGTGCGCCAAACAATCAAGCGTAAGAAGCTGAAGCACCAACAGCACACCCGTTGCAGGGATGGCTGTTTGGACCGCTGGCATTCCGTTTCTAAGCTTATCCAGGCATTTGTTCGCCTCGGCCAGTGAGGATCAGCAGAGGCAGAGGTAAGCCGGTCTCTCCGAAAATCCAAGGGAAAGGAGGGTGGGGGCCGGGGTTCGAGCTATTTTCGCAAAAGGCGAACTTGAATTCTGAGTTCTATGGAATTCCGGGGTCACCCCCTTCTATCCCACCTAAGGGGGTGGAGAGCCAAGTCGTGGGGAAAAGGGGGAACACATCTCCTTCTGACTCTGAAGACCCCAGAAACCTCAGTTCCCTCTGATGGCAGTTTGGAGCTTTCCCCGGGTGAGTTTCCCATCAAAGCCCCAACGCACCAACCCAAACCAAGATTGGGGCCTGAGAAACAGTCTAAGGGGCGAGTCCTCGCCGGTGTGGGACACGTAGACCTCAGCCAGAAGCCGTAAAATCCAGGCATTACCGGGAATACGAGCGGTCCAGGCGGTGGGACCAAAATATTGATCCGGGTTGATCCTACGCTCAGTTGCAACCTGCTTGGACCTGGAACCCAAAGGCGATCACCTTTTGGGTCGCCACAAAAAAAAGGTCCACATTCCATGAAACCCCTTTGGTGTATGGAGGTCGGCCATTTCCCCGACGGCTGCCATACTAAAAGTACAGCACCGCTGACTCCCGAGGGGAACAAACAATTTGCCAACCGGGGGATGATCCCAATTGTCAGGAAACCCTTTATGGTTTGGAGAACCCTGTTTCTTGTTGAGGGCAAATGGGAAACCACCCGCCTCCAATTCCATTGGAGCCTAACCACAGTCCACAGTCCTTGTTCTGGTTGGTAATATTCTTAATAATCCGCTGCAACTTGTGCGTCGACGCAGTATATGATGGAGCATGGGAAATCTATGCAACCCATTTTTTGCACTCTACAAGTCGTACAATCTAATCCGACAACCATTTCGGATTAGGTATTGAAAAAACTAGACCAATTATTTAGGGGGAAGCTGTTCTGGTCGAGTTGCTTTGTGCCGAGAAAGCACGCGGCTCAAGAGGGGCCCCCCAAATCAGAACGTCCCGGGCTCTGCTGTGTAACTGCGAGACCTTGCAGCCCCCACTCGCCCAAAACAACAACTACAACTACACCCAAAAAGCCAAAACGAGCAGAACAGCAAACACGTAAACAAATCAGATTGAAGTGCATGGGCTATCAAACTTTGGGAAAAGGGAACCACCCTCCTGAGGCCAAAGGGGTCAAAACTGCCGAACAAGCTAACCAAAGCGCAAACCACATCGAAGGCAGAAGTCAATTTGAAGGGGGATGCTAGTTTCCGTGGCTTCTGGTAAACAGCCTCCAGAAGAGTACCGTCTCAAAACCAAGTGCACCAAGGAGCTTCCATTTGGAGACATGCTCAACTCAAAGTGAGAGTTAAACCAAATCCTCACATGCCGGGCAATTGTCCCGGCAAAAGCCAGAGCCAAAACCATTTCTGGGGTACCTCCAGCCCTGCCAAAAAAAAGGCTCCCGTTCTTTGGCGATTAAGATTAAGGATAAAATGGGTGACTTAAGACAAGAACCCGAAGAACATGATGGTTGTTGCTTTTGTTTTCGTTTTTAAACGACCCGGTATCAGCTTCCCGCCCAATCGGTGGGTTTGGATGAGCGGTTTAGAGCTTAGGGCCTTGTTTCCCATGAAGCGTCGACACAAGCCAAGGGGCTGCGAATTCAATTCCAGCCAACTCCAAACCAACTGTTGGTAACGTTACCTGGCAAAAAATGCTCGCCAAATCTCCACGAAAATGTCACACGCCACCACCCAGCATGCAAGCATGCATGGCGAAGCAGGGCTGGCACCCTCCTAGCACCAAAAACCGCAAAAAACCAGCAACAAGCGCTAAACAAAACCGCCGAAAACCGCCAAAAACAAGCAACAAACGGACAACAAAATGCCAAACACATGCCAAACAAACGGCCAAAAACCGTGAAACAGCCCTGGCAACACACCCAACGATCCAAGGCGCCAGGACCAGTTTCGCCTTGGCGCCCTCAGCTTTCGCCAAGGCCTCCTGGCAATCCTCGGGTGAGGGACCCCCTGGCCCCAGAAGAAAACCGGATGGTTTTTCCGATGGGTACGGAAGAAAAACGCCTTGAGACACAACGCCGGTGGCTCTATGTGACTATTTGGGTGTGCTGATTTTGGGGGAATCCGACATTTCCCCAAAGAAAACATGTCTGAGGGGTTTACGAGACCCAAGACAAGCCAAATGAGGCCGAATAAGTGCTGTGGAAGGGGCCAGGCGCCTGTCGGGCTCGATATTTCACAGCCACGGTCTTCCGAAACGGTGACGCGGGAGTCGGGGGGACAAACCAACACAAGTTCCAAATGCAGCCAAAGGACCTGCAAGACAGAAAGCCACTCGGTTGCTTTAGGGCAGATTTGGACCGCAGAAAGTCAACATTGTACATTGTGCTGGTTAAACGGGAAACATAAGGAAAACCAACAAGGCAACATGTCAAAAAGGCAAGTTGAATGTCCACCTATGATCAGTAAATACCCGCCGAATAACGCTAAGACAACCCCCAAACTAGATGATAAAACACGCACAAGTAAAACCTAGTTTGCGTGTCCCTAAATGGGTTGCTGACAATCCCCAACCCTATTTTTTGACCCTGTCCACAATTTACGGGCGTCAAGATTCAGGACGATTTAATTGAACATATTCTCACAAAAACAACTCGTTAAACAATCAGCCAAGCATACCCCCCCAAAAGGTCATCCGCACAAAATACATCACACCCTAAAGCTAAGAGTGTGTGGCTTCTAAACATATTTTGCCCCGGGACGACATGTTCGGGCGCCACAGAGCTTTGGTGCCCAACTCCAGCTTAAACTGCCTTCGCTCAAGTCCAGTACCTGCCAAGCAACAAGCATGGAATTTCAAAGCCCGCTACTGTGGAAGACAAATATGCCAAATGGCAACGGCTCATCTACATTTCCACCTATGGTGTGGGTGTGTGTGGTTGACACCCGCGTCAAGTGCCTGGTCGGGTTCCCACTCCAAATCGTCCCACGAGCGATACGAGCGACCGAAGCCGCAAAAAGGATCCTTTGCTGGGTTCGTAGCAGCAGTAAAAGAAAAACAACACATAGAGAAAAACAATCTAAACAATGCATTTCTCTCTATGTGGGTGTGTGTTGTACCAGTAGGGGCCACGCCGGTGGGCGGAAGTCTTAAACTTATCAGAACTCTAGTTATCTTTCTATTTCTTGCTGTTCTCGCTTGTCTTCTTCATGTTCTCGTCTTTTTTCGCTCTGCTGTCCATTTCCCCATTCGTCCATCCATCTATCTCATCTTACCTTTGGTCTATCTGTGTGCCTGTCTATCTCACTCATCTATCCAACCATCCAACCATTCATCCATCTATCTACATACCTATCTATCCAACTGCCTGCTGTTGCCTGCTCTCTCTCTCTCTGCCTCTTTCTCTCCCTCTCTCTATCTATCCAACCATCTATTTGTCGAAAGCGCTGCCGGCCTAGACCATGTGAAAAAAATGCACACGACGCGCCTGCTACGTGACATTGCAAATGTGCTGCGCCTCCCGTGAAATCTGTGGGTGTCTGACCTTGCGAAAGTGCTGCGCTTGCTGTACGCCACAAGATCTTTAAATTGCCTGACCTTGCGAAACTGCTGCGCCTGGCACTGCCGCACAATCTGCGTCCGCGCGGTCCGGCTGAGAACGCGCTCGAAAGCGCCTGGATCAGGCGTCGTGATCAGGCTAACTTTCGTGCATCCAGGAACCAAAGTTTGCAAAAGGCTGTTTTTTTTTGAACACGGCTACTCCCCCCACACACACACGCACATATTTTTCTCGTCTGCTTATTCTCTTCTGGTCTTCTGTCAGAGAGATAGCCTGAAAAGGCAAGTGCCTTCTCAACCTCTTGTGATGCAATGTGAGTTAAACAACGAAAAACCGCCACATTCGGCCGAGTCGATTTGCAAGTCAGACGGGCTCAGTTCCCAACACAATCAGTGACCCCAGAATTGGTGCCATTCTTCGTGTTGGGGCTGATTGCGCGCAGACGGATCTAGAGGGCAAGGAACTCCACAGCTTCAGGCGCCCCATGTTGAAATAGACCCTCAACCAACCCCACCCAAGGAAAGAAAGACCCATTTTTCCTTTCCAGCAAATAAAGCAACGTTGAGCGCTTCACTCGCACAGCCCCGTGTGGAAAACTACATACTGACTCAGTCAGGCTGACATCTGAGCCGCGGCTTCGCCCAGAACACCCTTGCCCACTGCAGGCAGATTTTGCGTTTTGTATCTACATTGACTATATAGACAAAAACAAGTTCCGGGCCCTGGCTTCCGCCTGTCTTGTGTCCAAATCAGTGCGCCAAGCGGCCAGCAACGGACTCTCCGGGCCGTCCTGGCCAAAGAACACCGCTGGACCAAAGCTGCGCCCAGCTCAGGAACTGGAACCCTCTCTGGGGTTCAAGTGGGCAACTTGTTAAATGCGCCCTTGTTCTTTACGTAGCTACTTAGGGCCTACTTCCGACCGGAAGGTTAAAAGAACTTAGCCGAAACTAGTGGAACCCATCTATGTTCAAAAAAACTCACCGACAAGTAAAACAACACTGGCTTTTCTCACTCTTTTGGAAAACCGATAGCCCCTAGTAGTTTTTAACTTTTTGGGGTTCCCACTTTGGCCGCTTCAGGCTGCTATCGCTACGTGGTCTCGCCGATTGGCCCAAACTTTAAGGGGCACTGAGACAGTTGGGCAATCTCATTGGGGCACACGCTCACCTGAATGTGAACATTGTTTAAATCGAAATGCTGGACTTGTCCCCATGCAAGGTGTCCAGAGTGAGATGGCAAAGTTGGCACCTGCCAAAGTGCATGTCCAACACGGCTGGAGGTGAAACAGGAAGTCTTCACAAAACTGGGCTTGTTGAGTGGTCAAAAGCCACTCTTAACAGCATGTTTCGCTTGCGGTCACAGGGGAAACTTCAGACCTCCCCCCCCCCACCCCCTGCCTTGGAAAATATTTTTGCCGTAGGGAACCAAACCGTTTATTGTCTTTCGGGTGGTCTTGCTGGAACCTGGGGCACTTTCGACATGTTTGTGGTCCACGTGGTTGTTTCGAGAAACAATTGACAAACTTGCATGTGGCCCTGGAAAGCAAGGAGCTTCAGCTTCAGGTAAAATGTTACGGACAACCCTTCGTCTGAAGGCGCGAAATGTGAGAGCCGTTCGTCAGCGTTTTCCCAGGAAGTAACCCGCGCCACCGGTGCCTCGCACTTAGGCAGCTGCGTCAAACCATTCTCCGCAGGCAGCAGCCGGAACTTGGCCTCGGTTGGCACAACACCAAAAACCAACGAAACGAAAATAACACAGCTTCCCGCAGGCGCATGACCTGCCATCCGAGAACCGGGCCCCAGTTGCTTCTTGGATGAGGCTGGCTTTCACCTGAGCAGACAAGCAGTGGGCGACTGGAAGCTCATTGGAAGGAGCGCAACTTGGATAAGCGGCGCTGGGCTTCACACGCGACGCAAAACAGTGGTAACTTCGCGGTGCCTTGGGCTTCAAATCTCGTGCCGATCAGACGCTCAGCGACAAACAACGGGTTGCTGAAAAAGCGCGGCAGCTGCTGGGAGAACTGAGGGGCCTGCAAGCACATATGAGTGGGCGTGGCTTTAAAAATGCGCTAACATGTCGTTACGGGATTTTCGATTGAGTTCGCGATTGTTCGTTCCTTGGGAAGCTCATGCGCGCTAGCGCAACCCTAGCGCGAAACCTCATGGGCAATTTTCTCCCAGTTGTCCACGGTCCCTGCTAGCTGACTCCATAACTCCAGCTTGGCGAAGCAGCAGACCGCTAACACAGCATAGCCGCAGCCAGGCTGACTCGAGAGAGCAACTCACCAGAGCCCACCACCTTTTTCAGTGCGTGGCGCCCAGGTGCTGCAAACAACTGTGCACGTGGAAGACTTCCATTTGGCGTGTTTTCCAGGAAGCGACACGTAGTGGTCGTGAACAACTCTCAGCATTCAAGTCCTTTCTGAGGGTGGTTCCTGGTGGTTCCTGTGCTTTCATAAGAAAAGGGAGCAGCACCACGTATTTTGTAGTGTCCAGGGATTCTGTGGCAATCAGTGTTACCTTTCAAGGATTTGAGCTTGTGAGAAATAGGACTGTGTCTCATGTGTTGGGTTCCGCTTGGTCCGGCCCTCAACGCTCAATCGGCCGCAGCACAACAGGCCTCAGCCCCGCGAGGGGAGTTGTATTGGACCTCCCCCTCCCCGATGCTCTCAGAAAACTGGATGCCAAATGGACGGGACTTAGATCCGACAACAAGAAAAGGTCATTGATTGAAGATCGAAAGGTACAAGTCACAAGTCCTCTAACCCTTGTTTAAACAGATGGTGCTGCCCCGCTCCACGTTGTGGTGCCTAAATGCACTCAATGCCTTTGCTTTCCAAGTCCTCTGGCCCCTCTCCAAGCCCTACGTACGCGAGCCACGAGCTTTTCTGCAGGCGCCCACAAACAATTGAGCGCGCCCAAAAACTAAAACAGAAAGATTAGCCACTATTGTCTGCACCTCCATTAATATTATTGCGAAGGCGGGCGGGCAACGCGAATTCCATGAGCCTTCCACACAACAGACTACATGGATCTGAAGGGGTCAACCCTCCCTTCAATTCCATGTTCTAAGGGTGGATGCTCAAACCAACATCTGTTCGAAGCCCTTGAGCCCTGCTTTTTGTGATTGAAGCGACAACAGAACACAGAACACAACACAATCAGATCGACTATGGTGATACTTAACGCGACTGGTCAAAGGCTGAGCTGAACTTAACAACTCTAGGCTTTGTTTCATCCTCATCGGCTCACAGGGATTTTGCTTGGTTTTCGATCTGAAAAGCCTTTGCACAACGAAGAGGCGCGGTTTGTTTTTTGGGGTAGGGTATCAAACAACTTGTTTACCAATCAAAACAGCTTTTCAGAAAATCAACCAACACTTTTACAGTAGTCAAACACAACTTCTTCACTCAGCGAGGTAGCGAGAGGAGGACAATCATAGCAACACCTAAGGCCAAGCAAGCAAAGGCCCAATGATGAAGCAACCGAGAACTTCTAGACTTCAAGGGCCCAAGGACTACGGCACTGAACGAGCACCCGAAAAAACGAGAGGACCAAGGGACCGGGAAATCAAAAAACCCAGCGATGGGGACGGGACGAGACGAGGGGACGAGACGAGGGGACGAGACGAGGGGACGAGACGAGGGGACCGAAGGACCAAGAAACTCGGGGTCCATGGGACAAGAGGGAAAAAACAACACCACTCGTGTTTTGTTAAGTTTACGGTCGGCTTTCGGTGGGTTCGTGCTGGTTTGAGGGTCTTAGGGTAGACTTACGGTGGGTTTCGGGCAGGCTTACATCAGCTTTAGGGCAGGGGGGTTGTTTAGGGTCGTTAGGGCGGGTTTCTCGGAGCAGTATCAAGACACCCGTGGAGCAAGTACAAGTGAATGAATAAGTGAATAAATGAACAAATCAAAACATGAATCAAGGAATCAATCATGAATGCATGCTGCATGCCACTGCCCCGCCCACTAAACAAGCAGGCAGGAAGGAAGGCAGGCAGGCAGGCAGGCAGGAAGGCTCAACCCTCCAACCAACCAACCTGGTGGCCAAGGGACCAAAAGGCGCGGACCAAAGGACCAGCGAACCAAAGCACCAGAAAAGGCCCCGGACCAAAGGACCAACAGACCAAGGGACCACCAGCAAGAGACCACAAGTCTACAAGCAATACAAAGGGATTATGGAAAGCTTTGGGTTGATTGTTAACATAGGTTTTTGTTTGATGCCCACAAGCTTCTTGTTCAGAACCTTTCATAACACCAAACACCGCACCACATACGTCAAAATGGGGAGGGCCCAACAAGTTCTTCCGGTTTACTTGTAAACCTGGTACAAACTTGGCCTGGCGGGAAATCCCGAGATCACCTTTGGGATTTGTGTGCTTTTGGGCACACCGAAACAACGCAACACACACAGAGAAAAACAAAAATATAAACCAGCCTGACAAAGCCATGTACCCTCAACAAACACACACACACACACACAGAAACCTCTCTTTGTTGGTTTTACACATCCCGTTGTGGGCCCGTTAAAGGTGTGCCCTGTCGAGTGATGTTCGCTGAGGGTTCGGGCTGCTAAGCTCTTCTTCCGGAAGGATGGGTCCGCCAGCAAAGCCTCAGCTCCGATGCTAAGGTGAGACGTTCGTCTTCTATGTTGCTCCCCTACACATTGACATGTAACCCCAAAAAGAGCGTCCCGTTTTAAGGCGAGTCCCACGGTTTCTGGAATGGGCTCCCATCGAAAATCTGCAGGAGTGTACCTTGGAACTAAACGACCCAGGCGTGGTCCCAGTTGGTCCGGATATCTATTTGAGGGGGTCTCCCCAGGTGTGCCACATCAATCCGAAGCTCACCTTCAGCAAAGGGAGGTAAGAACGATCACCCTAAACCCCAAAAAACTCAGCACAAGGAAATTCTCTAGTTGGCTCTTGCCCTGCCAAGAAGCTCAAGCTCTGGTTTCCGCATCGCTATGGTGGGGTTTAAAACGAACCGTCTAACATGAGCCTCTAAACAGGGAGAATGAGGAGCCAACAAAAAGCCTTTAGCCTCCTGCTGGTTTTAAGCAAACACGCGCACACACGCATACACATTTCAAGCAACAAATCAAAGAGTTCAAGGATTGAACCAATTAGCAGCCAAACCTCAGCGCAGTCTATCTGCAAATGTTTGCCTTTCCTCATGACCTTTCGGCGCTTTCATCATATACACTATTTGCAAGAGACTCCAATTTGCAACATGTAGAATGCTTTCAACACCTAAAATAAGAGTTGGATTCTCAGCAAAACATCATTAGATTGTTTTACCACCTAGATCTGTGAGCTCAACAGAATACAGGCAGTTCCCATCGTTTGATAGAAACCCGACATGGGAAGTTGCACAGAGATACCGGCAATGTGCCATAGAACCATTGGAAAGAAACACGGCATTAGTCCAACCTTCCAGTGTTTTTTTGCCAAGGCCATTTGCCTTGTTCTTCATTGTTATTTTATTTATCTATTTTTTGGGGGGTAAACAACAAGTATGGGTCACCAGGGTTCAGGTATCCCCACAACGAGCCTGGTGTTTGCGTCCTGGCAATGTCTACGTCTTTGAGTTCCGTCCCAAAGGCTCTCCTGTAAGCATCTCCCGTATCTCAGGGCCTCATGATTCACAACTGGGGATATCGAGCAGTGAGCATTGCGCCATTTTCCTCCCATCCAAACAGGGGCTCCGGGCAGGGCTAAGACTGGCTCTTCAAATTTGGTTTCCAATCAAACCGGGGTCCATGGATGACGCCACTCAAGTTGCAAACAGCCTGCAAACGAAACTCGTGTTTGCTCGCGGCTATCTTGTGTTGCCCTTGTGGGGGTGGAAGCCCTCGTAATAGAGCTTGTGCCTTTCCATTTGCCGGGTGCCATTGTTGGACACAAAACCTAAGGAGGCCCATACAATTATGTTTCAAACTTAGAGGGCATCGCTTGGCCCTTGACTCGACATTCCTTTGCACTGGGGGTAGTTGTTGCCTCTTACTCTTCCCTTTTCTCTTATTTCCCGCAATGTTCCTGTTTTTGCGTTGTTGCCTTGAGCAAAAGTGGCTTACTAACAATGGCCCCAATAGGGTGTGCCCTTAAAGTTTTAAAGGGTCAAGTCTTCACAGGGCCCCTCGGGTCCACCCTTGTAACCAACTGATAGTCGTTGTTTAAAGGCTTTCGGCAAACCATAAGAAAACGGGCCGGGGTGCAACCCAATAGGCAACAGGGCCATTGAACGTGCTTGTGCTTGAGCCATTCTTCATGGGGCATAGCATCATATCTTTATCTCTCGCAGCATAAAAAATGCTTGCCACTTCTACTTTTGCAGTTGGAAGGCATCAAAACCCTGGGCTGCTTCCCGACTCTGTCGTGTGGAAGAGGTGACGTGAGCTCAGTCTCCTAGTGCCACCTGCCGTGATAGAAATCGAACTGGAGCTCGTTTTGTTTAAGAGGCTGGCCAGTGCGGGAAGCCAAAGCTGAACAACTGCCCACTCCAAATACCCGTTTGTTTTGGCTATGATGTCGATGGCCAAAAAACGGAGAAACTTTTTTGCCTAGGATACAACCGGGCTTATCCCAAGAAAGGGTAGTTGGAGTACCCGCCTTGGCTGCTGTTAACCCCTCTGCAAAGATTTTTTTCCAACTTGTTGTTGGTTTCCTCTGAAAAATCCCAGCTGTTTCAACCAAAAGTTGTTCAGTCCAAAGATCCGCTACCAAATACCCACAAAGACCCTTTTTCTTCTAAACCCCAAGAAGAAGGGTGGGCACCTGGCTCCCCAGTTGCCGTATTTTCCAGCTACTTCTGCCAAATGATGGGCTACTAGTTGGTAAAGTGGCTACCTGGGGATCCAGGTACTTGGAGTAGCTCCCCGATCCGCTCGCAAGCCAAGCAAGGCAAGCCGGCCGCCCGCTTCTCTCGCAGCGGTCCACCGGGCTTCCGTGCCAACGCGTCGCTGCGGCAAACCGCCCGCGCCGCAGAGCTCTGCAGAGCTTCGCCCAGCGCCTTCGAGAAGCTGAGCGTGGCGAGTGGTGCTCAAGGGCTGGATTCTCAGTTCAGTGACCCTGGAACAAAAAGGGAACCCTGGGGAAGACCATAGTGGGGCAGCCACCACCAAAAAGGGAGAAAGAGCTTTTCAAAACCAGCTGTTTTTTAAGGGGTTTGGGCGGTTTGGTAGAAACAAATGATGCCTGGGCGTAGAATGGGGAATGTACTCTAGAGTAGCAGGAAGTCTTCCCGAGTTGGAGAGCCCACGCTTTTTTTTCATGAATCCCTGGAACCAAAAAAAGGGCTGGCCGTGTGCTGGAAACCTGGAGTGGGGCCTGAATCAGTAGGCTAAGGTGGGGTATGGCGGGGGTACTGCAAGCAAGAGGAAGCAGCAGGAATGTCTCCAGGGAATCAGTGTCCTTGGTGGAAGTTTGGCAATTGTCCTGTAGAAGTTCTAATAGTTGGTTTCTATGATAAAGACCAAACTAAGTCATGATCATAAGC
Organism: Effrenium voratum; assembly: GCA_963377175.1. Taxonomy (NCBI): domain Eukaryota; class Dinophyceae; order Suessiales; family Symbiodiniaceae; genus Effrenium; species Effrenium voratum. The sequence goes on along the minus strand of CAUJNA010003404.1, from coordinate 185,586 downwards.
CTCCATTTGCTTTCTTGGCCCCTGCATAAAAAGAAGATACGCAAAGCAGTGACAGGTTCTCTTTCTAACCGGTTTCCCGCAGTACCCCACTACAAGAAAATATCAAACCAACTGGGTTGTTTACCCGGTCTGCACAAATGAAACAAGTCTTACCAATCAGCTTGTGGTAGGCGTCTACGGAAGTTTGTTGTGGGCTGGTTTGCCACCAAATGCGTAAGACCTGGATTTGACGTGTCCTGAAATGGAGTTCAGTTTCCCTTTAAAACAAATCTAAAGGGGTGCCCTTTTGAGCGGGCTCTACCCTAGGGTACACTAAAAATGCGGAAAGCTGCAAACACGGTTCATGTGCGTGTCTGTGTGAAGAACTGAATGTGTTTCAGGCTTGGAATTGAACCCTGCAGGTGAGACTCTCACTTCCTGAATAGGTTGGCCAACACCTCTTTTCCGAGTCATGTAAACATCATTTGCCGGTAGGTGGCCAAAACCAACCGCAAAGCAAACGAAGAAGCCAAAAACAGGGCTGTGGGCAACATTTGCTTTCGAGGTTGAAACGCCACTTGTTGGTGGCCTAGGTGGATCAAGCTTCACCTGTGGTGCCTCAAAGGATACGAGGAGCCCTGTCTTTTTCTCAGGATGGGATGTAGAGGCTTGGAGGCTACGTTCCTACCTTGAGTGGTTGAAACACTGAGGCTACATATAGGAAATGACGCTTTGGTACTTTCCTGGGTTCCTTAGAGGACTAGAATACATCCCAAAGCCACCTGCTTTCCAAGGATTTCGTCCTTTTAGGGGCCCTGTTAAAGGTTTGGGTCTTTATTCTTCGCATAAGTCTAGAGGTTGATTCCCCATGCTTTTCAGCCATCGTTCCTTTCAATCACCAGCCATTTCCCCAGGGTTTTGGGTGTTTTTCTAGAAAGAAGGCACCCGGACCGGATTCCTGAAAAGAACGGCAACGCCACCCCTAGAAGAAGGTATGCCGAGCCACGGGTGTGGAAGATTGAGCCCCACTTTGGGATTCTTTGGGTTGAACTCCAGCCACTGCTCCTTCACTTCCGTGGAGTGCCACGAAGTCGAGGCGTGTTTGCTTCGTGATCCCTGGGCCCCATATTGAGGGGACTCAGAGGATCACGTTGTCTCATTCCGTGTGCTATTCAGTCCACTCTGACATGTAAAATCGGATAGGGGGAGACCTGGCGAATCGTGAAATCACCAAACCCGCCAGGTTGATTTCCAAGTCCAACTGGGGCGTGCAATGCCTCTTTTGGACATCAAAAGGGTGCGGTTCCAAACCACAAGTTTGGGATTGCTCTGTGTCTCTTGGACAAAGGACGACAGGAAAAATATGAAATGGAGCAGCGCCCAAAACCCATTGACAGTTCCCTCTAAGATGGTTGCAACGATTTAGCCCTGGAAACCCAGGCAACAACCCCCCCGAAGCCCAGAAGGAATTGTGTGTAGCAACCTGAGAAGATTCGATGAGCTTGTCGCTTCCGTGGTGGAACCCATTTTGGCTGGTAGCTCAAGGGAGGCAACAAAGAACAGCACAACATACACATACATAAATTTTAAATATATATATATATATATACATTATATATATGTAATATTTCTGCCCCCACCTTCACCTGTTCGGGAGGCAGCCCAGGCACCTGGCGAACGCGATGGCCCACCCGATTTTGACCAACCACGTGGCAAAATACTCACCCCGGTGCCCCCCCCCCCAAAAAAAAACAATAAACAAGTTGTCCCATTGGTTTCTCCCTTTGAAACCAATCCAAATATGGCACCTGAAAATTACACCCGACCATACCAAGCTTGTAAAGTTTTAGTCAATACTCCCATTGTTCTTTCAAGATGTAACTCTGCGTTGTGGCGCGCTGGAGAACCAAATTGCCACGCGATCCCGGGAAAATGGGGCGGGTGGGTCCTTTAGATATCAGAAACCAAAAAAAATCAAGGCGCTTTCCTGCAGGAGCCTGACACATCTAAGAGGCTAGACCCCCGACCCCTTAAAGACCCTTGCAAACAGCCGCATGTTTAAGGCCAGAAAACAAGCGGAAGCCTTTGAAACTTCGGGGGCTTGATGTGTTTTCGCTGCCTCGGGACTACTTCAATTCAACCTTCGGTCGGGTTGCGTGATTGGGTTGATTCCTGGAAGGATTAATCCCAGCTGCCTCTACCAAGCAGTTGCACTTGGAAAAAACCCGGACCTGGCTTTCCAACTTTCCAACCTGTTAGTTTGTCCTTTTCTGACCCTTCTATTTTTTAGCATCACAAACAATCAGGTTCTAGGTGTTGTTCAGGGTCCCTCCTGAAGGTGTTGGCTGTCACGTGCTGACAAAGAATGATTCCTCTACACAGTTTCCACTTGCTAGATAGAGGAGTAGCCCTGAAACCAAGTCCTCGACCCCAAAGCAGAAAGTCCAGAAACCGAATGGGGTAAATGGCAGTCACATCTTCTGCATACTTTGGGTGGTGCCCTTGTCGAAACAGACATGGCATTGGTGCAAAACAATGAAACCTATGAACCAAAGCAACAAAAGCAAACTGCCATCTTAAGCCTCCTGGGAAAATACAAAAATGTCCACTAGAAATACATTCCCTTTCAAGCCAACAGGGGAAACAAACAAACAAACATGTTCTCAAGCGATAGAAGGTTGGCTAAACAAACATGAACTTTGTGTTTGCCACAAAAGTAGGCAGAAAGGTGTCAAGTCCAGCCCGAACCACCCCTGAAATCTTAATAGGATATACACGCCCAGCAATCGATGGTGATTTCGCTGCCAGGCCCTCTCCGAGTTGTTTGCGCTCGTAAACGCTTTTGGGGGGAAACATGTCAACCTCTTTGACCCCGGGAAGTCTTCGGCTCCCCGCAAAAAAAGTTCCAGGACACCCCCTACCAAAGCTTTAGCCTGGTCGAAAACTGAACATGAAGCCTGGCAATGCTCAAAACCTCGGTTAGCCTCGATGCCTCCCTTGCCCCTTCCCTTCCCCCTCCCCCCCCCCACCGCTGTAAGGGTCGTGTGAAGCTCGGTGGTAAGCTCCTTCAAAACCTCGGCACGCTCGACATCACCGAGGACTTGGGGGTCGAGCAATCTTCCCGCCCTTCGGCCCCCAAATGCCCGTGAAAAACTTTTCCCATGTGGGACAAAACATATTGTGGTGGTTTTCCAACCAATGGTCCTATGGGACCTTTTGATCCGCCCATATCAACCCTTCAAGACCTGCGTGGGTGCTTGTTTTACCCAGTTGGGTCAGCTTGCCTGTTCCTTACTCCACGACGCATTGCTGGACATAGTGTGAGACGCCATGTTCTTTGCTAAAGATTTCTGTAGGGTTTGTCAGTGACCCACAAAATATCTCCCGCGCCCCACTCACCCCACCAACCCCCGGACTGCCGGCTCAGAGTTTTTTTCAACCAAGCAACTTGACCGAATGCACTTCCCCCTGGAACCTGAAAACTAGCATGAGGTCCTGCGTAGCTCCCCCCCCTCTTAGGCGAGGCCCTTCTTTGGCTGGGGGGGGGGGGGGGGGGGGCGAATCGCGTCCTTTGTTTCGCGTAAACAGTTCTTCGCGAGTCGCGACACCAATCGTGAAGCCCTTTTCTCTCTTGGAAGCTTTGTTAAACTGAAGTGACCCGAAACGTGAAGCAAGAATGGGAATCGGTTCGTTTCGGGCTTGACAAATTTTGCAGGGATCCCATCAAACGCAGGGGGGTCTTAAGGGTCCCATGGGTCCCTGAGGCACTCGCAGGAGCAAGGGGTTGAATGCTGGATTTGCTTCGGTTGGGTCCCAAAGTTCCTGACATTGATACATCCTGCCCGATTCAAGATTTCAAGACTGATGTTTTCCAAATAAAGGCTCAATTGTATGACTGACTGACCCCAAAGTGATGTTTGCACCAGCCGAGGGGAGAAAGCGAGTTGGACCCATTCACAAACGCCTGTGTAAGTGGTAGTGATATACCACCCGCATTCTCAAGAACCCAAGTCAGTGATGTTGACCCGCGCTTGATCATGCCGCGCCTGGGATTTGTGTCCGTCGCGAAAGGTGCCGTGGACAAGCTGGTAGGCATGCTCATCCACACCTAGGCTAGCCATTCCTCATGCGGGTCACCAAAACCCGCACGCGGGTCACAACCAAAACCCTGTTCAAGGACTCTAACAACTTTATACTGGTGCATTTACTGGTTTGTTCCAATGTCGCATTGTTTTCTTGCGAGAGGAGTGACTTCAACAAAACTAGACCCTTGACAGCCTTCCCTAGGTTTGTCCTTCTGGGGCGATGGAAGCATCATCTGCTGGTAGGTTACCAAGAACAAACACAAATCAAACGAGGAAGCCAACAACAGGTTACATTTGCTCCCTTGCCCAAAAGGCCTGACCATAAACAAACAAGGTAACCGTTTGGAATCTTGACAAAAAATAAGCCAAGGGCAGAACCAAAGGCTAAAACGTCTTCCCTGGACAAGAGTGAACGCATACCTTGCTTTGAGTGGATGAGACACCGCACGTTGGCCAATATTGGTGAAGCTGTCCCTTTTCCAGGGGATGAGGCATGGAAGGTATGGTCGAGGTATGTTCCTACCTGTGGTAGAACATGGAGGCAGCACCCTTTCTGGAACCCTAATGGCAACGCAAGAGGCAAACCCCCGGTTCAGGGACAGGTCCTGCACAACCCGCCGCTGAATCACTCCGGAAATTGTGACCCTCGTTGGCTCCTTCCCCAAACGATTGCGAAATTGATCCCCTTCGAGGCGAGATCTTAAGAAAGGTGCCGCTAGAAGTAGCAGCACGCCTTATTCTTAGCCCCTGCTGAAACGCTGTGAGCAGAACGAACAGGCACACAACATGAATACCTAATACCCAAGACCAAGCAACCACACACAGGCACCCGAAGCTTGCGCTATCTTGCCCGTCAAAGGAACCCAAGCAACCTCAAATAAGAAATGGAAAACATCAATTGCGTCCCAAGTAAAGGACAAACATCATGCTCGCTTGCCCAAAGGACCAGGGGAGTAAAGGTAAATCTTTTGGAACCTTGACACAACATGAACCAAAAAGGGAAACCAAAACGTTCAAATGCTGGCTTTGGGCAAGTGAGCGTGAGTTTTTCGCTAATTTTACCCGCGCGTCGGCGAGACGGCCTAAAAGTTGGCAAATGTTCGGTGCTTTCAACCATGTGTGACCTCATCGAAAAATCGATGGGCCTGGCAAATGGGGCGGAACACCAGTATATAAGCAAACTAAACTTAAAAGGACACCTGTGTGCCTATGCCAGGGGGCTTCGCAGAGCGGCATCTGCCGCGCCGTCCTTGCCGTGCCTCGGAGAAATCGGAGCGAAGGCTTTGGCGCGCGAGGTGCCAAGCACTTTGGACCGCACCCTGGGGACCAAAAACATGTCACCTTACCGCTCATTTGGCCAAGGGTCAAACTCCCAGACCGCCAGTGAACAGCCCAATCCCCACTAAAATAGACTGAAATGGGTGGTGCGCCTACCGCAAAATGGTACCATTGGTTTTGACCCACAGCCATTTGTGACTTGGTGGTTTGGAGGTGTAGGGGTGGGTTTCCCATCTACCGCTGT